>CM010608.1:22656697-23243608 GCA_003430845.1 Xanthoceras sorbifolium | reverse complement strand
GAAAAGTAAGTTATATTTAAATTTTATCTTAGATTACATGTTATTTTATATTTCAATGGTGCCAATCTGATAAGGCTGGCTCCACCATTGTAGTACTCTCTCTCTGTCAACAAAATAATTGATAATACAGTACGTACAGCGTTAATTTTATACCTAAGCGTCATTAATTGGGAAGAATGATTATTACAGTGCTATGCTATTAGCACCAACAAATATGATTTAATACGTACTTTGTCATCTGATCCAGTGCTTCCAATAACCTTACAACCTTTGAGCTTAGCCAACTGTCCGGCGTACATACCTACCCCTCCGGCCGCCGCGGATATGAACATATTCGACCCTGGTTTTGGTTGCGCCACCACCTCAATGCCCACCCATGCTGCAAACCCGGGTACACCTGTAATATATGACATTATCATCATTGTATATCAGCTTCAAAAAGTAATAAAACTGTTAAAATCAAGACAATACCGTTTTTAACATAATCTGGTCGTATTATATATATAGTCATTAGGTTCAGATTTAAATCCAATATCATTATTACTATTGGTCAAATAGATGCATACCTAGCTACATGATAAAATTTTACTAGACGTACGGATATCATAATATAAACTTGTCCATTTAAAACTTTTTCTTATAAATTTTGTAGAAAAATTTTATACCGAGTGAACTGAGATAGTCCGGGAGAGAAATTGCAGGCATTGGATCAATCTTTCTTATGAGCAAATCAGAAGCTAATACAGCATATTCAGCTACTGGCAGAAAAGCACTTAGGACAATATTGCCCTCTGTGTAATTACTATCCTTAGATTGAATCACTTTTGCAATGCCAAATACTGATATCACCTGCATAAAAAAAAAACTTAAGAGATAGATGAATATTGAAAAATTAAATAACACACATGCGCGAGCGCGCATATATATATATCAAAGTTATAATTTGGACCTCGTTAAGGTTGAGCTGGGGAAAGTATAGGCCGTCTTCGATGCCTGTCATTCTAGTACGTAGGTATGGATCAATGGAGATCAAGAGGATCTCAAGGGCTACGTGGCGATCAGGGATGGAATCAAAGGCTAGTGATACGGGCACGCTGCGGAGTTTGAGATGATCAGACGTTGGAACACCTTCGGGTGCATAGGCGGAAATGTACCATTCTTTGCTTTCAACCATCATTATTTCTTCTCTAATTAATTATTTCTCTGTGGGAAATGGCCTGTTTCAGCTTTTTGTGTTTAAGTGAAAGTGTTTTGGTTTGGGGATCATCAAATGGTTTTATTTGTGTTTGTGGAGGCTACTGTTTTGTGCGTGATGTGTGCACGTGAAACTGTGAAAGTGCTTGTGGAGAGAGTGACATTTTACTTGCAGAAACTAATGACATTTAAATGGATAGCTGCGTTTTGATTTTTTTTCTCCATCTCTCATTTATATTATAGCAACAATTTCCTCGACTTCCAACCTTGTACTCCATATCGTGAAAAAGCAAAAAAAAAAAAAAAAAAAAAAAGTTGATAAAGACTTCTTAGATCTACAATCCATCTGTGATCTGCCATTTAATGTGATCAAATTTTACACCGACACCTTCAGGTGCTCAGCCAGTATTTTTATTTGCAGAGGCCATAATAGTCAAATATTTTATAGGAATCAAAATGAAAAAAACTGAAAAAATAAATTAGAAAAAAATTATAATTTTTATGGAATAAAAATTAATTTTTTTTTTAAATTAAGGGGGTCATATGGCTATGCTTGCGACCACTTCATTGTACATGTTAATCTTAGGTTTTTATTCTATTTTAAAAGAGAAACATTATATATATATATATATATTGATAATAATTAAATAAAATTAATTTTGAATTAGTCTTATTTATTTTATTTTTTTATATATTACTTGCGGTGCTAGCGATTCGAATCATAGACTTTATTAGGTTGAATTAAAGTCTTTACTACCTAACCACATTAGATGGTGATAAATTAATCTTATTTCAATGTAATTTTTTAATGATCGAATAAGAACAACCAGCCTTTTATGAAGATTATATACACGACAATAAGCTCGTGTATATAATGGACAACTGAAGTAATTATAAAAAGAAAAAGTGGTTCTAAATCGACCGAAATTGGTTACCACATTAATTCAGGCCCAGCAATGCATTACAATAAATTGACATTACACAGAAAGTAACAGAACACTATATAGTATTGGTGGTGGTGGAAAAAATTCAAAATTGTTGTAAACGGTGAATGTACACCACATTGAACAATTAATATTTTATTGTGTTGAATTGTAATTGGTTGAGTGACGAGGGTAGCAAAAATTGCTATATAAACAAGACTATACTTATTGAAATGTATACAACAAAAATTTCTCTAAAAAACAAAATCTTTTCTGGCGGTGTTTCCATTTCTCGTTTTTCGTATGTTCCTCTTTTCTTCTTCACTTTTATTTTATTACTTTATATTATAATACCTTATCGATAAGAATAATTATTATTATACTCTGTAATTATCACTCTACTGAATCTTTCATATCAAAAAAATAAGTTTAATTTTATTTATATTTATAATATTGCAGCCTAAAAATTGCAAAATAAATAAAAGAGTCAGAATCTCTAAATATCAGTAATTTGAATCTAGTAAGAACGTGGGGTTCTAGATCTAGTAATATTCATTTAATTTATTGTTTATATATTTAATTAATCCAGTATGAACCTGAAGTTCTGAATCTAATAATATTGATTTTAATTTACTGTTTATGCATATTTACTTATATATATTTAAGTTAGCTATACCGACATCATTTACTGTTTATGCATATTTATTTACTGCAATACATCTAAGTTGGCTATACCGACGATATTTATTATTTACACATATTTATTTATTGTTATGCATATCAAGTTGGCTATGTCGACATAATTTATTATTTATGCAATTTATTTACTGTTTTGCATATCCAGTTGGCTATGCCAATATTATTTACTATTTATGCATTTTAGTTATTGTTATGCATTTTCTTCTAATGCTCTTTCTTTTTAATTAAATATTGTGATATATATATATATATATATATATATATTATTTATTATTAAATTTTAAATTTTATTATATCATATCAGAAGTTCTAATTCTATATGTGATTTTCATACCAAAAGTTCTGATTTACTTCCGATTCTATATGTATTATCAAACACGAAGTTCTAATATTATATATGATTTTCAGATTCAGAAGATCTATAACTTTTTAAATTTGAGATTTGATGTACTTAAAGTTTTTGGAGACAATTATATAACATGGGTCATTAATGCTAAATTGCATCAAAAATATGAAGACCCAGTATATTACTATTACAGAACCAAAAGTTTTGTGGTAAGAATTAAAAGACAAATATGACCACCAGAAGATAATGGCTATTCCTAATACCCGACCAACTCTATAGCATTTCCAGAAGTGAATGCTAACGCATGCAGAAACTTTAAATGTGGTTGTGGTTGTAGGATGGACATGACAAAATTTACTCAAACATGGTAATTGTAAATTGTCAAATCACCAGAATGCCAAAGATGGTCCCCGGAGGTGGAATGTTTTTAAAGTTAAGAAAAGAAAAAAAAAAGAGAAAGGAAAGGGATAAATTTATTAATTTAAGAATAATCGTACTACATAAAATCTATTGTTCAAATATTTCACCTATTCTCATATAAAATACATTTTTCTCTATATTGGTTTAATATATTTTATATTTTTATTAATTTGTTATCTAACATAATTTTTCTTTGACTTGAAAGATATGAATCTAGATAATGAAATATCTACTCTTGAAAAACAAAACAGAGATATATGTCTTGCTAATAGGGCAACGACACATATAATCCTACGGAATCAGAAATATTTTTTGAGACTGACTTTGCTCAAAACAAAGGTTAATACCATATCAGGTCCAGCAAATTTGATTGAAGGCTCCGGAAGAGCCACAATATTTTTACTAAATGGTACTAAATTATATATCAATGATGCTTTATATTCAAGCATATCCAGAAGAAATCTGCTTAGTTTCAAATATATATGACGTAATGGATATCATATTGAGACTATAAATGAAAATAATGTTGAATATCTATGTATTACTTCCAATGATTTGGGCTAGAAGCTCATTGCAGAGAAGCTGTGTGCTTTCTCATCCGGATTATATTATACGGTTATAAAAAAAATATAGAGATTTATGCAGTTATAAACCAAAAGTTCTCAGATCTAAAAATATTTATGATTTGGCATGACCGTTTAGGTCACCCAGGATCTACGATGATGCATAGGATCATTAAAAATTCTCATGCACATCCATTAAAGAACCAAAAGACTCAGTTGTTACGTGAGAATATATGTACTGTATGTTCACAAGGGAAGTTAGTGATCAGACCATCTTATTCTAAGGTTGATTTTGAATCCCCATCATTCTTACAAAGAATTCAAAGGGATATATGTGGACCTATTCATCTACCAAGTGGGTCATTCCGCTATTTTATGGTTCTAATTGATGCATCTACAAGATGGTCACATGTTTGTTTATTATCTACTCGTAATGTTACTTTTGCCAGATTAATTGCACAAGTTATTAGGCTTCGAGCACATTTTTCAGATTATCCGATAATGCTGGTGAGTTTATATCCAAAAAAATTTACGAGTATTGCAAGGTAGTTAGGATTGATTTTGAGCATCCAGTTCCACATCTGCACACCCAAAACGGATTAGCAGAATCATTCATCAAACATCTCCAGGTAATTGCGATAACTTTATTATTAAAAACACAATTATCAAGTTTTGTATTGGGACATGCTATTTTACATACTGCTGCATTAATCTGTCTCCGACCTACTGCTTACCATCATTCACCATTACAAATTGTGTTTGGTCATCAACCTAATATATCTCATTTACGTATTTTTGGTTGTGTTGTATATGTCCCAATTGCTCCTACTCAAAGAACTAAAATGGGTCCCCAAAGACGTTTAGGGATATACTTTGGTTTTGATTCATCGTCAATTATTAGATATTTAAAACCTTTAACGAGTGATCTTTTTTACCGCATAATTTGCGGATTGTCATTTTGATGAGATAAATTTTCCATCTCTAGGGAAAAGAAAAACTTCTCCTGAAGAGAAGCTGGAATTTTCTTGGAAGGTTTCAAGTTTGATTCATCTAGATCCATACACATCTCAGTGTGAGAATGAAGTGCGCAAGCTAGTGCATCTTTAAATAATTGCCGATCAGTTACCAGATGCATTTACATATGCTAATAGGGTAACAAAATCGTATATATCAGCTGCTAATGTACCAGCCCGGGTAATTATTCTAGAAGAACGATCTAAACAGTTGGCAACATCTGAATTATATGTTGCACAACATAAGTGTGACAAACCACTTGGATTAAAAAATACAGTTCCCTGGAAGAGGAAAGTAATTAATCAGGATTATGATGTAAATAAAACTCGAGTTACAAACAAATCTACTTTCTCTTAATCAACTCCAATATAGTTAGATGTCCCTAAAGAGACATAAATTCCTGAAGCAACAAAAGCCCCTGAAGTGACAGAAATTCCTGAAGAGAGGCAAGAAACTAGAAATGAAGAAATATCCATAAATTATACAAGATAAATGTGGAATCGTGAAAAAACAATCATTGATAATATATTTTCATACACAGTAGCTACTGAAATTATTAATGATGATTATGAACCTCATGGTATTGATGATTGTAGACAAAAGTCTAATTAGCCTAAATGGAAAGAAGCAATTCAAGCATAATTAAATTCTTTAGCCAAACGTGAAGTATTTGGACCTGTAGTCCAGACACCTAAAGATGTCAAACCCGTTGGATATAAATGTGATTTTGTACGGAAACGTAATGAGAAAAATAAAGTTGTGAGGTATAAGGCATGACTCATAGCACAGAGTTTCTCGTAGAGACCTGGTATAGATTTCGATGAAATGTAGTCACCAGTGACGGATGCAATTATATTCAAATTTTTATTAAGTATGGTTGTTTCATAAAAGTTTAAAATAGGTCTAATGAACGTAGTGACTGTTTATTTATATGGGTCACTCGATTCAGATATTTATATGAAAATCCCTGAAGAATTTAAAATGCCAAAAGCGTATAAATCGAAATCTTGTAATTTGTATTCGATAAATTTGCAAAGATCTCTATATGGATTAAAACAACCTGGACGGATGTGGTATGACCGTCTTAGTGAATATCTGATCAAAGAAGGGTATATTAATGTTCCGGTATGCCCATGTGTTTTTATAAAGAAATTTGAATCTGGATTTGCTATTGTAGTAATATATGTTGATGATATGAATTTAATTGGAACTCCTGAAGAGCTCCTAAAAACTGCTGAATATTTGAAAAGGGAATTTGAAATGAAAGACTTGGAAAAAATAAAATACTATCTCGGCCTGAAGATTGAGCATAAACCAAACGGAATACTTGTCCATTAATTAGCATATGTTGAAAAGATTCTGAAAATGTTTAATATAGGCAATGCTCATCTGTTAAGTACTCCTATGGTTGTTAGATCTCTTGTTCCTAAAAAGGATCCATTCCTGCCTAAAGAAGATGATAAAAAAAATACTTGGTCCTGAAGTACTATATCTAAATGCGATTGATGCTCTATTATATCTTGCACAATGTATAAGACTTAATACTGTATTTTCAGTAAATTTATTGACAAGATTCAGTTTAGCACCAACTCGAAGACATTGGAATAGAATCAAACATATTTTTCGTTATCTTCGTGGTACAATAGATTTGGGATTATTTTATGCATCTAACAATTTTTCAGGTTTAATTGATTGTGCTGATGTTAGATATTTATCAGATCCCCATAAAGCTCATTCGCAAATGGGATATGTTTTTACCTATAATGGCACAGTAATCTCACTGACGATCCACAAAGCAGAGTCTTGTTGCTACATCCTCCAATTATTCTGAGATCTTTGCACTTCATGAAACAAATCGGGAATGTGTTTGGCTAAATTATGTTATTCACCATATTCGAAAAACATGTAGATTTTCATCATCCACAGAAATACAGACGCCAATATTTGAAGATAATGCAGCTTGTATTGTTCAGATCAGATGAGGATATATCAAAGAAGATAAAATCAAACATATTTCTTCAAAATTCTTCTATACTCATGAACTTCAACAAAGTCGACAAATTGATATCAAACAAATACGGTTTATAGATAATCTTGCAGATTTGTTTACTAAAACATTATTAACATCAACATTTGAGAAATTAGTATATGGCGTTGGAATGCGTCAGCTTTGTAAACTACATAATTAATTTTTATCAAGGGGAGCGTTGATGTACTTATTGTATACCTCGCAAGTGCACGAATCAATATGTTAGTATCGATTAAAATATTGAGATTGATGATTCCACAGAGATTGATGATTTAATTACTACTCTAATTCTAATTTAATTAAAACTGAAAATTAAAAGTCTTTGAGTTTGTTTTGAATTCTGAAAAGCAATTGAAACTAAATTAAAATATTGAGAAAAGAGTTTGAGTTTGTGAAAGAATGGGAAGAGAAACTCGGTCATCGATGATCCAAACATATTCACTCATGCATCAACTATAGTATGAAAGTATCTATTCAGGTCCAGGATTCGTTCTTAATTCATGTATGGTCATCACCTTTTAGATTATTTAACCAAGTATTCCTAAGTTATTAATCACCGCTACCGTTAGGTCATGAATTCAGCAATTAACACTAGGAACCCATTAAGATATAAGAACTTTAAGAATCAACACATAATTTTATGATAAACATACAAATCATGCATCAATTATTCATTAGAGATATATAACTTATAAATAAAACGTAACAATGATTATTCTATTTAGAAGTTATATAACTAAGAACTGGCACATAACAACGATTATCCCAGTTTTCAGAATCTCAAATAATTATTATTTATATTCTAATAAAACTCAAAACTAGCACGTAACAACAATTATCCTAGTTCATCAACAATAAACAATAAACAATTCAATCATGAATAAAACAAAACTATGAATAGAATAAAAATAATAGTCTTTAACATGAGCAAATTAATATTCTTCACATCGATTCCCTAATTATAGATTAGTTACATATCATGGAAAAATAAACAATAAAAAGATAATTAAGAAAGAAAGAACTCATAGTAATCATCCAAAAGCTTATTAATCTTCTTGTTCTTCTTCTCCTTGAATGTTTCTTGATCTATGATGGATGGAAGATGGCTTCAATGGTGTATGGAAGAATTTGTGTATGGTAGGGAAGGAGATTTGGTGAGGGAATGGTCCCCTTCGGTGGCTTTGGATACCCCCTCTTCTTTTTCCGCTTTGTTATAATGACAAGAAATGGATTTATAGCTTGAAAACGAGCTGAATATGAGTCCGTTTAGAAGCCTGATTAAATTTTTCTTAAAATCTGCTACCGGGATCTGCTATCGCAGCTCTTGCTCGCAGTTTTGATGAAGCAAATTGCTTAGCTGCTAACAAATGATGCGCTCGCGGATTTTGGTCGCGGTTCACGGGCTGACTGCGTACTGTTACGAAAACGAGCATAACTTCCTCTAGAAAACTCCAAATCATGAATCATAAAATTCATTGGAAAGTAGACATCTAGAGATTTCCATATATAAGTTGCTCATAACCCAGTTCATCTTGTGGAATATTTAGAAGCCCTCGAAACATGACAGCTCGGCACCACAAATTTTCTTATTCTCCAACTTTGATACTTTCAGCTCCAAAACTCTTCCATTAAGCTTAATTCTTTAATTATGGATAATAATCGACAAAATGCTCACAAAACACATTAACAACCAATTTCTCTCGAAAACATCACATAAAAATAGGAAATAGGGGCCTAAATATGTACAAAAGTAGTGTGATCAAATACTCACAAACCTATCTTTTGCTATTCCTCGAGCAAAACGGAAACAAACAAAATAAAAATTAATCTAGGCCATTTTTGTATGAAAACACGATAGCACTTAGCATGTGTCACAAGCCTTTAAACCCTTAGGTGTTTCTAGTAGGATGAGTATAGTCTCTTGAGGGTTTACCAGCAACGATACCCACAAATGTTCCCTACTGTGTAACAATGCGAAAAGAATGCAATATGAAATTTATCAAGAAACAACAATGCATGTTCAATTCAATTTTCAAATGTTAATAACATATTAAAGTTGCTCATACTTTACAATTTATTTGTATCTATACTTTCTCCCTAAATGTTAAAACAAATGTGCCATGAGACCTAGAATCGAATTCGCCTTGACCCTGATTCTCACAGGAAAATATTCTTAGTATCGCTCGAATCCTAGGCATACACGCTTAATTAATATATGCGAAGGGAAGTTATGTACAAGAAATTCAAAAATTTCATCGCATATATAAATTAAAATAGAAAGATGCTCAGATATTTCAAAATTAGATCTCATGAATGAATTCAGACGCTATGAACAGAATAATAACAATGCTTACTTATGCAAGATAATCAAAATTACTGTAAGATCGATAGGACTTTCTTAAAGGTTGTAATTGGCCCACAGATGATGGTTAACAATGGAGGGAATAGAATTCAAAGAACCTAAAATCACATTGAAAGATTCATAAATTTAGAAAACACACACATAACTCTTTTCTGCTTCTTTTCTTGGCATCCAAGCTTTCACACTAAGCTTTTGAGTTCTTTTTTTTTATGCTTTTGATCTCTTTGTTTTGAGAGACTTCACTTAGCATTTGCTATTTTCTCAATTTTGAAGGATGCCTTTATTTCTTTTTATTTTATCATTGAAGAGTTTCTTTCAGTGTTTTTCAAGCTTTCTGTTTTTCCGAATCTACTCAATGTGATCCTAAGTTATAAGGTATGGTTTTTTTTGTTTTTTTTAATATGGTGATAGGGTTAGGAAAACATGGTGATGAAAGAAAAAGTTTATTCGTGTTTGGCTTCAAATGGGGTTATGGAGCACACAAATGGGACGAATTTTAGCCTTATTAAAGTTCAAATACACATAGCCTAAATCACTTCTTACAGATCATCCAATTCACTAACATAACAAGCATGCAATTTATTCAGTTATGGCAGTTCATAGAATCAAAAGTAAATCCTATAGAGATCAATCTATTTCAAAGAAATAAGCACAAAGAGTGTATAGAGTGAAAAACAACAAACCCTCTCAGAAATAACGTTAAAAGGCTCAATAACTCACAAGAGTGGTCTCCATTATATATCCTAGAATCCCAAGCACATTATTTCTATATAAAGTTCAAAATATGCATAACATGATTCCTTGCTCAGTATGATTCCTAAGATATCAAATTAACATCTAACAATTGAAAAATCACATGTATATTGTTAAATTTGATAAACTTATATTGTTTCAAGAACGCATGGCATTATTACACTACAAAGCAAATTTTCTAAAACTGCTGAATTTCAAATTTGACCTAGGTCCAGTTTTCATTGAATAGCTTGAAACATATTTAGTAGATTTTGACGAAATTTTATATTCAGAAAATAGACATGAAAACAAACAACTTTCATTCAGACACAATCCCCAAATTCGTTTTGAAATATAGTGAAAACGAGCGTTAAATATAAATCATGTGCAGATTTTCAAAAATAGGGCATCGCCCTTGACCTTTGGTCGAAGAAACGGTTATAACGTTTAAAGTACCACCCAAAAATTTACGTTCTTTATATATTCGGAATCGGCACGATAAATTGAAGAACATAACATGGACGAAAAAATTTATTTCCTCACCAAACGGTACAGTTTTAATGAAATATTTGCCTCAAAATTTTCAAAACAGGGCACTTTTTCACAAAGTTTGAACAAAAACGAAAAACAAAAACAAAAACGAATTCACACTCCCAAACCTAATCTAAGCACTGTCCTCAATGTTTTTGTGATATGGATGCATGGACAATGAATACATTAAAGTATGAAATTTATGAACTCTAAACACACAAACAAAAACAAGAAAAAAAAAACTAAAAACCAAAAACTCAAAAAACTAGAATTAAAAAGAATTATCTAGGTGGGTTGCCTCCCATCAAGTGCTTTATTTAACGTCTAGGACGAGACGTGAAGCAAGGTCTATCCCTTAGTCGATGGATCATCGTCTAAATATGGACCCAATTGATGCTCATATACTTTGGGATACAATCTCCTCTTGAATTTTCTCAATTTGGAAGCTTCATTCAGCGAGACTTGAAGAACTTTGAATTTTCTACCTGAAAAGCAACACAAACTCATATTGTTAATCAAACATTTCATACCTTGTTTGAGATCTTTTCGACAGCACTTCTTAGCACGATGAAACTTCTTTTTCTTTTTTATACAACGGAGTAAGGCTGGAGTTTTATCAAGCACGAGTTTCGATGAAGAAATATCATAGGACTCTTTTTGCATCTTAGGAACTGATGCAAGAATCATAGGAAGATCTTTTTCAAAGTGAATAAACTCAGTAGTAAGGCTCTAGCTCGGTAGAACGTATGTCACAGCAAAGTCTGAGGCATCCCCCTCTTCTGTTGTACACACTTCCAAGTTTTTATCTTCATTGTCATAATAAACCTCTATTTGTTCACTACAAGGATGAAACATAGTTGCTTTGGCTTGTTCCATATGACTTGAAAATTCTTTAGGCTCGGATCGCATCATAAGATCCACAAGTTGACCTATATGCATCTCTACCTTCTTGATGGAAGCTTCAAACTGCTGAATTCTTTGAGTATGCTCTTGATCTAAATTGAATACGATCTCTTCCAATGATGGGTTTATTGGTTGATCATATGAATAGCTTTCTGCCTCTTGATTGCTCCAAGTGTACTCTGAGTAACTCCCCCCAATCCAGATTTTGACTTGAAGTATAATCGTTCATCGGCATTAAGTAGTCATAATAGTCTTCAACTTGTTGGTTTCTCTATGAGTAATGCGATTAACTCCCCTAATCTAAATTATATTGACTTGAAGCATAATCATCCCTCGGCATTGAGTAGTCATAATACTCTTCTGTTTGTTGATTGCTTCATTGGTAGTTTTGCTAAACTTCCTGACTGAAAGAGTGAATTTGTTGACTACTAGAGTTCAACAATTCTTCTGTTGATGGCTTTCTAGGCTCCCTTGGCATTGAGTAGTAGGAGTTCATCCCACAGTTATACTCCATATATATATATATATATATATATATATATATATATATATATATATATATATATATTTGTGTTTTTTTGTTTTTTTTTTTTTGTACCTTGCAAGAAAAGAACAAAAACAAAATTAGAAAATAAAAACAAAATAAAAAAATTAAACTAAAATTAAAATAATAGTTAAATCAATCAATCCCCAACAACGGCGCCAAAAGCTTGATATACTTATTTTATACCTCGCAAGTGCACAAATCAATATGCTAGTATATTTTCGGCAAGCACAAGGATCGATCCCATATAAATTGATGATTTAATTACTACTCTAACTCTAATTTAATTAAAACTGAAAATTAAAAGTCTTCAAGTTTGTTTTGAATTCTGGAAAGCAATTGAAACTAAATTAAAACACTGAAAAAAGAGTTTGAGCTCGTGAAAGAATGAGAAGAGAAACTAGGTCATCGATGATCCAAACATATTCACTCATGCATCAACTATAGTATGAAAGTATCTATTCAGGTTCAGGATTCGTTCTTAATTCATGTATGGTCATCATCTTTCAGATTATTTAACCAAGTATTCCTAAGTTGTTAATCACCGCTACCGTTAGGTCATGAATTCAGCAATTAACACAAGGAACCCATTAAGATCTGAGAACTTTAAGAATCAACACATAATTTTATGATAAACATACAAATCATGCATCAATTATTCATTAGAGATATATAACTTATAAATAGCACGTAACAATGATTATCCTATTTAGAAGTTATATAACTAAGAACTGGCACATAACTACGATTATCCCAGTTTTCGAACTCTCAAATAATTATTATTTATATTCTAATGAAACTCAGAACTAGCACGTAACAACGATTATTCTAGTTCATCAACATTAAACAATAAACAAGTAAATCATGAATAAAACAAAACTATGAATAGAATAAAAATAATAGTCTTTAACATGAGCAAATTAATATTCTTTACATCGATTCCCTAATTATGGATTAGTTACACATCATGGAAAAATAAATAATAAAAAGAGAATTAAGAAAGAAAGAACTCATGGTGATCATCCAAAAGCTTCTCAATCTTCTTGTTCTTCTTCTTCTTGAATATTTCTTGATCTATGATGGATGGAAGATGGCTTTAATGGTGTATGGAAGAATTTTTGTATGGTAGGGAAGGAGCTTTGGTGTGGGAATGGTCTCTTTGGTGGCTTGGGAGACCCCCTCTTCTCGTTCTGCTTTGTTATGATGACAAAAGATAGATTTATAGGTTGAAAACGAGCTGAATACGAATCCGTTTAGAAGTCTGATTAAATTTTCGCTTAAAATCTGCTACCGGGATCTGTTATCGCAGCTCTTGCTCGCATTTTTTATGAAGCAAATTACTTAGCTGCTACCAAATGATGTGCTCGCGGATTTTGGTCGCGATTCGCGGGCTGATGGCGTACTATTACGAAAACGAGCATAACTTCTTCTAGAAAAAATCGCGAATCGTAAAATTTATTGGAAAGTAGACATCTAGAGATTTCCATATATATGTTGCTCGTAGCCTATTTCATCTTGTGGAATATTTGGCAGCCCTCGAAACATGACAGCTCGGCACCACAAATCTTCCGATTCTCCAATTTTGATACTTTTGGCTCCAAAACTCTTCTATTAAGCTTAATTCTTTAATTAGGGATAATAATCTAGAAAATGCTCACAAAACACATTAACAACTAATTTCACTCGAAAACATCGTATAAATAATAGGAAATATGGGCCTAAAATATGTACAAAAATAGTGTGATCAAGTGTACAATTAGGGGGAGCAAATTTTTGAAGAAAACAATATATGTGCATTGTACTATTTTTCCATTCAATCGGATTTTACCCCACTGGGTTTTACCTGAAAGATTTTTAATAAAGCAGTTTTTGAGCACATCAAATACTATTTATGATCCAGAATATCATTGTATTTATTTTGTATGAGTTTTACATTATTTACTAACATATTAAAATAATTACTTTAAAGGGGGGAGTGTTGTAAACAGTAGATGTCAACCATATTAAACAATCAATATTTTATTGTGTTAAATTGTACTTAGTTGAGTGGTAGGTGACTCACTCTCATTGATCAGTCAGTGAGGGTGGCAAAAATTGCTATATAAACAAACCTATGCTTGTTGTAATGCACCCAACAAAAAGTTTTCTAAAAAACAAAAGCCGGTGGTGTTTCCATTTCCTCCTTTTCTTCTTCACTCTTATTTTATTACATTATATCATAACAAAAATATCTTGTTAGAGTAATAGAGTCGTTGGAAAATAAAATCAAACCATAAGCAAAGTGGAAAAATGTATTATGCAAAGAAGTGAAAGAACTCATTACAATATCAGTTGCAAGAGCCAAATAAAAAAAAAAAAAAAAAACAAGTTTTGAAGTTAAATTTTCCCAAATCTGTTTACATGGAAGGAGATTTAGTGTAATTTATATTTGTGCAAGTGAAGTATGAATTTAATATGGGGTAAAATAAAAGAAAAGGAAAAGTGTTCATTGGAGGATAAAAATTGAAAGGAAAATTAGATTAACGTGGCAGTCTAATTAGATATTTGATTTTTCAAAGGAAATTTACAAAAAATGTAAAAAAATAATCAACGCTAGAAGGAGGGCTTGAACCTCCGACCTTGTGGTTAACAGCCACACGCTCTAGCCAACTGAGCTATTCCAGCTCGTTTGTGATAGGGAGAAAACTATATATTATTGTACATAAATGGAACTCTATGCACGACTTTACACTTCAATGTGCTTGGCTGAAAAGGAAAATCCATGCTGCACAACGCACCTGCATTGCATTAGAACACATTTTTTACAAAGTTGACGTAATAGACATTAAATAAAAGAGATATTATTAAAATTTATCTATAATTTAGTATATTTGTCAAAATTTATTCTGTAGTTTTATTTTTGCCTAAAATTCTCCCTATAGTTTGGTGTATTCATTAAAATTCCTCCTACCGTCAATTTTAATTACTAAAATACCATTGACTGATAACTTTTCAGTTAGGAATATTATTAAAATCCCCCTCTAATTTGATGTATTAGTTAAAATCTCTTTATAGTTTTATTTATGGTCAAAATCCCCCTGTAGTTTCATTTTATAGTCAATTTTTCTCCCTACCGTCAATTTTAATTACCAAAATACTTTTAACCATTAACTTCCTGTTAAAAAACTTTCGGAACCAAGAGTATAAAAGTAAATATTTATATATATTAAATTAAAATATTTTAATTTATAATATTAATGAATCTCTACCGTCCATAATATTATGATATTAGAGATAAAATATAAAATATTAAAAAAATTTAAAAAAAGTTAGATCTCCACCATCAATAGATGGACAGGTGGAGACCATAAGCACATTTTTTTAAATAAATTACAAAAATTTTAAAAAAATTAAAAACAAAAGATGAATCTCCACCGTTCATCTCCATATTATGATGAACATTAGAGATCAAATTTAAAATATCAAAAATTTAAAAAATTTAAAAAAAGTTGATCTCCACCGTGCTTAGATGGACTGTGGAGATCATAAATGCAAAAAAATTAAAAAAAATTACCAATTTTTTTTTAAAAAAATTAAAAATAAAAACATTAATCTCCACCGTCTATCTCCATATTATGATGGACATTAGAGATCAAATCTAAAATATTTAAAAAAAAAAATTGGATCTTCATTGTCCATAAATGGACGGTGGAGATCATAAACACAAATTTTTAAAAGAAAATTACAAAAAAAATTAAAAATAAGAAGATTGATCTCCACCGTCCACCTCCATATTATGATGGATATAAGAGATCAAATTTAAAATATTAAAAAAAAATTAAAAAATTAAAAAAAAAATATGGACAATGGAGATTATAAACACAAAATATTTTTTAAAAAAACACATAAAAAATTATTAAAAATTAAAAGTGAAAAAATAGACCTCCACCGTCCATCTCTATAGATTTTAAAATTTTTAATTGTTTGATATTTTATATTTGATCTCTAATGTCATCATATTATGGACGGTAGAGATTCATTAATATTATAAATTAAAATATTTTAATTTAATATATATATATATACACACACACACACCTCTTTATACTCTTGGTGTCCTAAAATTTTTAAAAGAAAATTAATAGTTAAAACTATTTTGATAATTAAAACTGATAATAGAGGGAAATTGACTATAAAATGAAATTATAGGAAAAATTTTGACTATAAAAAAAACTATGAGGAAATTTTAATTAATATATTAAATTAGAAGAGAATTTTGATAATATTTTTAACTGAAAAGTTAAAAGTTAATAGTAATTTAGTAATTAAAATTGACAGTAGAATGGATTGTAATAAATATACTAAATTATAGAGAAATTTTAGTTAAAAATAAAATTAATAAAATTAAAGGGAGAATTTTGATAGATACATCAAAATTGTAATAATATCCCTTACACGTTATATACAAGGTGGACCAGTGTGAGGAAATTAATATTCCCCCAAAAATGGCAATAACAGCAAATCAACACGTCATCTTGTGCAAATAAAGGTGTGAGATACATGATTCACAGCTAGCAAAGTCCACAAAGTCCAGCAACACCCATCAACTTTACACACATTCTTGCTCTCATATCTCACATCTCATCAATTCCCACAACGTCTTCTCACCACACACTCTCTCTCTCTCTCTCACAAAAACTCAACTGCTTGACCAGTTTTCACTCTTCACAAGGTAATTCTCTCTCTCTTTCTGTCTAAAAATGTTTGTGATTGTGCCCAATGAAAGCCTACTCTAGCAGATTTATGGTTATGGTTATTGTTATTGAATATTAATTGTTTTCTCCATATATGACAATTTTCCCTGATTCTAAGTCATCTTATCTTATTAATCTAAAAAGGGTTGTTGTTGTTGCTGATATTCTATCTCAAACTACAGATCAATTTTTTGTTGTTTAATTTGTTTTTGTTACCAGATAGTAAAGCTTGGCTTATTGTTGTGCTTGTCTAAATGGGTTTCAGTTTGTTGAAATACATTCAACTATGGGAAGTAAAGCACCGAGCTGGGCCGATCAGTGGGGCACAGGGAGTTTCGGGGACGAAGACGATGATGATAAGCTGGTGACGAAGAAAGCAAGCAGTGGCAGTGGCAGTGGCAGTGGCAGCAGCAACAAAATGACAGAGGTAAAGGCAGCAGCTTCGGCGGGATTCGGCAAGGCGAAGGAAGCAGCTTCAGTTGGTGCACAGAAGGTGAAGAGTGGAACTTCAGTGGGGATCAAATGGGTCAAAAAACAGTACCAGAAGAAGTCCTCTTCTACTTGAGAGGAAATTGATTTTTAGCGTGTTTTGAACTGAAAAAAAGTATTGAATACAAAGAAGTTCTCTTAGATTTTAATACATATCCAATGCGCATTAGAATTAGTGTCCTATGGCCACTCTGCATTAATTGGCCAAACTTTCTTTGAAGATACCAATTCATTTAATGGACCATATGCTGTCATAGAATGGTTATTGATTATCATCACACAGAACAAATCAATAGGCATCTTCAAGCAAAGATTGTAGAGTGTTTGCCCAAAAATCAATAGGTTGAAATCTTCAAAAAAATATAACAATTTTTGTGCCAATTTAATACCATCTGCGACTGCACAATCAACATACATCTATTTGCAGCATCTGACCAATCATTCATCTAAATGCATAGACAAACAAAGTTATTGAATTGATATTAAATAGCCATTGATCCAAACTTTAGAAGTCATCACATAGCAGTCGTTAACTAAAAACCCAAATATCAAAATAAGCATTGAGTACGTATTTACAACTTAACCAAATGCCATTTTCCCCTAATTGTATGCAAGTCTTATTCACACAGAAGTAGCTTGATCATGTTTCAGAATGTCCCGAAAGTGTTCTCTCCACTGTAGGTCATGTAAAGGAAGCCATCTTCATCCTTGTTTTCCTCATATATGGCAGACATCATAGCCGCTGCAATTAAAAAAGACAACGCTTCATATCACATATACCCCAGAGAAAAGACAAGTATAACTCTTTGACAGTAGCATTATAACGACTTTGTATCTCACCAGTAGGTGGCAGAACGTTCTTAACAAAGATAAAAATAGCCTTCTCAGGACTGAGCTTGATCCTCTTGCGGACCACATACACAAACTGGCCAACAGTCAGATCAGCAGGAACAAGATATCTGCATCATAGAAGTGTTGATTTAGTTTCAACTTTCAACACAATCATTTTTTAAGAAAAATTGTAAACATGGCATCTAGAGGAACACTATGACCTTATCAATCATAGCACGAAGTGACAATTGTCAATAACTTTCAAACACATAACGAGAAAAAATCATATACCCAGCATAGCAAAATTAGTTAGATCCATTTATCTAAGTGAAAGATATCCCTTTCACCAATTTTAGAGGAGGATTCAGTTTAATTTGTAATTGCATGTGCATGAGGTTGAACTAGGTGTGGAGTGTGACAAAACCAACAATAAAAGAATTTGATGCCGTAATCTACAGCCACAAATTAAAGAAACTTAAAGCTTACTTCTTCTTGTCAATCTCAGGTACATCGCTCTTGTCAGCCCTCTCCACAATCACCTATAAAATAACAAGTAATATCGTATTTCGACATGTAAAAGAAACAGACATGATGGAAAATTCATAATGGAACACCACAACCAGTTATAATACTAATGTAGCATAAAAGGGAAACAACACAGAGTGGAAAATTCATACTGGAATTCTGTCCGGATACTTGTCTCTGATGCGAGCAGCTTCTGCCTGCCTCCTTTCTGACTATGTAAAAAAAAACCCACAAACTTCAACACAGATAACAGAAGAATAATAAACTTAACCTAATAGTAACAATTTTCCTCTATTTGACACTTTGTAGTTATCCACTTTGTGGTTCACGTAATTACAATAAACACTATATGCAAATAGAAATTATTGTTCTTACAGTAACCTAAGCACAATATCATGCACAAGAAAAGATACTAAAAGAAGGAACAAGTAATTCGAAGAATCCAATCGACATTGCAATTCACAAACTAGTTGTGTTACACTAACAACACAAACATCATAATCCACTCCATGAAAATTCATAAATCACCCAAATTGTAAATTACAACAGCTGTTTACACTTTCAGTTACCGGCCAAAATTGACAAATTCAACAAAACCCATATAAGAAAACCCAAAATCCGGAAAATTAATTGCATAATTCAACCTTTTGATCAACCAACCCACACTGTTTTCGAGTTAGGGTTCCTGTTAATCAACAGTTTTTTTTTTTTTTCCTAACAGCAGTTTAAAAAATATTACCAAAATTAAAATAAAAAAATCGTAAATAAATATACAAATAATATACAAACCGAGGGGGTGCTCCAGCTTAAAAGAACTTTTGGCCATATCCAGAATTCTGCAAAAAAAAAAAAGAAATCACAAAATCAGAATCAGAATCCCATATCAGTCGAACCGATTCCGATTAAATCAAAATTTAATTTTTCAAAAAAAAAAAAGAAAAAGAATTGTAGGGCAACCGGAGAAAAAAAACTGTAGTTGAGATCGCAAAATAGAAAAAACCAGAAGTCGATGAGTTGGAGTCTAGGTTCAGTAATCTTATAAATAAAAAATAAATAATAAAAAAAACTACTTGTACGGCTGTTTAATTAACGGAGAGACAGTCCACCTAGGCAAGGCAATTCTTTTTGGACACTAAACGACACGACTTCTGTTATTGTGTTTTGTATGGATTTGAATACTCTTAGGTGTTTTTTTTTTTTAAGTTTTTACGTAAAATTTTAATTATTAAATTAGTTGTGCGTTATATATATTTATTTTTTTAAAAAATATAAATATAATATAAAATTTTAATTATTAAATTTATATATCTTCATATGTATGAAAACTTAAAATAAGAGAGAATACTAATTCATTTTGAAATATCTTAAGTTTTGGATTATCCATTAATATTTTTAGTTGGACTGTTATTATTTATTTTTGTTAGGACAGTTGGGCTGTTTATTTTATTTTATTTTTTTATTTAATTTAAGAAAATTCGAATTTAATTGATAAAAAATTTAGTAAAGGATGTAGATAATGTTAATCTAAAGTTATAATTTAATATTATAATTTTAACATCTCGAGTATCTATTTTAAAAATTATATTTTCTCAATATAGTTGTAAATTGGAAGATTTATAATTTTAAAGCTGAATTACATTTATCAAAATTTCACAGCCAACCAATGAAAGCAGAAGGGCCCAATAAATGTAGAATCCAGTTGAAAGTGAGTGGGCTGGGCGGTGGGTGGCACCATTTTGAGATGGACAAGTGGTGGGTTCGTTCAGGTACAGTCACTTCCACCAATCTGATCCCTCTTTTCAGTTGGCCCATTGGACTTCTAACTTTAATTGGAACCCATAACTATTCTCACTTATTCCGTAAATAAATGTGGAGATCTCATATGAGATCTATTGATATAGACGCCAGATAATTTTTAAGTTTTTTTATTTTTCTATTTAAAATTTTCTTATTTTTAAACTTAAATATTAAGTTTTGTGTGTAAATTAAAATAATTCTAATACCATTAAAATTCACTAATCATTGATTAAATTAATAAATTTTTAAAAAGTTAGATACTGTGTAAATCAAATCATTACTAAAAGTTATAATTTAAAAATATAATAATGGAAATGATTTTCGTCCGTATATTAATGGTTATCACTTATTCATGACTAAACTGTCAACAAAAAAAATATATATATATATATATTTCTACTCAAATTTTTTTTATTTAAAAAACGAAATATGGGAGTATATAATAATAAGAGATAGAGAGAGAGAGAGAGAGAGAGAGAGAGAGAGAGAGAGAGAGAGAGGTGGCATTAAGATCGATGATGGAAAATGTTTCTTCTTGTGATGTTGGTTTCGACTTTCGATGGGAGGAGAGAATGTGAATGTGACAGCCACCTAAATTCAAATTTGTGTAAAATGTTGGCCCCTCTATATTAACTCTTGGGAAAACAACACACATTTTCACCATCTTTCCATGTCCTATCTTTTATTTTGGCAAATAGTTTACATCAAGACATCAAGTTATGAATTATGATACTTTTCTTACTCAAATTTATGGCTGCTACCATTTCTTAATTTAGAGCAGGCCGGCCTATGCTCTCAAATATTTAAAAATTCTAAATTTTTATACTCTTTTATATATTATGTTATATTTAATTAATATAAAATAAATAATTTTAAGTTCCAAACATAAAATTGGATAGTCAAATTTCAAAAAGTTCTAATATTAAAAAAAGATCTACATCAAAAAATTAAGCGAAGATTTTATTTTTATAGTTCATCTCGGATTCCTAAAATTTCAAAACCGACCCTGATTTAAAGATTAATGTTATAATTAAGTGTTAGCTAAATCATTATTTAGATCTTTGGTGGCAAATTGGCATCAAGTGAGGGAATTGTTTAGCCTTTATCAAATTCATTAATGATTTTTGATGCTATAATTAGTATCTATAGAGAATTAGTTTATTTTCAATGGTGAAAGACTGCCTCCAATGTTGAACCCCTTAATCGACCTCATCATTTATTTTCTAATCTATTATAAAAACCTATGATAACCTAAGTATGCTATATTTGTTTTTTTAGGTTGGGATATTTTGTGATGGGTTAAGGGTATATGATTCAAACTGAGATCAACAATGATATATCACTTGCTAATTTTATTTAATTTTTAATCACTGAGAACCCAAATGTTTCAATAAAGATTTTGAAGCACATACCTCAAATGATGTTGATATGTAATATGAGATAAATTTTAAATAAAGCCTTTTTCCCCCCGAAACAAATTGCATGCAGACAATATAATACGAAAGAAGTAAAGAAAAGCACTACTTTCAAACAAGATTATACCACAGGAACCTGCGAAGTCCTCCCATGAAAAGTAGGCTACTAAAAACCAACATGTACAAAAAACAAAAAACCAAAAGCAAAGCCAAAGCCAAAGCCAAAGCAGAAGCTGCTTCTCTCTCTCTCTCTCTCACTGCTCCACTTTGGTGTGCATCAATCGATACATAAATGCTGATTGAACAGAACCAAACATCCCCTCCCTCTATTTATATCCCTCTACCCCATCTATCCTCCATTAATGCTTGCATTTAAAGCTCCAGATTTGTCTCCGTGACCCCTTTTCACCACTCTCTTTTTTTTTTTTTTTTTTGGCTTTGCTTGCTTGTACAACATTAATATTTCCAACCTCCATTGTTGTTGGGTAGTTGGAGATTTTAAATGCTACCCTTTCTTCAAAGTTCCCCACCACCACCATTAAATTGTCTCCCATCTCTCTCTCTCTCTCCCCCCTTGCAGCTGATTCCTTATTAATAGACCACCACCTTGTGTTCCTCTTTGGAATTTACATGATCTCCTGCCTGCCTGCCTTCTCTTCCTCTCCTCTAGCTTCTAGCTCTACCTCCTCCACTCTTCATGTCTTTATTAGCAATATCATTGAAGATCTCTGTCAGTTTCTTTTTTTTTTTTTTTCTGCTACACCAATAAATCCCATATTGCTAGAGCCACCAACCAGAGTAATTTGCATGTTCGTGATCTTCATATACATTACAACTAACAAGTATAGTCTTTATTAAAGTGGGTTCCTGATCTTTCTCTTTTCTCTCCAGAATGCGATAGTACTTCATTTCTGTGACTGTCTTTTTATTAATTTTCTGTGATTTTCGTTTGTTTTTACAGCAGATGAACACGGTACAGACTTAAGAGAACGGAACAGTAAAACGGGATATTGGTGCGGTTCAATAAGAAAACAGTGCTCAGATATATTTCGGGCCCTGCTTTTTGATTGAGCCGTGCCAATATCACGTGCCACTGCTCTCTCAATAATCATCCTAATTAACATTTTCTCTTGCATTAATCAAATATCATGATTCACAAAAAGGTGACTTGATCATCCTGGCACTGGAAGCTCCTCAGGTATCTCTTATGTTTAGATGATTGATTTGGTAGTTCAACTTTCATTTCATGTATTTTTTTTTTCTAACTTTTTGTTGTAAATTTAACTTTACCTACCCTACTTATAACTCCTGTGTACAATTTTCCCTTTTACAGTTAAGTCTAAAATCCTGATAATTTGGCATCTGGCATGGAATATTGAGAGAAAAGTCTATACCCTTTTCACCATTTTCTAGGCATAAGATTTTTGTTTTATCCATTCAGTCCTTTTTCTCCTCAAAAATTCAACCCTTTAAATTTTTTTAAAGATTTGTATAGATACAAATTTACTACGTGACAAAAACATGTTCTTTTGAGTTCATGACAAAAGTGATACTAAGATTTTTCGTTTAAGTTTGTATATTCATTTGAGGAATTTGTCGACTTGAAACCGTGCTGCTAATGTTGCTAGTTGTAACTTCAGTAGTTACCTTTTTATTAACTTTTTGTTCTGTGTTTATTGTAATGTATTTGAGCGATATTACAAAGAAAAATAAAATGCAGGAGTACTGGTTCTGGAAAAAGAATTTTGCAGCTATTATAAGAGCCTCAATTCATGAGAGTTTGTGATATGTGTATACATGGAGATGTAAATGTTGTTATCTGTATATACATGAGTTTTCTACAACTACAAGCCTTTTCTTCAATTTTCAACTTCGTAGCTAGCTAATTGTTGTCGATGTTTATATGATGCCTGAAATTATATGATTTCTAGATGACAGTTACAGTACTAGTTTCACTCAGGCTTTGATTTCTAGTAATATATATTTCTTAAATAAATTAATTCCATGAAAAGATGACATGACATCCAATCTATTATTCACCTAAAATATGGTTCTGGCATCAATTGTCACAATCTAAAAACCAATATTATAAAGGAAGGTTTGCAAAAAAGCCATGTAAGGTTTATTTATTTTTAAAAATAACGCTCTAGTTTCGAATTTTAGTTAAAAAAAAAGAAACTTTCTAATTGTATACTAAAACACTTCCTACAATAATAGGGTTATTTTTAAAAAATGAACAAGGATTTTGTAAATCTCCTAAGACGGTAATTATTATAAGAATACCAATTGGTGTTAATCTTAAATATTAATTTTTATTATTATTTGAGTGTTAAATTTTAAAAGAAAATACTATTTCCAGCCAATCTGAAACAAGATCAGAACTTGTGATGAAGATACTCGAAACAAATGCTAACTAATATTCACACATGATTAACTATGCTCTCATAATAGCAATTTGGATGCATCAGGATTCACCGTGCATCTTTATCAAAATTATATGATATAAAAATAAATGTAATTGGTCATATCACATGGTTGGTTGCAGATTGATAATGTTACATGGTGCGATTTGGATTAAAAATACGGTTACTTGAAATTACTCCCACTAATTAATGCAGCGAGTGGATATGTAAAACTTTGGATTCATTTCAGGTCTGGTTTCAAGATCATTAAATTACCGACATTTATGTTTTATAGGACTTCTAGTCAGGTCGGCTCTTACTATGGAGTCGGGTCTGCTTCGAGTTGGTTACATTCCAAAAATTCACCTTTTTTAGTTTCAACTAGGTTGTACTGTGAGAACCAGGAAAATGGTATTATGAAATAGATACAAATTCAAACAACAATAAATCAAACACACACAAACACAAACAACAATAAATGAAATACGAGAATTTTACGTGATTCAGCGGCCAATGTACGTTCACGAAATGCAGTAAAACTCAATTTCACTATCAGCAATTGTTTACCATGTTGAAGCACGACACACCTAAAAATGGCTCCGTGTCTCTTTTAAAGAAATTCTAAGAATACAAGATCTTAACATCCAAGTGCGTCAGCGTAGCTCAATAATATTGGTTCAGCTTCACAATACTATAACTCTCTCTGTAATAAAATTCTCACATATCTTCCAATTTAACCGCCAGTATCATGCAGCTCCATTGATGATGCATTGATCTAGTGAGTTCACCGGCTTTTGGGCTTTGAGAAAGTAGTGTAACAGACTTTAATAAACACAGGAGAAATGAGAGGGAATGTTGGTGGATTGCGGACATTGCGAGCATTGAAATTGTTGCTTTCTTGAAGAATTGAAACGAAACTGAAAACCTAAGAAGAAGATTTTCTAGGAAAGCAAACAGGTATGAGAAAATAATTCTTTGAATTTTTATTTGATATTTTCTAAGTAATGTTTACATGCTTTGATGTTGATAAATATAGTCAATCTTAAAAGGCAACAACCTGCCTTGAAGAATTGATTGATGACTGGAAAAGTTTGTTACAAGCTAACAACTTTTACCTCCAAAACTAACCAACTCCTAACAACTTCTTAACAAACTTTTGAGGCTTGTTAACTGTGATTATCATGATCACCTTTGTGATGATCATAATGATCATTTTCTTCTTAGATTGAAAGTACACAGAACTTGTTTTCGATTTTATAGGAGTTGATAGTTGCACATCATGTGTTTGATTAAAATCCTTAGTTGTGTTTAACAGTTGATTACCAACTGTTAGATCAATTATTTGACTAGGATCTTTTTCATTTAATTTGGCTGAACTTGCAGTTGAGCTGTGCACATTCTCAGTTTGTTTAACTGAATTGTGTATATCATTAATATCCCCCTCAAACTCACTGGAGATGGAATGACAGTGAGTTTGTTCTTCAAATACTGAAAACATTGGGTGGACAAAGCTTTAGTAAAGATGTCAGCAATCTGATCCAGAGAGGGGACATGATTGATTTGGATTTCCTTTTGAACCACCTTATCTTGCACAAAATAGATGTCAAGTTCAATGTGCTTTGTCCAAGCATGAAGCACGGGATTGCTAGACATAATTATAGTAGACAAGTTGTCACACCACATAGTAGGTACCACAGGCTGAGGAACTCTTAATTCTTGAAGAAGAGACTTGAGTCAAGTAAGTTGAGCAATCGTAGAGGCTAGGCTGTAATATTCAGCCTTAGTGGAAGACCTAGAAATGGTGTGTTGCTTCTTAGCACTCTATGTAATGAGATTAGGCCCGAGAAAAACACAAAATCCACTAGTAGACTTGCGATCATTAGGGTTAGACACCTAATCAGCATCCGAATAAGCCACCAAGTTAAGAGACTGAACTGATGAAGATGATCGATTAAACTGTAGACCAACTGAAGAATTGCCCTTTAAATATCGCAAGATATGCTTGACAGTCTTCCAATGCTCATCTAAGGGATTCTGCATAAATTGGCAGACCCTGTTCACTGAGTAGGAAATGTCAGGTCTGGTAATGGTGGCATACTGCAAAACCCTAACAACTGACATATATTCAATAGCATTTGAGACAAGAGAGCCTCTTTAGGCAGATAATGAGTGACCTACAGTAGTAACCAAAGGTGAAGGGAAAGGTCTGGCAGTAAGCATGCTAGTTTTGTGGAGAAGATCAGCAATATATTTATGTTGGGAGAGATATAACCCATTAGCAGTGGACTGAACCTCAATCCCTAAAAAATAATGCAAATTCCCTAAGTTTTTTATAGCAAAAGCCTTGTTAAGCTAAAAAACAAGCTGATTAATAGCTGTAGGAGAACTTTCAGTGATGATAATATCATCAACATAGACTAGGATGTAAGTACAGTGCTGATTATGGAACCTACAAAATAGAGAGTGGTCAGCTTTAGAGGAGTGAAAACCCAAACCAACCAAGGCTTGTTTCAGTTTGTCAAACCACGCCTTCGGTGCATGCTTTAGGCCATATAAAATCCTGTGTAATTTGCACACAAGAGTAGGACCAGAAGCTAAAAACCCTGGAGGTTGCTGCATGAACATGTCCTCTGCCACCTCACCATTGAATAAGGCATTATTTATATCATGTTGCCTCAATGACCAATGCTTGGCCAAGGTAAGGGACAAAATCACCCTAATAGTAGCTCATTTGACAACGAGACTGAAGGTCTCATGGAAATTAAAATCCTCAACTTGGTAAAAACCCTTTATAACAAGACATGTCTTATACTTCAAGATTAAACCATCGGGGTTTTTCTTAATTCTAAAAATACATTTGCATCCTATTACTTTTCTGCCTGCGGGTGGGGAGACAAGAGTCCAAGTCTTGTTCCTTTGAAGAGCTTGAAACTCTTCATTCATAGTTGAAATTCACTTGGGATTTTAGAGAGCTTAAAATTCTTCATTCATAGTTGAAACCTTCAGTTAACAGTACTTTGGGCTTGAAAGTCCCTACTTTAGATTGAGTAATCATAGGGTGATGATTAATAGATGGTGCAACATGAATATGAGCTGCTGAAATAGGCACAGTGGCAGGAGCATAATGAGAGTTATCTGAACCAGTAGTCATAGAATCAGCTGCAGGAGAAACTAAGCCACTATACATAGTAGGATTAGTATGAGGTGCAGCAGTAAAACTTGAGGATATTGCAGAAGGAACTGCATTAACTAGAACCGTATTTACACCTAAACTAGGCTGAGAAAAGGACTGAACCAAATGAGGAAACAGACTCACTGAATGAGAACCTGGAGCAGCTGTAGATGGCAGTTGTAGCTTTGCAAAAGGAAAAGTTTGTTCATCAAAAACAGCATGCCTAGTTATATATAATCTGCCTATAGAACTCAAACACTTGTAACCCTTAAACTGTCTGCTATACCCAATAAAAGTGCAAGGAGAACTTCTAAATTGCAACTTATGCTTACTGTAGGGTCTCAAGTAGAGATAAACTAAGCACCCAAAGACTCTTAGTGAGCTGTAATATGGATCCATACCAAATAAACAACTATACATAGTTTTATCAAGTAAGACTTTAGATGGCATCCTATTAATAAGATATGTAGCTGCAATAAAAGCTTCATCCCAAAAATGTAAGGGCATAGAGACTTGAGCAAGTAGACTTAAACTTGTTTCCATTATATGTCTATGTTTCCTCTCCATTAAACAATTTTGTTCATGAACACATGGACAACTATGTCTTAGGATTATGCCACAAGTAGTCAAATAATTGTTTAACACAAGAAATTCTTTTCCACAATTAGTTTGTAATGTCTTTATTTTATGAGAAAAAAACAATTCAACTTGAGTTTTGAATTCAATGAAAACTCTATGACCATCACTCTTGGTTTTAAGGAGAAAAATCTAAGTATACCTAGTGAAAGCATTTAGAAAGTTTACATACTATTTGAACCCTTTTGAGGACAAGATAAGAGCTGGTCCCCAAACATCAGCAATAACAATTTCTAGAGGTTGTTTATATGCTGTTTTAGAGGATGCAAAAAGCAGTTTATGAGATTTGCCTAATTGACAAGCATGACACAACAAAGTAGGGAATAGAAAAAAAAAAAAAGATTTTACATTGATTCAGAATTTTCTGTACAATTTAAGAGGAGGGATGACCCCACCTCATATGTCAAAGTTGCAAAGTAAGTACAACAGGTTGTACAACATTATTTGTAGAATTATTTACAGTAAAAAAACAAAACTTTTTAGTAGAGTAAGAACACAGATGTGATGATTTCAAAGGCTTATTAATAGAACTTGTAGCATGGGAGGTGAGTGGCAAGTCAAAGACATAAACCGTGCTTAAGAACCCCTTAAAGAAGAACCTTCTTCGTAGCTTGATCCTTCACAAGGCAAAAGTAAGGGTGAAACTCAATGAAGACATTGTTTTCTCTCACAAACTTAGACATACTTAAGATATTTTTTGTTATTTGTGGAATATGTAGGATATTTCTTAATTGAAAAATATAACTATTGTGAGTAAATGTGTTGTGTCCAACTAAAGATATAGAGAGTCCCTTACTATTACCCATATAGATCCTTTCGTTGCCTTGGAAATCACTCTTGTTCTATAGGTTGCTGCAATCAAGAGTGCAGTGATTTGTAGCACCACTGTCAAGGTACTAAAAGGGATCTATGACAGTATTCGGTGAAGCAATCATGGCAGCCATCTGTCCCTGGTTTGCTTGAGCATTTCCTGCATTGTTAGGACCATTAAACTGATGAGTAAATGTCTGATCATACCTATAATAACACTGAAAAGCTCCATGTCCATAACAATGGCAGATCTAATATGGTGGCCTATTGTTCGAGTTAAAATTTTTACCTTTTCCTCTGCTCTTCCTTCCACCATTATTGTTGTTACTAGGTCCCTGATTTGCAGGTATGTTCCCGTGAACAATATTTTATTAATTGCCTCTGCCATAACCACCATGACTACTTCCATTTCCCTTTTTGTTTGCAGCCATATTCATAGTAAAATTCTTAGTTTAAGAATATTGCTCTATTCTTGCTTTATGAGTCAACAATAGAGAAGTAATCTTAGATATTGTGTATGAGTGCTGCATAGAGGTAATAGGTATGACAAAAGAATCATACTCAGAACTTAGGCCTCCAAGAATTGTCATCAACTTATCATCATTACTCACAGAATGACCAGCAAAGGAAAGTGCATCAATTATGCTCTTTTTCTTTAAGAGATATTCAGACATTGAAGATCCATTTTTCTTCAAAGTGTGCAGCTATAACTTCAGCTGCATCATATTAGCCCTTGACTGTGAAGCAAAGAGTTGATCTACTGACTTCCATGCTTCACAAGTTGTCAAGCAACCAATAAACTTAGGGAAAAGATCTTGACTTATGGAGGACAAAATCCAGCACAGCAAAATCTGGTCTTGTTGTTCCCAGTCCAAGAAGGTCTCACTCATAGAGCCATCTGTGTTGAGTTAAGATGGAGGTGAACTGCTGAATCTATAAAGAAAGAGAGACGATTTCCCTTGATTGCAGTCAGTACCTGTTGCCTCCATAGCACAAAGTTATTGTCCAGTTTTGCTGTCAATACAAGCTTCATCGGAGTCAACGTCTTGGAACTCTTGCTCAAAGTGAGCTGTAAGGCATCATTGCGTCTATAATCTGAAGCAGAAACTATGGTCTTTTGCAACTCTAATATCATATTGAAGTTGTTACTTTCTTGAAGAACATAAACGAAACTGAAAACCTAGGAAGAAGATTTTCTAGGAAAGCAAATAGGTATGAGAAAATAATTCTCTGAATTTTTATTTGATATGTTCTGAATAATGTTTACATGCTTTGATGTTGATATACATATAGTCAATCTTCAAAGGCGATAACCTGCCTTGAAGAATTGATTGATGACTGGAAAAGTTTATTACAAGCTAACAACTTTTCTCTCCAAAACTAACTCCTAACAACTTCTTAATAGACTTTTGAGGCTTGTAAACTATAATCATCATGATCACATTTGTGATGATCATGATAATCATTTTCTTCTTTCTTCTTAGACTAAAAGTACACAGAACTTGTCTTCAATTTTATAGGAGTTGATAGTTGCACATCATGTGTTTGATTAAAATCCTGTGCTGTGCTGTGTCTAACAGTTAATTACCAACCGTGCGATCAGTTGTTTGACTAGAATCTTCTTTATTTAACTTGGTTGAACTTGTAGTTGAGCAGTGCACACTCTCAATTTGTTTAACCGAATTGTGTATACCATTAATAACGAAGCAAAATGCATTCCTTGAAGCCAAGGCTGTCCCATTTTTGTGCAAATGTTTGAAGCAACTTCAATTCAAATAGTGAACGATAAGAAAACAAGTATCTTAGCTCTCAATCACGTCTTACAAGTATGGTCAGTCTGCAGATTTTACTTTGTTTTGGCTACTGGGAGATGCATTAGATAAGATCACGAACTCCTCGTGGAAATAACTAATACGTTCTGTCCAAGTTATTGATTATGCAATCCAGTACCAGTGATGAACGATTTTTAACGAATCTGGTAGACTTATTGCTTGAGCAATATTAAGGATTTCACACTTACAAAGCATATATGAGAAGAAAAGAAAAAAGCCATCACAAAGAAATTTCAATTATTACGAGCTTGATAGGCGCGAAAATGTAACTTACAAATTGGCCCTCCAAGCATCAAAGAATTGGTGGGTAGTGACAGCTTCCTTTCTGGATGCTATCATGGTCAAATTCCTTCTACTAAAATGGAACAGAACCATGAAGCAAACCCTCTCTTTCTCTCTCTCTACTGTGATATATTTCCCTATACTCAAAAAATTAAAATACACAAAACGATTTGCAGACCTTTTACTCGAGCCTGACATCCTCCTGAGTTTGGAAGAAGTCCAAGTGCCTATTAGAAAGTAGCACTCCACAAAGCATTCTCACCTTCTCCACACCGCCGATGGACCTCCTTGATTCTATCAGCAGATCTACAAATCCCGCTGCAACTCCAGTCGAATGAAGCAACACAGATGTTGCCTGCCTGGGCCTTCCACTCGCAGTCTGCAGTGACAAGTTTGCATTACATGTTCAGAACCCAATTGCAATCACAACAAAGTTTGCATTACAAGTTTACAAGTGCACTATGCACCCTTTACGTACACAAATCTATTAAACAACCATTTGCAATTGTAAGTAATCAAAAAATAAAGGAAAGGGAGTGCTTTATTCCCCAGTATCCCATATATCTTGAAGAATGTGTTGGAAGGCCACAAGGCAGTCTCACTAATATTTTTCGCTTTTCCTTTATTGGAAGTTCAAAAAAAGCCTATCCAGTTATTTTCACATACCATCAGGTTTCCGTTATTGAGAATTCTGTCACCAAGGTAGCTCTCACCCATGGTAAGTGAGAATAGATTTAAAATATACCACTCAATAATCAATGGGTGCCATCTGGGCTTAGATCATGATGATATTCATTTAATTGGGTAAATCTAATTTAACTTTATATTAAACTTTTTTTAAGTCATATGACAATCCTGCTCACCTTCCAAAGATTGATATAATCAGATTGTAGTGATGTTTAGTCAATTCAATTTGGTGTGGTGTATATTATTTTAGGGTGTAGAATTGATATGATAGCTGCTCAACCTCTTGAGTTGACAAGTGAACCAGTAATCTACACCAACAACTATTAACAATTTACGAGCCAGAAATTGTAATGAACCTTTTCAGTGAAAAAAATGACTAGAATGACATTGAACTAGGTCAAAAGGCCTTTCATTTACCTCAAATAATAATTGCAATATTATCAAATTTTCAGGACAATTAAGACTTTACCTGGTGGAGTGCCACAACATAGTCTCCGATCATCAATATGCTCTACATCGAGTCCAATAAACCAAGATCCCAATGAGACATCTTCATTAGCATATTTGTGTAGGACATGCCTGATAAATTATGAACATGATTACCATACCAAGAGCAAGAATTAATATCAAGAGGCAGACTTCTGATCCTCACATAAACTTCCATTTTATATTTCTAATAGAAATATTAGAAATACAAATGTGAACTTACTGGTTTATTGATATGTATGAAGCCAAATCTCTTGAAATGGCATAAAGCTGTCCAGTTGCATGACGGAAATACTTGTTTCCTGCCTCACCAAATTTCCAATACTCAGGTTCATGGTATCTAACTCCCCTGTTCCACAGATTGGGCGGTTTAAAATCTTAGAAACTTGCTTACTTTCTTATCATTCTCAAAGGAAAAAATACAAGAAGATTTGGCTTACTTTTGGTTAAGGACAGGACCAGATTTCATGCATCCAATGTATACCCGCGGTTTTGACCGGTGCCTAACAAGAGTTTCCCCCAGTGTTCCTGCAGTCATTTGAAAGGCGATGGACTTAATGCAAAAACAATTGCAAATCACCAAAAACAACCTAAATTAATATATATATATATATATATATATATATATATACCCATTACAGATACAATTTGGAACACCTCATTCATCATATAAGGATCTTTAGACTTTATCAAAATATAAATGCTTGGATATTTCTTCAAGTAAGTCCGTAATGCATTGAGTGACTGGCTATCTATATTGCAACATACTCTAATTGATTTCTAATTCTCCCAGAAAAAAAGTAAACAAAAAGGAGAGTGGAAGAAAGACAGGAATGCCTAATAAGATGATAACTGCATACGCACAAAGGTATCATATTAATCACATAATTGAACTTACCTATATTTACATGGACATCATCATCAACTTTTACATAGAAATCTGCATCCCACAAAGAAACAGCAGTAGCAAAATATATCTTTGTCTTGGCAGACAATTCCAGGTACCCTTCGACATGGTCCTGTTCACATGGGTGCAACAGTTGTTAGAAACTAAAAGTTTTTACTTTCTAAATTTTGAAACTATGTAATAGTTTTAGACTGAGCATATGTGCAAAAGCTGATAAACAATAACAGATAAACATAATACACACGCATTACCAGCCTCAATAAATCCCCATGCTTTTTGTCCTCTGCTTCGACTGCTCTGTCCAGAATACCCCCTGAAGTGGCACTGCATAAAATTTGACAGTTACACAGAGATCAATACCTTAGAAACGTTGACAACTGTTTTTTTCAGCAATGGAACTCCTCATGTAGATGAACATTTTTACATAACTCTAATTGCAGATAATAGACTTTGGTAATCATGGTTTTCAAATTGCCGTGAACAACTTGTGCACTCAATAAGTCAGAAACATGAATAGACTAATTGCTCTATGAACTACTCGTGAAGTCAAATTTGTGACTCAAGACAAAATGAGGTCATGTTGCCCCTGAGCACAAATAAACAGATTCAATCAAAAATTACATGTTGACCGGTCCAACTTTCTTGTGATAAAGGATTACTCACCTATGACCAATGACGAATCTAATGATGATGCCTTTCTCTTCTTCCAATTTCTTTCTTTTTTCACCTATTTCCCATATTTTTCAAGAAGAATCAAACACCATATCAAATCTAACACAGCAATGAGAATGGAATAAAGTAAAAAATGATAATGGTTGAGAACATCGGGAATAAATCCACGAACCTTGTGGCATCCATGTAGCACGAACTGAATCTCTTCTTTTCCGGCTGCTAAATGCTGTATTAATTCCTACAACCATCAAATACCTTCTTTTCTTAGATGATTCAGTCCTCTTTAAGTCATCTGATAAAGGAGAGCCACTCAATATAGACTCTTGTGCTGCCCTTGCAGCAGCTAATTCCATCTCCAAATTAGAAATAGTCTTATCCAATGTCCTGCGTTGGACATACTATGATGAGTTTTGTGTTCAGGATGCTTTAAAATCAAATCAAGTAAAAAGCCTGAGGGAAGCATAGATATAATAAATAAGCATAAGCAACTTACTGTATGGCATGATGAGTCTTAAAAACTTCCCCAAAAATATCATTTGATGCACGCTTAACTTCTTTCTGTTGCAACTAAATGAACCCAATCAGATTACAACTCAGCCATACTTTGGACAAATACAACACAAAAACGAACCAATGCGAATGAAGTTAAAGCATTTGAATAATACTCACGGCTCTAGGATTACAACCCTCTGAAACTAACTTTAGCTTTTCAGCTTCCATCGCAGTTGTCCGTGTGATGCCTTTAGATTCAGGAACTGCCCACATTCTGTCACAATTTTTTCCCATTAACAAGTTATCATTTCTTAAGTATATAACTATTTTTCAAAAAGTACCAGGTTTAAAGTTTTCAATGTTAGCCAAGTGAATCACTGAATTTCCCCTTTCTTCCCTTCTCATGGTTCTTTTCAAACAAAAAAAAAACAAAATTTTTGGAAAACATGCAACCTGAAAAATTCAACTGCAGTAGTATTTCTGATTTAGGCTGCTTCTAGTCACCAAAATCGTAAATTTAAAGGAAAATTGAACCGACAAAACCTGAATCCATATGCTTTTAAGAATAAAACACCCCCAGAGAAATCAAACCGTTGTAGTTTGTACAATTTTAATTCAGATCTATCCACTTTTAGAATCACTGAACAGAACATTTGAAGAACAGGCGAGATAATAAAACCATCAAAACAATCAAAATTCTAAGAAATTCACAACCACCCATCTAACAAAAACGTTTAATACCATAGTACCAGCTAAAATATATATAAATATATATAACTGAGAGCAATCGTCATCAGCTGAAAATATAGATCTCACAATACTATAGTAAACAAAATTTTTAAAATCGCTTGGACTTAAATTGATTTGAAATTTGTTTAAAAACCAAATTGAACCCACTACACAAAAAAACCATAAATGAAAAAATTAATCAAATCCCCAAAATAGAAACTATGCATACCTATTCGTGAAGAGCATGCCAGCGCAGAAGCATCCTAAACAAAACAAAAAAGTCCATTTCTGTGATATAACACTTCTTGAAGTCTGCTCTCCTCTGCTTTTCAAAGACATATTTCTTTTCTTCTTTTGCCCGAAAAGAAAAAAAAAAAGGTTGTCTTCTCTTTCTCTCAGCGATGATAGCTACCTCAACAAAAAACCACCCATGAAGAAAATACAAACAAACACCACGAACCCCAAACAAAAACAGAACCCAAGTATCAGACAAGAACCACGAGAGTACTCAGAAAATCTTCACAGCATAAAATCACAATCTGAAGGTGGTGATGAAGTCTAAAGTACACGACACATGGCTAAAAATGTGGAAAAAAAAAAGTACAGATAAACAGAAAAAACAGAGCGGTGTGCTCTGTTTTTTTTTTTTTTTTTCCCTCTCTTCACTAAGTTCTTCAAGTTTGTTCCTTTCTTTTTATTGTTGGCTCTGCTTTGAAGCTGTTTTTATTCCTTGTCTATCTCTCTCTATAGAGAGAATCTAGAAAGAGTTTCTCTTTGTGTGTTGTTGTTGTGTTGTGCGTCTAAAAGGTTTGGTTTCTACTGCTTTGCAGGCAAGGGACGTCGAACACCAGCAGTGAGAGAAGACCCACTAACCGCTCTGTTCTCTCTCTCATCACTAAATTACCAAACTGTCCTTTTCAAACCTTCCGTATTTATTGAATTTTTTTGGGTCTCGGTAAAATATAAAACAGTACTCTCGGTCTCTTGCAGTGACATTAATGCCTTTGTCTCACATTTTTTTTTTTTTTTCATTCTTTACCGCTAATCTGATTTGAGTGCAGCGTACACGTTAAGCACACTGAAATATACTTCTTTAGTTTCTAGAAATGCATTTTAAAAAATGAACAGTTAAAATTGTATGTAAAGATGGCATTAATGTTATTGCCACGTTACTGTCTCTTTAATGGGACAATATGGGGTCGGATAAGAGTCATGAGACTTCGTGCATGGCCTCCATTTAGAAGAAACAAGTGAGGCTTTTGCGGTCCATTTAAGTAGATGAAAACGTAACTTAAAGTGACTACTAGTCTATTGAAACAGTTACTATCTTTCCCTATCCCTATCGTATACTGCAGATCAAGTCTTGTTCATTTATATTCAGAAATTGGAAATTTAATGTCTCCTCCCTTTGTTGGAGAAGAAAAGCTTACGTGTCCCTACCTCCTATAAGGTACGTCTTATAGTAATATTATGTCTTGTATATTAATCCGATTAGTATGAACCAGGAATGATAAATTTTATACCCCACTTGTAAATTTTGATTTATGTCGACCTACTTTCTCTTGTTTGCATGCACTATATTGTCCATAAGCTTATGATAGTTTCATGCACTCAGATTTTTCATTTTTCCTTTTTCCTGATGGGATGGTTGATAAAGTTAACAGCTAGCAGACTATCATACATGTAGGACATTAATATAGCAATTAGCAACTAGCAATTAAATGATTTGAAATGGCAATCATATAGAATTAGAAGTCCACACATTCTAATTAGCAATTATAATCCTCTACTATATGATTTGATCAATAATTAACAAATTTTATTTTCTAATTCTCAAGAAAGTCTACTGTATTTGTTTAATGCAAAAATTAATATCAAACCAAGTCTAAACGACAGCCAAACATGCATGAACATCACTCAGAAATTAAAGGCTTGCAGTCTATAATTTAATTAGATATTTTAATTGATTCCTCTTGTGAATTGTGTTCGTTAAATTCACAAAGCCAGTTGTTTAATATAAATTTTACTTAGATGATAATAAAAAAAACCCCTAATTATGCAAATGCCAATGCAACAAGTCAGGCTGGGTTTTTAGTATTAGAGAAGGCGGTGGCGTGTACACGTGATCAGATCTAGCAACTTCATACGTGGCGGAATCTTGTTGGATAAGGCTCCTTACTGTGTCCAGTCTTCGTGTAACACACTGCATATTAGCTCACGTGGAAGCTGCAAAAGTCTGCATGGGATCGGACCCACATCGCAATCTACACTGACACGTGCCATGATTTGGTTTGCCTGCACGAAATTTGATGTTACTTCATCCACTAAAAGTGGGACATCCCTCACTCTCACTGATGCCCCAAAATTATGGGGACTTATATACCCTTTTGGTTTGTGAGGGTAAGTTAGACTTTCTACAATGGCATAATATTTTTTTAAATTTCTTGACATATAAGAGCATCTCTAATGTAAATATGTATTTTTGAATATTTAAATAGTATTACATCAGTAATTATAAATAATATGGATGTACCTTATCAAAAAAATTATAGAAATGCATATTTACTTCTTCAATATAAGTATCTAAATAGTAATTTTAAATCAATTACCCCAAGTCATTTGTTACATTCTTTTTCTATTCAATATGACAATTAAATGTATTGACAAAATGCTACAATTTTATTGGTGAGAAAAGTTAGAAATCTTAGTTAGCATATTAAGGAGGATATCTACAATTAGAAACTCTACTTGATATTCTCTAACTTTTTTTTTGCCACATCATATCAATATTAAAGTTAGATAATTGCATTGGAGAATATTTTTTTAACTTTTTCAATATAGATCTTATGTGACACTTAATTTTCTCCGAATGTATAATAGCATTGGAGATACTCTAATATAATCAACAAATAATAACGAACTTACTTGAGATTTATTAAATTACACTCTCAATTAAAGTTTATAGAAATTCACACTGAACCCCCTAATATTAAATTTTGATCTTTAAAAAGTATGATTGATCGTTAAAAAAAAAAAAAATTCGAAGAGAAAGTGAGAGATTCATAGTTGATCTACCATAGATTGCGAATCAGGGGAGGTTCGAACCTACTTTTTAACGATCAAACTTAATATTAGGGGTATTCAATGTGAGTTTTTACAAACTTTAATTTTGTGTATAATTCAACAAACCTTAAGTATGTTCAGTGCTATTTATTTTAATACAAAAGTTTTGCAAGAGATTAAATGGGATTTTAATCAGTTAACTTCATAATTTAAGATTAAAATACTTAAAATTTGATAGATTTAAGAAAATTTTAAATCTAAACCCTTCGAAAGCCACGAAAATGGTCGGTTTTGACTAAATAAGTTTCAGCGGAAGAGAATTTGATTAATTTAAGATTGATTATTATTATCATTCATGTTTAAGATTTGAAATCAAGTGGGGGTGTGGATTTCAAAAAATACTCACTATCTTAATGCGATATCATGTGGGATTTAGATATATAAGCATGATAATTAATCAAAACTTGAATCTAAAAAGAGCATGATTGTCCACATGTTGTCATGCAATTAAGATTTGTTAGAGAAACTTTTGTTCCAATAAATTGACTTTACCTCAATTTAAAATAATTACCCAATAAAACATGTTTAATAATAGAAAGGTTTTTTAAATTTGCATTTATTGGATCTAAAGTAAACTTAAATATGTACAACTTATATGTTCGATTTTAATTTAATTGTTACAGCCTGAACTGTGATTAGAAATGGTGAGAAAGTCTAATTTAAATTTAACTATAAAATAAATAGTGCAAAATTGATGATTTGTTTTATATGTTTGAGATATTAATAGGTGTGTTTCAATAATGTACTCGGACAAGAATATTTGGTTTTTTTATTGAAGAAAATGAAAGGGATGTTTGAAGAAAATAGTAGGTTAGTAGCCAGCCCTTCAGAGTTGGACAATTTTGCTGAAATCAAAGGTCGTTCGCGAGTTTGGTATATAGTGGTGGTACAAGTACAACGCATTTCCAATTGGTTACTACTACTGGTGGGCCTCATGAAAATACATTTACTTAGACAAATTGCAGAAAAATTCGATGTGTGACTTAGAAGAAGCGACAGAGAACCGCCAATTAGCGACCTTGATTACCTCCTAGTTGATAAATGCTTTTGTTATGTTATTTAGAAAGCGCTTCTGCTAAAAGTGCTTCTAAGCACATGAAAATTTGTGTGTGTGGTGGTGTAAAAATTGGTTAGGTCATAGGTGCCTTGCTTGTAATATGAGTCCCTGTCGCTTTACAACACCACTTGCTAGTCTTCTTAAGCAACCCAACCCACAAAGCTGCAAATGCAAGAGACAATGTCTTGGTTGGTGCAAGTGCTTTTTCTATCAACCAAATAAAGTAAAAGTCCATTGCTCTCTTCTCTTTGATCTATTAATAGTCCATTGCAAAGAAACTATTTTTTTTTTCCTTCAAAAAAAAAAAGAAAGAAAAAAAAAAGAAAAATAGTTTCTTTGCACGTAAAATGGTACTCCTTGTCCTGAGCAAATCTTCAACTTCAGAGCATCAAAGCCATTTCAAGGCTTTTATATTATAATTTACATATAAGAGTCCATGATAAGAGAATGATTACCATTTTGCTTTTAATTAAAATATCCACTTTCTTGCATATTTGAGCAAAGTTGAAAATGGAGATTGTACTTATTCACCTAAAAAAGAAGGAATATTGAAGATTAAGTGATAAAGTGTGACATGATTTATATGGTGACAAGAATATATATTAGAGTAATATGAAGATTAAAGACAAAATCTCCTGGACCCACCAAATTTAAATAGCTCTCTATATCTGTCCCAAGTTCTGGTTAGTGGTTAGTCCATAAAAGTTGCTTTGGACTTCAAAGAGCCTTAAATTGCTCTATCAAAAAACAGGCAAAGATTTATAAATGATCATGGAGGGGCCAGTTAAATTAGTTTCTTAATTTAATTCTTATAATTTCTTGGTGCATATACCATGACAGCACACAGATTTTGAGTTTAATGTTGATCACAGTAGTAGTTAGGTAGTTCTAGGTTAATTACAACTAATTAATAACGACTCGAACCTGAAATATTATCTTGCTGACCGAATGGGCGATCTTTACTACCAAATTCACGTTTGGCAGTGGATTGCAATTTAATGCTTTTCATAGACTTGAGATTCATGGATTTGACTGCCACATAGCCAGGCATGGCTACACATGCTCAACAGCCTACTTAAACTATGAAAATATTAAAGAGCAAGTAGAATTGCCAGGCTTCTTTTATTTCTCTTTTCTGCTCCTGTCATATTAACACATGAAAAAGTGTGAGAGCAACTAATTACTACAATTCTTTATTGTCTCAGATCCCATGAAATGAAACTCAAAACTCTCTCTTGATTCTTTTTTCCCCTTTCTCCTTTATCTGGTAGACCCAAAAAGCCATTATATATATTCTATATAGTACTACTGGGCCTCCATAAATGCCAAGGTTGCTGCCCATCTCAAGCAGCTATATCCATCAGTCCACCGCACATTGTCTAGGACCCCATGCACCATGTGGTCTCTGCCAAGGCACCAGCTCTGTGCATTGAAATTTATATACAATCATAAGAACACAATGACCCCAAGGCACTTGCAGCAGGTTGCCGCATCTGCTCATATAGAGTAAATATAGCATTGATTTGAGTGGAGGAGTGATCAAGACATCTTGCTTTCAAGCAATTGGAGAAGTTGTACTTTCAATTTCAAGCATGAATCAGGGCTTAAATCAATGTTTTTACTATGTGAAGACAAATAAGTGCGAGTAGAAACTAAGGTCCTAGATGTAACATATTACCTTGCCACCAAATATTGCAAAATGGCATCCTTAAAAGTATGTTTATACTGAAATTTTGTACACAATTAAGTTCTTCTGGTTGGTCCTCAAAAGTTTCACCTAAAAACTTCCCTTGTGGACTTTATCTGCCAACTTGGCATTACTTCAGCTCTGAAATCAATTATAGAAGGTGGCAGTGGCACAAACAACACTTCCTTAAAATTACTTAATATTCCTTTATCATAAGGATTTTTAGAATCTGCATACCGTTGCCGGAAATTCTCATAAGCTGTCTGCATTATACCAAAGAACAAGAGCAAAATAAATAACTAAATAAAGAGAATGAATTGCTAATGGTGTTAATATTTTTAATCACACTCATCAAATCAAATCTGAATAAACAAAACCAACCTGATTCATTGCAATGAGATAAACATGAAAGACTGCAAGGCCACCTAGGAAGCAAGTGGCAGCAAAACTGAAAGACACCAAAGCCAGTGTTTCAGGGCAGTTCTTCAACATCCCAATGAATCCAATGCCATCTTTCTCCATTCTATGGTGGATTCTCAATACAGAGAAGGCAAATATGTAGATGAAGAAGATCAAGGCCGAGATCACGAATGTCAAGTAAAACCAATAGTTTCTCTGCAAATACAAAATTTAAACTTTGTAATTCAATAGCTATATAAATTTTCCACAAAAATCTGTGCCGGAGAGCATTTTAATGTATAATCCTACCAGTGCAATACACTGACCGATCCACGGGCAGTGGTGATCGAATTTCTCGACACAGTTGTCACAGACAGCGCAATGGCAACTTCTTGGTGGCCTAAAAATCTTGCAAATTCGACAGAACTTTAGTTTCAATTCCACCCCATTGACAGTTATTTTCTTTCTTCTGGTTCCATCACTGGTACCAACTGCTTCCACAGATGCTTGGTCATTTCTGGGAATAATTCCCGGATCAGTTGCACTAACCAGAATCAAGTTGACAAGAACCTGCGTTACAAATACAAATCAAAATAACTCTTTACATGTATATATTTCACTTGCTCCTTATCTGAGTATGATTTAAAAGTATGATTTTTTTTCATGATACTATCATTGAGAGAACAAAGCTTCAAATAAGGACTAACAGTTACTGTTAGAATCACAGAGATTGTGATAATGAGCGTGGAGTGATTTGGTAAATCATTTCCCGTATAAACTGCAAAAATCCAACTTGAAAGAATTATAGAGATGGTTGTCAAGAGCAGCCCTCTTGGATCAGAGCCACATACGAATCGCCCATGGAAGAAAAAAACCTGTATTTGCAAATAAGAATTAGTATCAGATTACTCACTACATTAATATTTTTTGTAATAAAAAAATTCTACTTTTACATGGAATCACTATAATTTGTCTTAATTAAAACTTATGTAGAACAACAATTCATAGAGATATACATTGTTCCCTGGCCAAACTTGGTAAACTCTAATTCTGTCTGAATTTTCACCACGAACGTACTGTAACCAGAGATTCTGAAAAACCCTTTTGATCACAAAAAGATTCTCTCTCATAGAAACCAATAAATTTCCAAACTTTCCAGCAATCTTCTTGTAGACTTTAGACTTATCTTCTGTGTCATCTTTCAATTTGGAATTGCCAAATTCTGGTTCCGACGGATCCGATAGCACAATATGTTCCAGTACTTCTATATCACTATCCCTTGCTTCGATTTGTGCGTCAATGGAATGCATTTTCATTTCTTTTGCAGTGGAATTTCTTCCTCATTGTTATGGTTGCAGTGAAACTCAGCCATCGCTATACAACTAACTTTTGAAAACTGAAAAAGCGGTTACTATAATATTTGGGCCGGACTTGAGGCCCAACTATTGGACTTTCAGGCCCATACGGCCCAAACATTTTAAAGGCCCATTAAAACACAGCGCCGCAGCCAAAATTATACACTTCCCTCTCTCACGAGCGGTCGAGCTTGTGAGCTTTGAAGATCGTCAAATTCATCGTCAAACAGCCAGAAAACGAAAACGAAAAACGAAGAAAAGAAAAAAATATCAGAAGCAAATGGAAAAGAGAGACAAGATCAAAATCGCAATCACTATAGCTTCTTTAGCTGCAATATCGATCTTCTTCACCGCGCAATATAGAAGACGACGAAAACAGAAATGCACACCGAGTTCGTGTTATTTACAAACTGACCAGAAGCCACAACACAATTTCAAGCGCGTTTTAGCTGACAACTCATATTCTCCGTTCAAACACGCTAATTACGGTACATTATTTATTTATTTATTTACTTGCTATATTGCTTTTCAATTTTTATATTCTGTTTTACTTAGATTCTAATAGTTGTTTGGTTACCGAGAAAATGCGGCCAGAGGAGAATAATACATTGGAAAATAAAAAGCATTTAGCATATAACTTCGGATTTCAAACTGTGTCGTTTTCTAAATTTGATGAATGGATATTCTAGGATATATAATATGTAGAACTAACTGAGCTAAGAAAATTAATTTTTCGAATTGTCTTAGACTCTTAGTTAAGGACACTGTTGTAGGAAAGTTTAGGAAAGTTTTCGAATTTTTCGATTAGTTTCTTTTTCGTCAAGTTTAGTTCTTAGCAAATGGATTGAGGAAAGTGTGTTTATTTTGGGGGTGTTTTATGGCAGAGAAATCTTCCAGCTTGCATCCTTATGAAGTGGAGATTAAAGCATTGTTAGAGAATCCTCGACCTGAATCTAATTTTGTGACAAACAATGTGGATTTGAAAATGAGTGATTTGTATGTTTGGGTTGAGACCAAGTCACAATTAAAGGAACTTGCTGATAAGTTGAGCGGCGAGAGAGCTTTTGCTGTTGATACTGAACAGCATAGTCTTCGGTCATTTCTTGGATTTACCTCTCTGATACAGGTAAAGTGTTGAATTGTATGTTTAATTTAAATGCATTATTTGTCTGTGCGGTGTTCTTCTGTAACATTTTTTCTCATGTTGAGTCTGATGTGTATTGCCATTTTGTTTTTTTTTTTTTTATTATAAAAAATATGCACGAGCAGATTTCTACAGATAAGGATGATTATTTGGTGGACACAATTGCATTACATGATGAAATGAGTATTCTTCGTGCAGCCTTTGCGGATCCTAGTATTTGCAAGGTAATTTGTTTAGTGTTTGGGTGTTGTTACAAGGTCATATATACGATACAGGGGAGAGTCAAGGTTTCACTTTTGAAGGAGAAATGAAATCCAACAGATAATTGTTGCATTGATTGTGGATGTTAGCAATTAACTTATACTATCAATATTAAAAGCCTGAGAAAAATTTTCAACTACATATATTAAACTCGGTATTAAGAGAAAAAATTTCTTGTGTATTATTGAAATGAATGAAAACATTGTTGGGACAATTGTTTTGACGATTTGATGTAACTGTGAACTATCATTGTTGTGCAAGGCTTAACATGATATATATTTAACCATTTGAGAACAAAAAAATAAAATGTATAATGTGCTGATGATTGAATGTGATGAGAACCATATTTTTATTAAAAGAAAAAAAAAAAGGGTTTCAATTTTATTAGGTTTCTTTTGTTAGGTTTTTATATTTTATTGGATTTATATTCTATTTCCTATTTTACATGCGTTAGGAGTCAATCTTATTTTCTATTAGAATTGTATTAGGTTTCTTATTATTTATTAGAATTGTATTAGGTTTTTTATATTTGTTTCCTATTAGGTCTAGGTTAGGTTAAGGATATATTATAAATAGGCCAAGTTTGTAATCAATTGATATATTATTCAGATATCAATAAAAGTGAGAGAGACTTCTCTATTTCGGCTTGTATAAAGCTTGGGCTAGTACGAGGGCTAATACCCCGAGTCTAGATTTATTCGGCTTTTCTTGGAATTCGCATTCGAGATTGGCTTGGGCTAGGGCAAAGACTAAATAACCTGCGTTCTAGAGAGTTAGTGATCCCTAAATAAGGTGATTTAACTCACAACTATCGTGTGTGTGCGTGACTTGCTTTGCAAGTTAGGGCTTGTTGTTGGGTCTATAGTTGGGTCTTCAACAATTTGGTGCTTTCATTGAGAGAATTATCAAGATGTCAACCAGCGAAAATGATCAACCATCAACGTCCAATCAACCCAACAGAGTTCGCTTTGAAACTATAGAGGCCGACATAAGGGACGTGCGAGCGGAAGTGACCAGGCTATCTATAACCGTGGGACTTATGCTAGCCAGGTTAGAGATAATCCATCCGGCAAGAGGAGTTGATCCAGGGGTTGAAGAAGAAGTTATACAAGGGGACAGACGAACTCATGGGGAAGAACGGAGGTCAGAAGGCTCAAAGCATGGGGCAGGACTTTCAGAACAGGTCGAAAGAGAAGTCATTCAGGAGACAAGGCAAACTCATGGGATATGCCCGCCACCTGTTGAGCTAGAGTATGAGACAGATGAGAAAGACAAAGAACTGGTCAAGGTTTAAGAAAACAAGGATTTTACTATTGGTGTAGTGTCACCCCACATTACCCAAGTAGTTGCAATTGAAGATACCCTTGGACACAAAGATGAAAACATTAATGGTTTTACTGTAAAAGTGAAATCAATAGATGGATTTCAAGGTGGTGAGGAGGACATTATTATTATATCAATTGTAAGGTCCAACATTGGTGGATCAATTGGTTCTCTATCCAAGCCACAGAGGATTAATATTTCTCCTACCGGGGATAGGCACTGTCTCTGGATTTTTGGGATTTTGCGGTATAGGAGTTGGTGAAAAGGACGGATAAGAGAAGGCAAGTGTTGGTGCAGAAGTTTTCAGATGTGGCCCTTGAGGGCAAGGGTATTCTTGAAGGAAGGGGGAATGATGAGAACCATATTTTTATTAAAAGAAAAAAAAAAGGTTTCAATTTTATTAGGTTTCTTTTGTTAGGTTTTTATATTTTATTGGACTTATATTCTATTTCCTATTTTACATGCGTTAGGAGTCAATCTTATTTTCTATTAGAATTGTATTAGGTTTCTTATTATTTATTAGAATTGTATTAGGTTTTTTATATTTATTTCCTATTAGGTCTAGGTTAGGTTAATGATTTATTATAAATAGGCCAAGTTTGTAATCAATTGATATATTATTCAGATATCAATAAAAGTGAGAGAGATTTCTCTATTTCGGCTTATGTAAAGCTTGGGCTAGTATGAGGGCTAATACCCCGAGTCTAGATTTATTCAGCTTTTCTTGGAATTCGCATTCAAGATTGGTTTGGGCTAGGGCAAAGGCTAAATAACCTGCGTTCTAGAGAGTTAGTGATCTCTAAATAAGGTGATCTAACTCACAACTATCGTGTGTGTGCGTGACTTGCTTCGCAAGTTAGGGCTTATTGTTGGATCTATAGTTGGGTCTTCAACAGAATGCTAAATCAAAAGGATGTAAAATGTGTAAGCAACACTTATTATTATCTTATTGTGCAATGCCATAGTTGATGTCAAGTTAGTATTGTTAAGCAAGGGTCCAGATCATCTCAGTTCATGTTTTTTTTTTTACATGAGAATTGAGATGTAATTACTTTGTCAACAATATGTGTTTCCTCTTATTTCGTACAAACAAGAGACATATTTATCAATGTGTGCTTAAGAGAGCGGAGAGGATGGGGTGGAGGAGAAGCTTCATTTGCTCAATAAAGCACTATATATATTGAAAAGTTGCAACGGGGTCGGGGGGGCAATTGCACTCGCTTGAACCCTCTCCCTTTGCCTACCATGTGCTGCAGAATTCGATTTTTTTCTTTATGCTTGATCTTTTATATATTTTTTTTTACGTTCTTTATCTAACTAGAAAATACCATGCATAAAGTTGTATCTCATGCCACTCAAACTTTGTGTGTTAACATCTTGGTGAGAGTGTGATAGATATACTTTTATATTCTATTTAGAAAGATATATATATATATATATATATATATATTGCTTCTTTAATTCATGATGTAAGATTCAGTTTGCGGTGCGTTGGGGTCAAGGCAAATACTGTGCTAGTTATCCTTTAATTTACAGGAGGTTTTATGGTGTAGGTCTTCCATGGAGCTGATAATGATGTTCTGTGGCTACAGAGAGACTTCCATATTTATGTTGTTAATTTATTCGATACTGCAAAGGTAAGCGTCAAGTGTTATATTCTTTTGGATCATGTATTAGTGTCATCTGCCATGCACCATTGCTGCGTGGTGAGAAAGGGAGAGATATGGTGCATTTAGCAATATCCTGAATGTGATTTTGTGTTTGTGTTATTATTCTGCAGGCTTGTGAGGTGTTGTCAAAACCACAGAAATCCCTAGCTTACTTACTTGAAACTTACTGTGGTGTGGCAACAAACAAAATGTTACAGGTTTGTTGTTCTGTATATCTTACTTATGCATGTGTCTGTTTCGTTTCATTTTTTTATGACTTGTCCTGGTTGCATTCTTCATTTTGCGAATGCAATTAAATGAAAATTGATTTGTTTTTGTGTTTGCGATATAACATTGCCTATAAGAGAACTTATATCTCAACTTGTTCATTCTTCACACTGTATTGTAGCGTGAAGACTGGAGACAGCGCCCATTGTCTGCAGAAATGGTGCAATATGCTCGAACAGATGCACACTATTTACTGCATATTGCAAATTGTTTAGTTGCTGAGCTCAAACAGATGGAAAATGGTAAGACAATTCCAAATGGATAGTTTCTTTAAGTCCTTTTGTCTTTCTTTTTTTTAACTTTCCTGCATCAAATGCTAAAAAGATCAACCTATCAGAAAATTCATCTTGCCCCAATGACAAATTTAATCCTGTTCTTGAGGCTAGTCGGCGTTCAAACGTGATTTGTTTGCAACTCTACACTAAAGAGATTGAAGCTTATCCTGGAGAAGCTGCTGCTTCATCAATATTTTTTCGGCATTCCAATGGTCAAGGAAGTATATTGTTGAATTCTTGTGACAGCCAGGTCTGCTGCTTTCTAGAAAATATGTACACTCAAGTCCATAGAAAGTAGCCTGTAAAATATAACATGATGATTAATTGTTGATTCTTAAATTCAGTTTCAGGATGTTGTGAGACGATTGTGCACTTGGAGAGATTTAATGGTAAGTGGATTCCATTTAGCTAAATTTTTGAGAATGGTTTACCTACTGTATGAGGAATGAAGTTTATATTTCCCTTACTGGCTGATGAGAACTCTGTTAACGACCAATATATATTGTTCCAGACGTTTTTAGATGCCTCATCAAATTGGATCTGCCAGTGCATTTTTTCCAAACTACACAGTATGATATATTTATGTCATCTATATTCTTTTAACAAAACTAGTCTTTAGTTTCAATCTTCCTCTCCTATGATCATGTGACGTTGCACATTTTCTATTCTTTGTCAATGGTTTTAACACACCGGAAACTGCATTGCCTTTTTAAACATGCCATATGGTGTTCATTTCCTTTCAGGCTCGTGTGCATGATGAGAGCTTAAGATTCGTATTATCGGACCAGGCCATTGTTGCTCTTGCAGAAAAAGTTCCGGCAACTCCAACAGATATATACAGCACCGTAGCTCAAGCTGATCTAGTTGCTGATTCTTTCAATTTCAATTCTTCTCTCCCATCTCCATCTCCTGTTGTTTACAGTCACCTGGATGACTTCTATCTTCTGATCCACAACAAGTTAGGAAACCCTGATGATAATTTCCCAGGAATTCTTCAAAAGTGTCTGGGTCTAAATGGGAGCTGTCCAATGTATGCTTTTAATTATGCTTTATTGGCTAAAAGCAACCTGAGACTAACACAAAGCAATAGATTAGTTTCAAAACAAAATGGGGTTAGAAATTCAAAGCAGACTCGGAAAGCATCACGGCAGCTGTTTGTCCAAAAATTTTCCTGCAAATCTCCAGTTTATCATAATTGTAGAATCTTTGCGAATGATGGACGGTTGCTTTGTTACTGTGACCAGAAAAAGCTTGAATGGTTGGTAGACTTTGTGTATTTTATTTTCCTCAAGTACAAATACGTTGCGCTTGACAAAATTATGTCATCAACAGGTATCTTCGTCGAGGTCTAGCAAAGCTTGTTGATGACAACCCACCGGCTATAATGCTTCTGTTTGAACCTAAAGGCCGTCCAGAAGATGAAGGCAATGATTTTTACATTCATAGTAAGAAAAATATATGTGTTGGTTGTGGTGAAGGAAACCACTACTTGCGCTACCGAATAATTCCCTCATGCTACAGAATGCACTTCCCTGAGCATTTAAAAAGCCATCGTTCTCACGATATTGTCCTACTTTGTGTGGACTGTCATGAAGTAGCTCATGCTGCTGCGGAGAAGTATAAGAAGCAAATTGCTGCAGAATTTGGAATTCCTCTTTTCATCCATCAAGTAGCTGAATCAGGAAAAGAACAAGTTAGACTTCGGTCATCTGCATCAGCAATGAACTTTGAGGAGACAGGTGTATCTCCTTTACAATTGCGAACAGCTGCGATGGCTCTTTTGCGCCATGGACCAAGAATGCCATCTGATCGTCGTGAAGAAATGACACAGGTGTGAAAACATATCTTTTAACTCTTGAATTCCTCTGTCTTCGACCAAATTTGTAAATATATGTTATTTTCTGGATATAATTGTTACATAATTAACTACTAAATGTATCTGTAAGCACCAATGATGACATACTTCAGCTCCCGTCCTATAATGATATAAGGTTACTTTAGGTTATCATTCAAATATTACATGATTATAAGAAGCTGACCTAACCTATTTCATATAAGAAATTGCTCAGGTGTCACTAATTCAGATAAACTTGAAAATGTTTCTATATATTGTTGAAATTACTATGTGGTCTCTGTTCAATTCTTTTCACAAACTAACTTCTTTATGTTCAATTAGTAGTTTCTCATAACCAATGATAGCAGGTCCTAAATACATGGAAATTGGTTTATTAGCTACTTGCTTCATGAACACCACAATATCCAGCCCATGCTTACATTTTTAACAATTTTGTTTTCCAATCCAAAGATTGAATCACTATATAGATCTTAATATTTATTATCTTGCCAAGCTGTCTCTTCTGCCTTGCTATTGCGCTATTTGTTGCTCATAACTTTTTTTCATAATTCAAACCATGTGTTCTTTGAAAATTATTTCTTCAGCGGAATTCCTTTGTGTTGTTTTTGCAGATTGTCATGAGATATTATGGTGGAAGGGAAATATCTAATGAAGACTTGGAAAGAGCTCTGCTAGTTGGCATGAGTACTCGTGAGAGAAGACGACTTGAGAAGAAGAGAGGGCTGTCATTAAAAAATTCTACAGCTACAGCTCTTTCAGATAAAGAGCACATGAATTATACTGGCGGCATGGAAAAATCTGCCACTGTGGGCGGAGCAACAGTTAATAATGCAGACAGTTTACGTATTATAACAGAATCATTTGACGAAGAAGAAGGCAAAGATCTTTTAACTGTTGCAGAAAATGATGCAAGCAACACCCTTACATGTTCAGATACAGGGATTGATCAATTACTCTTTTCTAGTAGGAATATGAATTCCTATAAAAGTGAAGTATCTGATACAAAAGATGATTGTTATGGCGAAGATGACAATGACTGTGAAAGCAGAAATATCCAAAATGGAACAGTTGACTTACTCGATGCAAAATTAGATGGAAGTGGCTCACCAAAACTTAATTCAAAATTGTCTTTATTAGGACATGGTCCGCATGGAAAAGAAGTTGTTAATTATCTAATGCGGGAATACAGGGAAGAGGGCATTCGTCAGTTTTGTCAGAGGTGGAGACAAGTTTTTGTTGAAGCTGTTCATCCTCGCTTTTTACCTGCTGGCTGGGATATAATGCACAGGTATGATGTTATCTAACTTTTATTCTGCTTTTTTGGTGCCTAGTTTAGCAATCAGTGTGCTTTAATCAAGAGAATTGTCTTATACCAATGCAGCCACCCCTATGATCCATTAGAGTTTGATATTGATGTATTATTCTGTGTAACGATAGATGTACAGAATTTTACTGGCTAGGTGCAATGACGAAGTTAAAACTCATATATATATATATTAAAGAGGAGTCTTATTTAATCAATTCAATAACAGAGATCGTTTAACAAATAACTGAAGACTTGCTTTTACCATTTTCATGTTCTTGCAAAATTTCTCTAACTCGATTAATCTTGTTTCAATGTTATTGAAATAGTATTTCAACCACAAATATGATCTTTTTGATGTCACAAATTTGTGTTTTGACTTGTCTTGCATACATGAGAGCATAGAAGGTTTAATAATTTTTTTTTTTTTTTGGTAATCTTGTCAACTTTTATTTATGTTTAGTAACTTAACCTTTCTTTACTTGTCCCAAGGATTTGATTGTGAGCACTGTTTTTGCCAGTGGCAGAAGGGAGTTCGGTGACTTCAGTGTGTATAATCCTGCCAAGAATACGGCCGATGCTGCAAAGAGTTAAAGGATCAGGGATGCTACAGAGCATAGATCATGCAATGATTGGGAGTATTCATTCTTCCTCAAGTTTTGTATCTTGTAACATTGAAATCTCTTTTTTTCTTTTCAAATCGATGTACAACCAGAAATTGTTAAGGGCCTCCTATTAGTCTATCTGCTGGACAACCAGAGACCTGAATTAGATCCCGCATTTCCCAGTTTCTGTTTAATGATTTAAGGGAGGAATACTGACTACGTCGATATCGTTGCAATTTTGCTCATTTCACAAAACATGTCTCATTTAGGCACCAGAAGCTGAATTAGAGATTGCATAGAAAGTTGGTCTGGCTTATAACTGTTAAAACACACAACAACCTTTGCTTCAATTTGGGAATACCTTCATTATTGAGGTGCAATGTCCATGAAATTCCTCTTAAGCGAGTGAGACTTGATACCAAGGTCCCTCCTAACTATTTTTTTGGTTAAGCAGATGAGAAACAACCTTGTATGCAATTATAGGTTGCTATTCAATGAAGTATTTTACGATAATGGCCAAACAGAAAATAAGACGATTCATTTTCCTTCCATGTTTGACCCGGTATGCTTTCAATCCATTTTGCAGAAAAAGGTGATACTCCATCCAATGCAAACCTTTCTCATATTCTACGTTAATTTTTGCCGTCTTTACATTAGGAAGATGTTACAATAAATAAATTATGGCCAGAACTCCATCAAACTACCTGTGGTGCCTCGCTACAATGCAAAGAGTACCTCAATTCATACATGTCATATATGACAAAAAGAAAAGGAAAAACTTTAGAACTGAAAAAGGTTGATGACTCCATCATAGGAGGAGATCTGCCAATAAAAACAAGAGTCCAATATCAGCTTCAAAAGAAATAATGCTCACAAGAGAGTATTTTGACTTAATATGAGATAAAAAAAAAATACCGGCTAATTCAGCATTCCAGCCTTGAAATGAGCTACAGCAACAACAATTGAGACTTGTGATCGATGCCATTGAAAATGAAAGTCCCGGACATAGGAACAAATTGTTTTGTTATAAGCTGTAGTAAATCAAACAAATGTTAACTTAGTTAAAAACCACCTCATAAGCCAAATATGAAATCGTTTGTCAAAGGAAAATGTTCAAATTATTATCAATCTTAAAATGGAGGGGTCTTGAAAGGAAAAAAAGAAAGAAAAAAAAAAAAAAACCTTAATCACTTCTCATATTTGGCAAAGGAAAATGTTCAAATTATTATCAATCTTAAACTGAAGTGGTCTTGAAAGGAAAAAAAGAAGGAAAAAAAAAAACCTTAATCACTTCTTGGGATGCAATTCCTCCAATGAAGGCAGCAACAGCATGGAGCTCTGCAGCACCAAATCGACACATCTCATTAATAAGATCCTCAGTCACCGTTGATCCATTGCAACCCAAATCACTGAGTACACCAACAGCTGTAGTTTTCAAACGAGATATATCTTCATCCATTGGGCTGTAAACATTGACCAGAGTTAACATTGAGGCTCAGAGTACAAAAAACAATAAACAGCCTTTTCAAGTATAAATTATGGTTGGTTATGATATGAGATCTTACCCCTCAAATTCCCCTGGAAAACTGTTGTAATTGGCAGCAAAACGGTCTACAGCTCTCAGGAGAATATAGAACCCCACAGCAACACTGCAGATACAAGAAGAAATCTTAATTCACAGGCTGTAAGCAAATTGTGCTGTGCCAATCTCATCAAGATCATTGATAGCAGTTACTTTAGATGACACTCAACTTCTGTGCATTTATAGTATTTGTAATAAAAAAAATGTAACAGTCCATGGACACCCCAACCAAAAGTTTAATCCTAATGAACAAACTGCATCAGCAGGGAACAAGTGAAACTTATAGTCAATATAATCAAAAACTTATTTCATTACATGTAAAATTCTGATCTCACTTGACTCGGCATTAGAATTTGCTTGGCTGAACTGCCGATAATATATCTAACAACCACTTATTTAAAAGACAAAGGAGCATATATTTGACACAATGCATGAGCTATAAATAAGAATCACAGGACACACAAACCTTTTGTTAAAAATATTGTACAATACAGATAATATCAATATTTACGGCAAACACAATAAACTTACGTCACCTGTAATCTTCATCTGTTAAATATTTCTGCAACTCTGTTATGGAAGGATTACTGAACTCGTCCTCAATAAGCCGATATCTGCAAACCTGAAAAGTAAGGATTAAATGTCTTAATAAAGACAGCAGATCAAAGCTGGAAAAGTGAATGTAAATTTTGTTCAAAAAATTCATTCAAAGATTTGCAAAATCTAATGAAGCCTCGATTTAGAATAAAATGCATGTACACACCTATATAGCTCCCAGACTTAGGTGGTCTGATTCTTCTTTAATTTTAATCGTCAACACTATAACATAGTAAAGTTCTAATGGCTATACTGTAGATATCACATCTTGTTCATATATAGAGCTACATGTCATCACTTCAACAAAGTCCTGACAATCACTTGCAAAGAAAGAAACAAAACAGCTAAAAAGAGAAAATGCTAAAAGGAGAAAATGCTAACAGTTAAATTAAAGATATGCAAGAAATTTGAAGCCAACAGGAAACCTAATAATCAATCTTTTTGTGGCTTACATAGCAAAAGGCATTTTACATCACAGATAAGGAGATAGGCAATCCAATCAACATGTTTGGACAAACATGCTTGCCGTTGTGAAGATATTACAATTACAGCAAGAACTTAGTCAAGTCAATCAGGGAATACAAACGGACTATTAGACATTCACAATAACAGAGAACGATCTAATATAACATACTTACTTTGAGTTTTCTGGCATTTCTACAGAAAATTTTTATTGTTGCCTTGGAGATGCTCTCTGGTTCTCTTCCAAGTTTCTTTAGAATATTCCTCACCCGTTGCTCAATGGAAAGAAAATCAGCCTCGGCCTTGGCTTGGTAGATCTTCTGCAAATTTACATAATGTCTGCATAAAATATGGTACAGGTTGTGTTACTGATATATTTTTATTTTGGTTGTTAAAAGGAAACAAAAGAATCTGCAGATAAAGTCACTCACTCGGTTGAAGATGTCATATCTGGTATTGAGCCCTCAAGGGGTGCCTCCCCACCACCTTCATTCACAATGAAATCCTGCAGAGAGTTCACAAATTTAAGGGCTTAATGAATCTAATCACAGGCCGTTTACAATTCTATGGATCCAGATCCTACCCTAAAAGAAGAATTTTGAATATTCTCTTAAAATTTGATGTCGATAATACAGATGTTCAGGAAGATTTTGTACATCAGATATAAGATGGGATATAATAACATCTCCAAGTTGCAATCCTACAACAAACTGTTGTTCTAGCTTTCCAGGCAAGGAAAAAATCTATGAACAGAAAATAAATTTGTGCATGCTTCCCAGAATTTAATGTGTATAGGGCTAAGTTTTTTTAAAGGGTGAATAATGAAGGTCAAGGCTTTACAAGACTAATATAAACTGTTTCTGTAACTTGGCTTCATCTCCAGACCCTTCAAACCTGCTTCATTACTTCTTGAAGCAAATAAAGGTCAGGAGAAACTTTCTATGCATCTGTCATGTAAATGCGTAATCTACTATTAACTGAAACTTTCAATTTCTAAGGAACCAGGCATAACTCAGAGCACTTAAAATCTAGCCTAGTCAAAACCTCACCAAAAAATTATCGAAGAAAAGTAATTTAACAGGAAACTGTTAGCTGACACAGAATCAGCTATACAAATAACACAAATACGCCGACTGAAAAGATATTCTTGACATATCTCATTATTCACAATCAAGATTTAGCAGGCCCAATTTTTGTTTCCCCAAGAAATCCCAAGGGCTAGTACTGTATGTATTTCATATAGGGCAATAATTCTAAGAGCACCATTCACAAGACTCTAAAAAATATTAGTACGTGATTTTTCCATCCAAATAATAAACAAGTACTGTAAGTTGAACCACATCCAAGGGAAGCAATATAATTAAAGATACTATTAAAACACGTGAACTTTAAATCCCCAACCTTTAGAGCAGCCACCATCACCCAAAAATTTGATGAATTTGAACTAACTTCACCATGGCTATCATCAATTATCTGCTGCAAATCTTGACCTGAAATGCCAAAGAGATAGAGAGAAGTCAACCACCTATTCACATGAATCCAATAGGTTGAGTGATTTTTACGCACAACTAAAGGTAAACAGTTGTTGATACCAAATCAAAAATTAAAATAATGATGACAATGATATACACCTAAAGCCTTCAAACTTCATATTGACACTATCAAATGAAGCCCACCTCTTTATCAAGGATAACATCATCATTCAATCTGTTTCAAAATCTTTTCAGTTTTAATTATTGATATCTACAAATCGTTGTCTCAAATGTTAAGGCTCTTATTTAAGGCCCTCATGTTAAAACCATTTTACATACATGGATAAAGAGTTACAGTCTCAAAGCAAAACCTGTTCCAACCCTAAGCAGGTATGCAACACCAAAACCATTCCCATCCAGCCCTGGTGGGACAGAGGGAGTTATCTGGAATACATGGCCCATAGCCAATCTTGCACACAGAACAAATGACCTTAGATTCTGTCAACTAGAAAAACTAGGTTTGAAGCCGTTCCTTCTAATTTTTGCACAGTGTGCAACAAAAGTTCAGGCATCATATAAATGATGAAAATCTAACCTTATCAAATTCCAGAAAAGTGCTATAAAATTGTATCCTCAAGAACTTCAACCAATGCTTCTAAGAAAAAACTTACTTATTCCTCGAGGAGAAAAGACTTTGAAGGAGGCCTCAACAGCTTCTTTATAGTTGTCTTCATCAATAGCAATCATCTTGGACTTAAGAAGCTCCTAAAGTAAGGAAGACTTAACTAAATCAAATTAATCTACAGCAGTTAAAACCTAAAAGATAAGACAGAAACCAAATAAACCTTGAACTCTCTCTTCTCTTCTCTAGTTGATGGAAGGCCACCCTGATGGCTTTTGGCCCACTCTTCGGCCACCTTCAGAAGAATGACAACATATGGTGTGTGCTTGTGGGCAACGGGATCTCGCTCATTTATATCAATAGTTTCAGAAAACCTGTAGTGGGTAAATACCAATCAGAATCAGAGAAACAGAGCACAAATGTATGTTTTCAACATTACTTTGATAATATATGGTTTAGGGAACACAGCATTGACAAATGTCAACTTAGATAGGCCCAAAACATATCACAAACACAAAAAAGCATACAGATTAAGCAAGCCAAAAAGAAGTAAACCAAAAGACCAAAATCCATACTTCCTGAGCTCGGGCCATGGATTATTTAATCGAAGGTCATCCAGAAAATGATCAGGCTTTGACTCGATCACTGTATGTTCCTGCCTCCAAGAAAAAAAGAAAAGAAAAAAAGATTACAACACTACGAACACATGAAAAGTCCTAAAGTTGCCCATTGCTTCTCAAACTAACTTTATTTCAAATTCTTTCAGATATTGACTGAGCGTTCTCATTCCCAATCCCTACAAATCAAATCAGCAAGATGTCTAAGATAAATGAATCTAAGAGACTGATACACTGCAGACATGACAGGCCCATAAACGAACGCAATCCTTGTTTTTAAGTGTTTTCTCCAAAATAAAAAATTTAGCATTCACTTTTGAAAATGCCACAATAGCGAAGAAGATATAGAACCACTATTTATACCTTCACACTAATTCGTACTAATCCAGTCAGACCATAGGAGCGAGCAAAAATCAACATCACATTTGCCTCTCTACAGATTCTATCAAGCTTTACCATTGATTCTTCCACCAGCTGAAAGTGAAATTGAGAGAGATATATCAAAGATCTTGCAGTTAATCACAATGAAAATATTAGTCAACTATCAATGTAAGGAAACAACGAATCTAAATGCTCAAATGCTGAAAACTACGGTATGAAAGGATGTTGATGTTTTCAGCTGGTACAGAAAGAACCATGTTGGTCTTAAGAAAAAGGAGGCAGAATGATTTGAATCAGGAGCTACTTCAGTTTCCAAATGGCACTTCTATGAGAACAATATCAATCAACATACTTAATTCAGTAGCGATATTTCAAAAAGTTTTTACTGTAATATGCACATGGAAAGTGACCATAGCTACACAACCGGAGACCTAAAATCTTTTTCTGAGAGAGTATCTAAATACTGCGGCATCAAATTCTGTACCTGGGTAGCCACTACCAAAGTAAACTGAGAAAAGAATGACGGGTTTGTTTCAATTAGGGCCACTGGATACTCTTCGATAAACTTAGCTTTGACAGCATCATTTAGCTCTTGAAGAAATGCACAAACAGATTTGGCCTTTGATTCACCAACGCATGACTCATCCACTACCATCAACAGCAAAATAGGATAAGCACATAAAACACAGAAAGCATATTATAAATACAAAAGGTAGTTAAATCAATAAACAAACATACACATGAAGTTGTTTCCAAGGTCACCCAGTACAACTTTAGAACCATCAATTACTGTAATGCTTCCAATCCCACCAAGAACCAGATTTTTCAGTGTCTCAGAACCTGTAGGGCCACAATTGAGCAAGCATATGCTGGCTTTTTCAAGGGCTGCCTGCCCTTGCTCACCCCAGATCCTGCATTTTCAACATAACATTAAATTTCACAAATGAAATAGTAAACCTAAGAAAAAAATTAATTTGAAACACAACTTACTTCGGTCTTTGATTTCATTGCTTTTTCACTTCTCAAAAGGTGATTTTATTGATTTTTATTCTTATTATAATTTATGTCCAGTAATTACCTCACAATTGCATTCGTTTCTTTGCATTTCAAAAGATAGCATTGTCAAAATATTACTAAATAACTCAAGAGTCTAATTTTTCCTATAACAAGAGTGAATTCAAAAGAATCTACTAAAATACTTCTCAAAAGTATGATTGAAAACCCTAGTATCACTAAAGTGACATAAGCATGAAAATTTGTAAAAATAAAAATTAATCATCAATAAACGTCGTTAGATTCATTGGTATATCTATTCAACATTAATCATTATTATCTGTTCTGGAGAATATATTCCACCGTGAATTCAGGAATAATCGGTGATGTCACTCCAACTATATTTGGAGTATTAAAAAACTTCTTGCATTGTAAGGTTACAATTATTTTCTCCAGGAAAATGTTCCTGGAAATTATTTGCAATTAAAAAACAGACGCTAAATGAAAACTAGTCAAGATAGAATGTTATCAGCTCACAAAAAACACAGAGCAAAGTAATGAAAATCGAGGAAGTCATCTCGTTTACGATAGCGAGAGATAAAGAGGTTGGATACCTGAGCTGGCGATCGTATTTGACTTTTGGCTCAGCCATTGCAGCTGTGTTGCTGGTGGATTTTGTTTTTCTTCGTCGTGTTCTCTGAAAAAAAACAGTGTTTTTTTTTTTTAATTAATTATTTGGGTTCGCTTGCTACTTACGCAGTGAGTAAGACTGGAAGACGAGAGTTTTTAAACGAGACTGGAGAGAGCCCGTTTATCCATGGCAATTTTTATAGCAACAGGAAGATCGTGACGTCGTCGTATTGTGGGCATCATCCAAGGCAATTTTTTATAGAACGAAGGAAACTATAAAACGACAACGTATGTGCAAATCATAAAACACTGTCGTACTTGATGAAAGAGACTCGTTGACCCAAAAGACCAAAATCATTGAGAATTTTTTTTTTTTTTTTTTTTGGGGTACTGAGGAGGGCTACAAGCCCAGGAACCTAAGAAACAGAGGGAGCACAATGCACATGCCTAGCAGAGGCTCGGCCATGGGCATCATCATCAAAGATCTGCACCACACTGGGAGGAGGTTCTTCAAGAAAAGGATGTCAACCTCCAAAACATGCCCCAACTTGGCAAGCCCATTAGCTAGTTGATTCCCTTCCCGATAAACATGGTTCAAACTGATATTCCAATCCTCAAGAAACAGGTTTCTACAATTCTGCAGCAAACTAGATAATGGATGGCAAATATTAGGATCCTTGGACAACAAGTTAATCACATCCATAGAATTAGACTCAATAGCAATGCTTCGAAAATCAAGCTTCCAACCAAGCTTCAAACCCTCAAAAATACCCCATAAATCAGCTTCCAGATGCAACCTGTACCATTTTTTTTAAAGAGAAACCACCCAACCAGTTCATCTCCTCGTTTTTGAACACACCCCCAGCAGCTATGGAGGAGTCTCATGCACGCACACTCCCATCCACATTCATTTTAATCCATCCAACAGTAGGAGGCTTCCAAGAAATACTAATAATATTGGAAACACTATCTAGCACAACCCCACTAGCATTTTTTGCCAAAATTAATAATCACACTAATAGGTTGGTAAGGGACCACAAACCTTTAATCAAAGACCCTATTACACCTCCATTTTCATATGAACCAAATCACTAAACAAAACTCTAAAAAGAAAGGCAGACCATTAACAGATAAATTATTATTAGTAAGATTATCATGCAACCAGTAAGGGCTGCCCAAGAAAAGAACCAGAGCTGGTAGAACCCTCCCATACACTCTCCCAACTACTCACAGAAATTCTACAGCCCCGCGAAAGGTGATCAACATACTCAATGCCAGAAGACATCTAGAACAAGAGTCCTCACTAGTAATACCTCTGATGACACGCTGCTTGTTTGTAAGGATTTTATTGTGCAATAAGGACCACAAAAAGGTCTGCACTCTTTGGGGGATTTTAAGCCTCTAGATGCACCTCCACTGCCAAAGAAACTCATCAATGTTAAGGAGCTTATCATAAGCAGTTTCCACAGAAAAAGAGCCCTGCCTAAAATAGCCCCATATCACCTTGTCATCACTGTAAACAGCCCCAACATGTATACTGACAATTTTATGGACAACATGCCAAGGAAAGACAGTAGACAGCTAAGGAATATCACACTCTCCATCAATCAGATACTCACAAACTCTATCTTTCAGCACATTATCAATTATATCAATAAGAGCAAAATTCTTAAGAGGGTAAAAATCCTCGCCAACAATCAATCCAAAGTAGGACCACACTACCACTTCCGACTCTCCATTTTAAACCTCTAATCAGCACCTTAGCCCCAAACAAAATACTCTTCCACGTACTGGAGCAAACAGAATTCTTCCTACCAGCAACTTCACTAATATGGAAGTTCTTGAGATACTTCCCCTTTAAAAGCCGACACCAAATCTCTGGGTCATTCTGTAAGATTCTCCAACTAGCTTTAGCTAAGAGAGATTGATTCATATACTTCATTTGCTAGATACCAAGACCACCTCTGTATTTAGGCTTGCAAACCACAGCCCACTTAACAAGATAGACAGTCTTCCTATCTGAGGTATGAAAGAAAATCTCTGTTAAGTTTGTCAAGTAGATTATACAAAGCAGAAGGCAGCTTAACAGACTACATAGCATAGACAGGGATGGCCGAGGACACAGCTTTGATGAGAGTTAATCTGCTTGCCATAGAAAAAGAAGCACAATTATAGGAGGCAAGCCTTTTCTGAGTCTTATATAAAATCTCATGATAAGTTTGTTTAGTGATTCTACTATGGATGAGAGGGATACCAAGATACTTACCAAGATTAGAGTTAAGAGAAGAACCACACCCATTAGCTAGAATTCGAGCCTCCCCACTCCTAACCAAGGTTGTAGAAAGCGACAAGCGCTAGTCGGATGGCGACCTACGGCCTTAGCGCCTAGACCGCTTAAGCAGGGATTAAGCGATCCACAGGAAGTTGACCGGCCGACAGACAGATCGGATAATATTTCAAGTAATTTCTAAGTGAAAAAAAAAAATCCAAGTTCAAGCAAAATCAAATCAAATCAATAAATTTTCAACCAAACTACCAAAGTCAATTAAATTCTAAGTGCAAACCAAATTCAATCACATCCAAATTTGAAATAAGGCAACAACACGAATAAAGTAGTAAACAAATAACTTTATAAAATATGGAAATAAATTTCTAGCTCTAAATAATTAGTTCAGAAGTTCATAAACATAAAGTAGTAAACAAATAAACTAATAAAGTTCATAAATTTCTAAGTATCAAAGTTATCATAGTCTTCTCCATCTTTTCAACACTTGTTCTTCAACAAATTCGAACTCAAAATTATCTTCCTCCACCTATTCATCTTCAGATTCAAACTCTTTTCAAGATCTCTATTAACTCTAGCACTTCTTTGAGGTTGTGTCATTTCATCCGCATCGGTTGCTTCATTAACCAATTGCCAAGTAAGCCCTGTACCCAGCTCAACCTCTTCATTACCATCATTAACTATCCATCATTGTGCACTACTAGCATCATGTTACGCCTTTTGTGTACTTGCAAGTATACGGGGTCGGCACAAATAATATAAAATTGTGAGTTCAGATTATCGTTCCCACAAGGACGATTAGAAGTTGAATACTGAAATGTACCATGTCTAATGCTATCTAGAAAACTAACTCAATGGTTGTGATTTATAACTTGTAAATTAAGTAAACTATAAAATCAGAAAACTAAAAAGGATTTTCTAATCAAAAAGGAAAGAACTAGGGAATCCGATTTCACTAATTACTCCTAATGATGTCAAATAACTATGCATGAACCTTCAAGCCAATGATTGATGATCATGTTAACTCGCTATCCGAAATCCTCTCTCAAGGCAAATCGAACATACTCAACATATATTAACACCTTATCTCTCGATGAATGTCTAATATATGAGAATGTAATAAACAGGGAAACATATTAGATCACATAACCTACACCAATATATCTCTATTTGGTTCCTAGGCTATGGTGTCAATTTATCGAATATGTTGTGAGCGTCTCCTTTTGGTACTTGACTCACAACAACAAGATATTGAATATTGGTGATCAGCCAATACACAATCAATGAAGCATTAAATCCACATTCAATCAAATAACTTAAATCATCCAAGCATTTATTAAAAACAATCAAAATTCATAATAAGTTCTATCATCATCCCTAGTATATGAAATTTAGTTCATGACTAGGAAATAAAAATACAAAATACTTTTCATCAAGAATATCATGAACAAAAGAAGATTAAGGAAAAGCATGTGAAAGAAAAACTCTAGTTGGCTGGACTCTCGTTTGAAACCGACTTAGCTGAGTTTCTCTGTGCATAAACCCGATTCCTATGAGTGATTGAAGTCGTTCGACGAATCGATCCGATGGCTAATCTCCTAGGCCTTCTTCTCTCTTCTTCTTTCTCTCTCTCTCTCTCTCTCTCTCTCTCTCTCTCTCTCTCTCTCTCTCTCTCTCGCTTTTGTTTATGAAAATCATGGATGCCTCTCTTTAAAAAATCATGTTTTCCTTTTATAATGCAAGCTAGGGTTTCTAACTTAACGCCACTCGCGAGCCAAGTCGCCAGTCAACTCGCGTGTCCCTCGGCCTCACTGAGAATTTGGCCCTCGCGACTTACCCAACTTGCGAGGTAAGTCGTGTGTGTCTCGGTCTTTGGTTGCTCTGATGGCCTTCGCGACTTTCCCAACTCGCGTGTAAGTCGCGAGGCAAGTCGCGTGAGTCTCTGTCCCCTTGCCTGATTTTTGCTCTCGCGAGTTAGTAAAGTCATGAGCAAGTCGCGACCCTAACTCGCGAGTCTCTCTGGATTTTGTTAGAAAGTGGTCTTCGCAAGGTGTCAAGTAGCAAATGGACGTTCAATGCAGGCTTTCGGCCGAAATCAACTGAAGTCACTAATGAAACCTAATAAACCTGCACACTCAAGAAAACCGTAAAAAACGTCCTATAATCACCCGAAGATGGACAAAAGCACGGAGATGTGAGGCTCCATTTCCGGCAAGAAATGGTGCTAACAAACACCCCCAAACTTGGCTTTTGCTCGTCCTCGAGCAAAGATAGGAGAATGAAAAAACAACACGACCAACACACAAAAACCGATAAAGGAAAAACATTATACATAAACACAGAGGGCTCACAAATCTACACTAAGCTACTAACCTAAACCACTTTCGTAGGTAACACGATGACACTTAGCATGTGCCTACAAGCCTTTAAACCCCTAGGTGTCCCTAGTGGACGAGTTGTAGTCTCGTGAGGGTTTACCAGCGGCGATACCTACAAACGCAGCTTGAACATCAAAGAACTAATAACGTGCTAAGCATATACCACTATCAAGATTAATTATTCGCACAAGCAACAGAACTGTATTGAAAGCATCCACTCATGAATTGTTACACTGCATGTCACGTACAAGAAACACTCTATGAACCTTAAACGAAAGCAGGACATTAAACCAACTACCAGAATGTAATTCGCATCGACTCTAACCCTCTCAAGTGATTTCACTCAAGTGGCTCAGACCCTAGGCAACACTCTCATCAATATTGGAGTTTAAGCATAAAAAAATTCAAAATGAAATTCGTATACGATCCAAGTAATAGAATGACACTAAGATTAAGTGACACGTCCAGAAAATGAATTTCTACTCCCAAGTGCAGGAGTGTCGAAGTAATAAATTAACCCGGTGAGACCGGGGTCGATCCACGAGGAAGAAGATTTAGATCCTGCAAAAACCAACAAAAATCTACAAGGAAAATATAATGGGAAAGAAAATATTATGAAATGAAGGTAGGTATAATGGTGAAACAAATTAAATTAAAATATGCTAAGGTTAGAGGTTCAACTCTTGGTATATGGTTCAAGTTATATTTAACTCTTTTTTTTTAATCACTCAATTGGAATCCACACACAAAGGAGGTTCCAATCGAAAGTTAGACCATTTAAGTTCTTTACATATACATGGCCCCGGTTCGGTTCGAACCGGGCGGTTCGAACCGAACCGGCGGTTTTGAACCGGAACCTTAGGTTCCGGTTCCGGAACCGGGACAGTCGGTCCCGGTTCCGGTTTCCCTAAAAAAATAACCGAAACCGCCCGGTTCAGGCGGTTCCGGTTTTTAATTTTTTTTTTTTTAAAAAAAAAAAAAAAATTTTAAAAATTTTGGCCGTTGGCCACACTGTGGCCAACGGCCATCTGCTGCCACCTGGCAGTTGGCAGTAGCTGCCAGCTGCCAGGTGGCAGCAATGTAGCCGTTAGGGAGCCGTTGAACAACGGCTCCCTTGGAAAATTACCAAAATATCCCCTAGAAAATTACAATTTAACACCTAAAGTTTTAAAAATATTAATTTTTCCCCAATCCAAAAAACTATATAAACCCCATCAATTCTCCAATTCATTCACACAAATTCTCTCAATTCACACAAATTCTCTCATTCTCTCAATATTTCTCTAATCTCTAATTCTCTCAATATTTTTCTAATTCTCTCATTCTCTCAATCTTGCTATTATTTTTCACTACTTCAATTGTTTTCATTATTTGTTTAAACACTTTATTTTATAAATTTATAATGGCATCACCATCAAGACCATCTATTTCCGGAGGTTGAAAATCTATTTCCGGAGGTCGAAGGTCCGTTTCCAACAGAAACGCTGAGCAAAATGAGCATGTACCGGATTTAAATGTTCAAGAAGTGCAAAGTCGCCCTTTCCCAGAATACAACAACGATCGAAATTTTGCTGAATACCTGCAAGAAAGAGAATTTGAGGAGGTAATTTTTGGTAATGAAACTCCTATTAATTTTAATCCTGATCATTCTCATCCCTCTTCTGGCGGTGGTCCCTCATCTGCTCCAAACCTCCCAATTCCAAGTGAAACCGTACAATTGCCGCAGGGGCAACCAGATTTGTCAAAGTACAAATCTGAACTTTTTAAAGTTCATATGAAGAGGGTGGAGAAGGATGGTTTAGTTATAGTGGTTTGCAATTATTGTTCCAAAGATTTTAAATGGAACAAATCCGGAGGGTACGAGACGTATTGGAAGCATATCAACAGCAAACATCCAGCCGAAGCTCACCATCAGCGAGGACAACACCAAATTGCAAGGTACACATCCCCTAACCATCCTTTATTTAAATATACTGATCAAAATAATAGGGACCAATTAGCAAGAATGGTAGCGACTGAACATCTCCCCTTTAGTTTTGGGGAAAAAATTGGTTTTTTAAAATACTGTCATAATGCTTCAAATCCCGCTGCATGTAGAGTACCTAGGACCACATTAAAACGTACTATGTGTGATATTTATAAAAAAGAAAAAAAAAGCTTTAGTAAAATATTTTCAAAATTATCCGGGTCGTGTGTCTGTTTGTGCCGATATCTAGAGTGATCATTGGCAAAAACATTCATACTTAGGACTCACTTGCCATTTCGTTGACCAATCATGGGATTTGCAAAAACGAATATTGGCATTTAGAGTTTTTGACGACACCCATACTGCTGATAATATTTATCAATTAATGAAAATTATTTTTGAAGAATATTGTATTGAGAGTAAAATTTTTGCAATTGGTTTTGATAATGCTGCAAATAATACTGCCGCCATTCCACAATTAATTCAATTGTGTCAACCCTATTTTGGCGGCATATTTTTTCATCAAAGATGTGTTTGCCATGTTTTAAATATATATGTACAACATGGTTTGCAAACACTATATGAGTGGATTACACCAATTAGGATGCTCTATACTATTTGTGGAAACATCCTAGCACTATGAAACAATGGGCTAGATATTGTAAAGCTAACGGGAAACATCCAATTAGATTTTCCCGTGATGTTCCAACTCGTTGGAACTCCACATATAAGTTGCTTTGTGAAAGCTACGAGTATAGAGAATTATTAGTTAGATTTATGCAGCATAATGTTAATACCATTAATTTATATGAACACCATTGGGATGTTTGTACAAAAATTTGCATGCTTTTAAAAGTTTTTCATGATGCAACAAATTCTTTATCCGGTATATATTATCCAACTTCACATTTATTTTTATTTGAAGCCCTTAATATTGTAGGTGCACTTAATGAATGTGCACAAATAAATGAATTAGTTCCGTGTGTTTATGCAATGCGAGAAAGATGGATAAACTATTATAGGGACATTCCTGTAATTTATACTATTGCATCAGTTTTTGACCCTAGGAATAAATTTAATAGTTTATATGAATTTTTTACACTTTATTACCAATCTCTAGGGATAATGGACATAGATGTTAGTGGTTTATATAATAATGTTAGGAATTTATTTTATTCAATGTATGACGAATATCATTCTGTTTACGGTCCCTCGCTGAACATTAATGTTCAACAATCGGAACCAAGTGGAAGCGGTAGTACTAGTCATTCGCACTTTCCCTCCACATTAAGGAAGTTAGGGGCAAGCATGTTTACCAAAAAAACAAGGACGTCGGGGAGTTCGTCTTCATCAACCTATGTTTCAGAGGTTGATGTTTACATAAACACCTCCTTTGAGTTTTTGGACACCCCAGACTTTAACTCCTACAGTGGTGGAGGGAGCACGCAACTAACTTTCCAATTTTGGCCATTATTGCCAAACAAATTTTTGGAACCCCTGTCTCGACCGTCGCCGTCGAACAGGAATTTAGTGTAGGTGGCAATGTTCTGGACGAGAGACGAGCATTGCTCAGTCCTGACTCAATACAGATCCAGGTCTGTGTTGACGACTGGATCAAGGCCACATACCGGCAGCAAGAATTGGATCTGGTGTCCGACGACAATGACTTTTTCGACACCAACGAGGATATAACGGCAACCGAAGGAACAAGCGACGATTGATCACATTCGAAACATAACAGGTAAAAGAACTACGTGGGCTTTGATTCCTCCTAGAGGATACGTAGGCAGCTTAATTGAGGTAAAATTAAGTGCAAGCCCTAATTTTTTATTTATTTATTTAATTTTATAGTTTTATAATATTATCAAAATTTTATTTTAATTTTATCGTTATTTATATATTTAATTTTTTTATTAATTTATTTTTTATTTTTTATTTTTATTTTTTTTTATTTTGGCCGGTTCCGGCGGTTTGGAACCGGCGGTTCCGGTTCCAAAAAAATCGGGGAGGAACCGAACCGGGCGGTTCCTCCCCGTTCCGGTTGATAAAAATTTGGAACCGGAACCGCCGGTTCGGTTCCAATGGCCATGTATATTTTTACACATCTATCAAGTTATATTTCTTTTCTTTTAGTTATATTACAATGGGTACTCTACACTCCTTATGTTAAATGGGTTCAAGTACTTATTGTGCCAATCAACTACCATAAATCAAGATTCCTTTGCCAGATGCAGGTATAACCATACGGTTCTAGACGGATTCAAGTATTTATGGTGTTGTTTGTCTACAATGAATCAAGAATCCTTGGTCAGAGGTGCAGGTATAACCATGCGGTTCTAGACGGATTCAAATATTCATTGTGCCAAGAATTGTCTACAATAAGTCAAGATCCCCACTTTACATAAGAGTAAGAGATGAAAATTCAATTCAATAAGAAAAGTAATATAAAGCATGTAGATAAATTTACACAAATGAATATAAACTTTAAGACCATGTTAAGAGTTAAATAAATCTTTATTCACATACCAAGAGCTTCACCTTTCACCTTAGCAAAAAAAAGAATTTAGCTACTCATGATAGAAGAAAGAAAACAAGTAGAAGAAATAAAATGAGCAAGAGAGAAATTAGGTTATCATAAAAGTTCAACAATACAACAATGTAAGGTGAACTTGGCAAGGAACCCAAGTTGCTCTCAAGCTTTTACAAGGCCTCTATTTATAGACACATTGAGAGGCAAACAAGTCAAAAATGGTAGGAATAAATTAATGCAAGTTGATTGAATTTGGTAAGGTAAAGTTGTCAACTTTGGTGTCTTCCACACATGCACCGACTTGTCCACCGAATTAGGCACCGTTCCTTTGACAATTTGATCTCGTGATAAACATCAAAGTTGTAGATAATTCTCTTAGCTTTCTAGAATGATAAGACTCATAATATTTGGAATTTTCTGGAGAAAGTTATGGCCCAAAGAGTGAAGACTGCCCAATTAACGCGGCCATGCAAACCAGCCCAAGATAATCCAATATTTGTCTTCAAAGGAGTCCAAATCTGACAAGAGTTTACAAACCAAACTTATAGGGCTATGAGTTATCTTTCCAACACTATCAAGAACGTAGTGATTGGATATTTGAGTGTAAAGGTATGCCCATTACACTGAACCTGCATCAAAATAGAAAGTTTAACAATTAAGTGTAGTTATAAATAAGTTAGATAATTTGATGACACTAATAGTATAAAATAATAGTTTTAACCTTTATTATTATACAAATTTAAGTGTTCATCATTAAGCAAAAGATCTCATGAACAAATTCAGACACTAAGAACAACATAATTCACAAAGCATGCAGAAACTAATGAATTGGAATCATCAAGTGATTAATAGGTCTTTTAACCGGTTGTAATGGGGTCAAGGGTGAAGGTTAAGAAAAGAACAGAGTTTTTGGGTTTCAAATAGAACTTAGGATCGTTGTTCTAGAGATTTCTTGAATTCATCAATCTTTACAAATATTTTTACGCCCAACACTTGCTTCTATGAATCCCTTTATTTAATTTCTGTTGTTTCTTTTCTTTCTTCTATTCACAGATGTCGGATTTTTATTTTTTTTATTTTTTTTAACTTAAATCATCTGGAATGTCCCCTTTTGTTTTTCCCCCATCTACAGTTTTCCTCTAAACTCCTTTTCTTTCTCTGGCATATCTCTAATCGATTCCAAGCTCAATAGGTAAGGCTTTATATTAATCAGGCTTGGATACGTTTTCGTATAGGCGATTTTAGAAATGGCTAACGTGTTTGGCTTCAAAAGGGCTAATGAAACATGCAATAGGGTTGGAATAATGGCCTTTTTACTGGGCAATAACACACATAGCCTATATCACTTCTCAAGATTCAACCAACTCAAAAGTAAAGCACGCAAGTGATATTCATGCAAATAAGTTCAGTAGCATTTATCACAAAACCTATAAAGATCATTCTATGTATGACAAATAATTAGGAAGTGTGTATCAGACTAGAACGAAAAAACCTGCTCTCAGACAAAACGTTAATGGCTCAAATAGCTTACCAGGTAGTTTCTACTATTAATCCTAGTTGGCTGGTCTAAGCATGCTTTCCGAAAAAGAAACAGAGAGTACAACCAGTTACGGTGCAAAACAGTCAAAACGTTCTGAGTGGTACCTATCATTTTAATTCTACTGCAGGCACTAGTAACTGATTCCTAACAGAAAGTGCATACACAGCAACAATATGGTTCAACGATGTTCAAATTATTACACTAAACTAACAACACAAGCATAAAATACACAACCAACCAACCAAACAAAACCACCCCCAAACTTAAGATCAACATTGTCCCCAATGTTGACACTTAGCTTAGAAATGGAACACAAACAATCAACATAATTCAAGCAACAAAAATAACACACGAAACGAACAACATAAAACAAAACGACAAATAAAGAGAAGAATGAAAACAAACCCAATGTCCTATCTGCTGGGTGGTGGCGGTGGAGTTCTGGATCGCTGACGAGAGTAATGTTGGATGACGGATGATTCTATTCTGTCTATTTTTCGCCCCATGATATTCATCCTGCCTCCCAAGCCGATCATGCCTGCCTCCATGACGTCCAATCGGGAGTTAATTCTGGCCTCCACAAGCTCCAAACGCCCTTCGAAAGATTCTTGCATAGCTGCTATGGCGGTCAAGATGCGATCATCATGCACAGGTTGAGCTTGTGGCTGCTCGTGCTCCATAGGTACGGCCTCCTGCTGACCTCGATCCTGCCCTTGCTCCATCTCATCATCAGATGCTTGGGAGCCTTGAGGTGCAGTCCACGGTTTGACCAATCGGTTGTAAGTCGAGCGGCCAAGAAGAACTTGGGGCGTGTGCATATGGCCTCCTACAGCACTCACGTTTATACCTGTTATCTCACAGAAGTGTGTGATCAAACAGGGAAAGGCTAGGACTCCCTTGGTCATTATCGCTGCAGCGTGAGTGTAGTCCCTGCGGAATATCCTTCACTAATGATAATTTTCCCTATGTCTAGCGGCAGCCCCTGCGGAATACTGAAAAGATTCTTTGCCACTGGCAAAGTGAGTGTAGTCCGATGCAACTTGGGCAGGATGGAATGAAAGTAGAAAATGCGCCACTAAGCCATCTCGACTTTTAACTCAGAGTGAAGCAGTTTCTGGTCCTGATATACCCATCGACGGCTGTCTTCATCTGCTCTCAATGATTCTGCTAAGTCCCAGTTATGCAACTGGAAGAATTCGTGCTCAACCCAACCACCAACTGGTTCAGGGATGTTCGAAAGTTGGAAGTATTCGTTCACCAGCTCCGGAGTGAGGGTCACTGGATGACCCTAAACCAGCACCGTCCCATAGGCAAAGAAGTCGTCAGGGATCATGGAAGCATAAAACTCCCTAACCAGCTTTTCATTGGCATCATTGGGATGTTGCACATAGCGCTTCCAATGCCTATCTTCTATTACTGCCGGTATCCCTATCCCTTCCATGGATGCAACATCTTTACCCTGCTCCAAATATAACGCATGTTCCTTGAATACTCTCGATTGCGTTCTTTGATCTCGGGGTTGATTCGGAGCGGTCTTTTATGGCTCTGCTAGCTGGCAGCTCGCGATGATTCACCCACAGACAAAATTGGACAATCTGAAACACAATACAAAATACACAACATTAAAACTACTCATGTCAAGACGTACGTGGCATTATTAAACCTAAGTCTTCCAAACGCAAAGCGTATAAGAAATTTCTAGGTTTCTAGCCGATATACGCATAAAAAACAACACGACAAAAGCAAATCAACAAAATAACGAGAAATTAACTAAATTATTTAAGAAAAATCAAAGTCCAAAATCACAACAGAAAAAAATTCAATAACACATAACACATCAAAAATAAAATAGTAATAAAAAATCAAACAATAATCAACACATTATAGCAATTAATCACCACCCAAACACTTCTATATCCATCATATCCAACCAAACTTCCCCCAAACTTCCCCCAAACTATAGTTTTGATTCAAACTCAATTCAGAACACTTCAAATGAATCCAAAACCACCCTTAATTGATCTACAATGCAACTAGAAGGGTTTAGAGAGTGAGATGCATACCGTTTGCTTGAAATGGTGAAAAGAAGAAGAAGAAGGATATGCCGGCCTTGAGAAGAGTTTAGAGAGTTTTCAAAGTGAAAAGGGCGAGGAATTTACCTTGTGCGGTGTAACGCCCCTAATTTTTCATAATTATGAAAAGTATTATTATTAAGCATGCAATAGTTAAGTATGTGATTTAAATTGGTGGAAAGTATATATATTCGATGTATAGTGTATAAATGAATAGTGATTTTAACCGAGTTAAATCCCATTAGAGATATTATTTTCATGGTATATTTGGATGATAATGGGTCCAATTGAATATTGGTGAAGTCAATCTGGTGATTGAATAAGTATGAAATATTTTTAGAATATTATTGAGATAGAATGTGATTGGTGGGTCAGTTTGATAATTCAAGGATGATTGGTAAATCACATGTGATTAATTGTAAATTTGTGCCATTGTAGGATTTTAAGAAGCTCAAGCGAGCAATTTGTAATTAAGGAGATATTTATAATATATATATATATATATATATATATATATATATATATATATATATAATTGCTAGTGGAGATTGCCATCATCATAAAAAAAAAAAAAATTGAATTAAAAAAAAAAAAACACAAGAGAGCAAAACCAAAACATAAAACAAACCAGAACAAAAATTGGCAGAGAAAGCCAAGAAGAAGAAGAAGCCGAGAGAGAGGGGAAGAAGAAAAGAAGAAGAAGAAGAAGAAGGAGGAGGAGAAAGGAAGAGGAAAGAGGAAAGATAAGGTTTTAGGAAAAATCCAGGTTAGGTGTACACTAGTTTTAATTTTTCCAGAATATTTCGGAATAATCGAATTTTATTGATTTTGAATTATTTGAATTATATTGATTAGAATTTATAGTTTGAAATTGATTTTGGATTGATTTGAATTACGTATTTTTGAAATATAGTTTATATCCGAAATATTGATTGTAAATAATATTATGAATTAATTTTAATATGTTATGATTTTATTATTGAGATGTGAAATATAATTGAAAGTGATTTGGAATATATTGTTTTGTGAAATGTATAAAAAAAATGATTTTGAAGCATTTTGATTTAATATAGATTTATGAAATATATTCGAATACGATTTTGAATTGATTTGATGCAATTATTGGTTTCGGAAATATATTTGAATATGATTTTGTAAATTTCCTTTATATGAATATTGATGAAATTTGAATTTCGTAAATATGTATATCGATTTGGATTAATTGAAAGTTGAATTTATTTATAAAAAAATGATCTGTAAATTTGTATTGTGAAATTGAAATTTCGAAATCGAAATTGAATGCTTTGAAAGTTGAATTTGATAGTTCTGAATGAAAAGAAATGAGTTGATATTGAATTTGAGAAATCATATTATGAAATTGCTTTGATATATATATGAACATAGATATGGATATAGGAGATTGACATATCAATTGGGTTCACTTAGTAGTACCGCATTGAGATTTCTGAGACTTTGATGATTATGATACCACTCTTTGGATTATATGTAGCCACCGTTGTGGACGGTCCTAGAGTGAAGATATTTCCGTGAGGCAGTCCCCGTAGGGTCCGATGTCGGAAATGATACCTGTATAGGGATACCATTTAATGCTAAAATGTGAAACCCGACTGTATATAATTCAGCGAGCAGTCCCCATTGGGTTCAAGTGCTGAACAACCCGTAATCCAGTCCTGTAATATATGTTATGTGTATCAGGAGCCAAAATAGAAATTGAAATATGATATGAAAACATTTGAGATTGATATGATTTTTATTTTGGTATGATTTGAATTGAACCCCATATTTGAACATTTAATTGTTATCGATATTTATGATTAATCGATTAATAATGTTATTATAGTATATTTGTCAAGTTTTGTGTACACCCACTAAGCAATGTACTTAGCGCGTTGATTTTTATCGCGCGTAGGTAAAAAAGATTTCAGGGTTGAAAAAGAAGTGAAGAGGTAAATTTGCAGGAACAGAGACCAGCGTCACATCATTTCTGAGCTTTTGGGTAGTTTTTATGTTCCATTTATATGTTTTTTATTAGCATGCATATACAGAAGAATTTTGTAAATATTTGTAAAAGTTGTGTTGTTTTTACATATTTTCTATAAATGTTTATGTTTTGCGAAACTATGAATTTTATCACTTTTGAATTGATTTTGATTAAATAGTTTGCATGAAATATTTGGAAAGTCGCACTGAATTTAGAAGAGTGCGCAAAGGTGATATGATAAATTCGAAGTGTTAATTTTATGATTTTATTGAAAACAGGTTTTGAAAAGTCAGAAAAACAGAGGAAACTCTGGCGAAATTTTCAGAAATTTATTTGGACCATTTTCAAAAGGTTTAATAAAATTTTAAGTTGTGGTTTAATAAAAGTAAAGCAGAGATTTTAGTATATGGTAGCACTCCCTAATTCGGTCTGAGTGAATTGGGTCAGGGGGTGTTACAGTTTTTGGTATCAGAGCCAAGTTCAGGCATTTGTGGACCAAAGAGTCATTCATTGTATATGCATGCATTGTATAATATATATATATATATATATATATATATATATATATATAGGAAAATGTGACTCTAAACTGCAGAATGTCTCTTCTGTCTTATATAGGGTGAAAGAAAGAAAGAAGATATGGAACCTTTTGGAAAGTGAAATAGAAGCAGACCTGGTAGTCCTGTCAGCGTGGCTGGGGGAGGTTCTAGAGAATCAGAGTGGCTGGGCCAGAAATTCAGGGTCAATCTGCAGCACTACTGTAGGTGACATAACTTTTACAGAATGTGCTGAGAGCAGCACCACGGAGGTCAGCCATAGAGTGGTTGTCCAAGTACAGACCCACAGACTTTTATGGCAAGAAAGATGAAGATGCATCCGCTGCAGAGGATTGGTTAGAGCGGACAGAAAAAATATTTGAACCGGTGAGCTTGGAGCGTGCAGTGTCATTGTTACAGGGAGATGCATACTAGTGGTGGAACTCAGTTAGGCGAACAGTTCGATCAGAAGCTAGAACTTGGGAATTCTTTCTGAGGGAGTTCAGAGAGAAGTATATTGGCCGAATCTATACAGATAATTTGAAGAGAGAGTTCATAAATTTGAAGTAGAGACAGATGACGGTCATAGAATACGAGAGAGAGTTTGTCAGACTGAGTAAGTATGCACAGGAGATGGTGGCCACAGTAGTAGAAAAATGCAGACGATTCAAAGATGGCCTGAATAATTATATATGAGTCCATCTTGCAGCATTAAGGATGGAAAATTTTAACAGACTGGTGGCAGCCGTCCTTGATGTAGAAAGGGTCGAAAAAAATGAACAGGTTAGGAAAGACAGAAGCCAGCAGAGGCGAGGTTCCGGACAGTCTAGTTCTTATCAGCCACCGAGTAAGAGATTCAGATGACCTCAGATTTCAGGTCAGACGTCTTAGCAGAGGCAGGGATCCAGAGTCAGATCAGAACAGCTAACTACTTTAGTTGCTAGTACCCCTAGGAGCACAGCTAGGGGACCAGCCTCAGCTCCATGTATACATTACCAAAAGAATCATTCCGAAGAATGCTGGCGAGTCACAGGAGCATGTAACAGATGTGGGTCCCGTGACCTCTTTTTCAGAGATTGTCCGAGAATCCAGACCACATCCACACATGCTTAGCAATAGGAGAGATCAGTTCCAGCTGCATCCCGAGGGAGGAGGCTCACCCAGTCTAAGGCCGAAGAGAGCAGTCACAAGAGAGTACCGGAGTCCACCGGCAGACAGAAGACTCGTACCCCAGCACGAGCCTACGCCATCAGGGCTCAGGAGGACAGAGATGTACAAGATGTAATTGCTGGTATGATTTTTATTTTTGATACTATCGCAATTGCATTAATAGACTCAGGATCCATCCATTCATATGTTTATGATGCATTGTTGAAACAACGGAATTTGAAAACTGAACCTACAGAGTATAAGGTGGTAGTTAGTAATCCGATAAGCCACAGTGTGGTAGTAAATAGAGTGTATAGAAATTGTCCTATTCGAATTCAGGAGTATGAATTTCCAGGTGCTTTGATGGAGTTGCCATTTCGTGAGTTTGATGTTATCCTAGGCATGGATTGATTATCCAGACACCATGTAGTTATCGATTGCAGATTGAGACGGGTGATACTCAGAACTAATGATGGCACAAAAGTCACAATAGTGGGTAAAATGAGGGATTATCTCTCCAATGTCATTTCAGCCACTACAGCCTGTAAACTGATCAGAAAGGGTTGTGAGGCTTATTTGGCCCAGCTGGTTGATTAAAAAAAAGTTGATTCTAAGATTCAGAATATACCCACTATGTGTGACTTCTCAAATGTATTTCCCGAGGAGCTTCCTGGTTTGCCACTTCAGAGAGAGGTTGAGTTTGTGATTGACGTGGTACCAGGTACTGCACCAGTATTAATAGCTCCTTACAGAATGGCACCAGCAGAGCTGAAAGAACTGAAGATACAATTACAAGAATTGCTGGATAGAGGATTCATCAGACCCAGTGTATCCCCGTAGCGAGCTCTAGTGCTATTTGTGAAAACGAAGGATGGGTCACTAAGATTATGCATTGATTATAGGCAGCTGAATAAATTTACTGCTAAGAATAAATATCCGTTGCCTAGAATCGATGACTTATTTGATCAGCTGAGAGGAGCTACCGTCTTCTCGAAGATTGATCTCAGATCAGGGTATCATCAACTGAGGGTAAAAGATTCTGATATACCGAAAACAACATTCAGAACATGGTATGGGCACTATGAGTTTGTAGTGATGCCATTTGGGCTGACAAATGCGCTTGCAGCCTTTATGGATCTAATGAACCGGATATTCTGACCGTACTTGGATCAGTTTGTGGTTGTGTTCATTGATGATATCTTGGTATATTCACAGACGACAGATGACCATGACAAACACCTCCGAGTGGTATTGCAGATTCTGAGGGAGAAGCAACTCTATGGTAAACTGAGTAAATGTGAGTTCTGGTTGGCTGAGATTGCATTTCTAGGCCATATTGTGTCAGCAGAGGGCATTAAGGCAGATCCCAAAAAGATTGAAGCAATTATGGACTAGAAGCCTCCAAAGAATGTAATAGCGATCAGAAGTTTCTTAGGCTTGGCAGGTTATTATCGACGGTTTGTGAAGGGATTTTTATCCATAGCAAGTCCGTTGACCAAGCTACTGCAAAAAAATGTCAGATTTGAATGGAATGACAGGTGCTAGGTAGCATTTAACAGACTGAAGACAATGCTAGTAGAGGCTCTAGTCCTAATTCAGTCGGTTTCAGGTAAAGACTTTATGATATACAGTGATGCCTTACACAATGGTTTGGGTTGTGTGCTGATGCAGGAAGGCAAAGTGGTTGCATATGCATCCAGACAGCTGAAAACCCATGAACAGAACTATCCTATACATGATCTGGAACTTACAGCTATTGTATTTGCCTTGAAGATATGAAGGCATTATCTGTATGGTGAAAAATATTACATATATACATATCACAAGAGTCTTAAGTATCTGCTTACTCAGAGAGAGCTCAATCTGAGACAGAGACGATGGATAGAATTGATTAAAGACTATAATTGTTTGATTGACTACCATCCAGGGAAAACTAATGTGGTAGCAGATGCTATGAGTAGAAAAGCATTATTCACCCTAAAAGTGATGAATGTCCAGTTACAGTTAAATACAGACAATGCCTTGGTAGCTGAATTGAGATGCAAGCCAAATATAATTCAGTAGATAGTAGAAAAACAGAATTAGGATGAGAGATTCCAGATGATATGTAGACAGATCCCAGAGGGGAAGCATCCAGATTTTACATTCAGAAGTGATGGTATTGTATGTTTTAGAGACAGGATATGTGTTCCAAACGTTGAAGAATTGAAAAAGATGATTCTAACCGAGGCACACAGTAGTCCGTATTCAGTACACCCAAGTAGTAGTAAGATGTACAGAGATATGAAGACTCAGTACTGGTGGTCTGGTATGAAGAAAGATGTGGTAGACTTTCTGAATAGATGTATGACATGCCAGCAGGTGAAAGCAGAACACCAGGTTCCATCAGGTTTGCTACAGCCCATATCCATACCTGAATGGAAGTAGGACCGCATTACTATGGATTTTGTCACGGGATTACTTCTCACCCGGAGTAAGTATATGCAATTTGGGTGATAGTGGACCGATTGACTAAATCAGCCCACTTCTTACCTGTCAGAATAGACTATTCATTGGATAGATTGGCCGAGTTGTACATTAAAGAAATAGTCAGATTGCATGGAGTGCCTGCATCGATAATATCAGACAGAGACCCGAAGTTTAAATCCAAATTCTGGAAGAAATTTCATGAAGCTTTGGGTACTCGATTAAGCTTCAGTACAGGTTTCCATCCACAGACTGATGGACAGTCAGAGAAAGTTATTCAAGTGCTCGAAGATATGCTCAGTAGTTGTGTGACTGATTTTGAAGGAAGCTGGATCGATCACCTTTCACTAATTGAATTTGCTTATAATAACAGTCACCAGAAGAGCATAGGGATGGCACCTTATAAAGCACTGTACGGAAGAAAATGTAGGACACCTGTGTGTTGGATAAAGTTGGGTGAGGACAGATTAATAGGCCCAGACTTGATCAGACAAACTGAGGAGAAGGTGAAGATTATCAGAGACAAACTGAAAACAGCATCTGAGCGACAGAAATCATATGCAGACCTGAAAAGAAGAGATATAGAATATGAAGTCGGTGAATAAGTGTTTTTAAAAGTATCTCCATGGAAGAAAGTACTCAATTTGGCAGAAAAGGGAAGTTAAGTCCTAGGTTTATTGGCCCATACAAGATCATTGAACGTGTGGGACCAGTAGTCTACAGACTGGCTTTGGCACTAGAACTAAAGAAGATTCATAATGTATTCCATGTGTCCATGCTGAGGAGATACAGATCTGATCCTTCTCACAGAGTCCAGACTGAAACTATAGAAGTACAACCAGACCTGACATATGATGAGGAACCAGTGAAAGTTCTAGACAGAGAGATTAAAGAATTACAGAATAAGAAAGTTCCTTTGGTTAAAGTTCTCTGGAGAAATCCTAATGTGAAGAAGCTACCTGGGAGAGTGAGAAAATAATGAAACAACAGTATTCGCAATTGTTCGAATAAGGTAAAATTTTGCGAACAAAATTTCTTAAGAGGGGAAGAATTGTAACGCCCCTAATTTTTCATAATTATGAAAAATATTATTAATAATTATTATTAAGTATGCAATAGTTAAGTATGTGATTTAAATTGGTGGAAAGTATATATATTCGATGTATAATGTATAAACAAATAATGATTTTAACAGAGTTAAATCCCATTAGAGATATTATTTTCATGGTACATTTGGATGATAATGGGTCCAATTGAATATTGGTGAAGTCAATCTGGTGATTGGATAAGTATGAAATATTTTTGGAATATTATTGAGATGAAATGTGATTAGTGGGTCAGTTTGATAATTCATGGATGATTGGTAAATCACATTTGATTAATTGTAAATTTGTGCTATTGTAGGATTTTAAGAAGTTCAATAGAGCAATTTGTAATTAAGGAGATATTTATATATAATATATATATATATATATAAATAATTGCTAGTGGAGATTTCCATTATCATAAGAATATATATATAATTGCTAGTGGAGATTGCCATCATCATAAACACAAAAATTGAAGTAAAAAAAAAAAAAAAAAAACACAAGAGAGCAAAACCAAAACATAAAACAAACCAGAACAAAAATTGGTAGAGAAAGCCAAGAAGAAGAAGAAGCCGAGAGAGAGAGGAAGAAGAAAAGAAGAAGAAGAAGAAGGAGGAGGAGGAGAAAGGAAGAGGAAATAGGAAAGATAAGGTTTTAGGAAAAATCCAGGTTCGGTGTATACTGGTTTTAATTTTTCCAGAATATTTAGGAATAATTGAATTTTATTGATTTTGAATTATTTGAATTATATTGATTAGAATTTATAGTTTGAAATTGATTTTGGATTGATTTGAATTACTTATTTTCGAAATATAGTTTATATCCGAAATATTGATTGTGAATAATATTATGAATTAATTTTAATATGTTACGATTTTATTATTGAGATGTAAAATATAATTGAAAGTGATTTGGAATATATTGTTTTGTGAAATGTATAAAAAAAATAATTTTGGGGCATTTTGATTTAATATAGATTTATGAAATATATTCGAATACGATTTTGAATTGATTTGATGCAATTATTGGTTTCGGAAATATATTTGAATATGATTTTGTATATTTCCTTTATATGAATATTGATGAAATTTGGATTTCGTAAATATGCATATCGATTTGGATTAATTGAAAGTTGAATTTATTTATAAAAGAATGATCTGTAAATTTGTATTGTGAAATTGAAATTTCGAAATTGAAATTGAATGCTTTGAAAGTTGAATTTGATAGTTCTGAATGAAAAGAAATGAGTTGATATTGAATTTGAGAAATCATATTATGAAATGGCTCTGATATATATGAACATAGATATGGATATAGGAGATTGACATGTCAATTGGGTTCACTTAGAAATACTGCATTGAAATTTATGAGATTTTGATGATTATGATACCACTCTTTGGATTATGTGTAGCCACCGTTGTGGATGGTCCTAGAGTGAAGACATTTCCGTGAGGCAGTCCCCGTAGGGTCCGATGTCGGAAATGATACCTGTATAGGGATACCATTTAATGCTAAAATGTGAAACCTGACTGTATATAATTCAGCGAGCAGTCCCCATTGGGTTCAAGTGCTAAAAAACCCGTAATCCAGTCCTGTAATATATGTTATGTGTATCAGGAGCCGAAATAGAAATTGAAATATGATATGAAAACATTTGAGATTGATATGATTTTTATTTTGGTATGATTTGAATTGAGCCTCATATTAGAACATTTAATTGTTATCTATATTTGTGATTAATCGATTAATAATGTTATTATAGTATATTTGTCAAGTTTTGTGTACACCCACTAAGCAATATGCTTAGCGCGTTGATTTTTATCGCGCATAGGTAAAGAAGATTCCAGGGTTGAAAAAGAAGTAAAGAGGTGAATCTGTAGAAATAGAAACCAGCGTCACATCATTCCTGAGCTTTTGGGTAGTTTTTATGTTCCATTTATATGTTTTTTATTAGCATACATATACAGAAGAATTTTGTAAATAGCTGTAAAAATTGTGTTGTTTTTACATATTTTTTATAAATGTTTATGTTTTGCGGAACTATGAATTTTATCACTTTTGAATTGATTTTGATTAAATAGTTTGTATGAAATGTTTGGAAAGTCGCACTGAATTTGGAAGAGTACGCAAAAGTGATATGATAAATTTGAAGTGTTAATTTTATAATTTTATTGAAAACAGGTTTTGGAAAGTCAGAAAAATAGAGGAAACTCTGGCGAAAGTTTTAGAAATTTATTCGGACCATTTTCAAAAGGTTTAATAAAATTTTAAGTTGTGGTTTTATAAAAGTAAAGCAGAGATTTCAGTATATAGTAGCGCTCCCTGATTCGGTTTGAGTGAATTGGGTCAGGGGGTGTTACAGCGCTGCTACCTCGTGAGTCACTATTTAAACACGATCGTGACTTGGGTCGCGACTTGATAGAGATTTCAGTATAGGCCAACTTTTCTTTTTTCTCACGTGAAACGCACCGTTTCACTAACCATCTAGGGTTTCTCGCGACTTACTCGCCACTTGGTAAGTCGCGAAGGCAAAATCTTAGAAAATTCCCGAGGCTCAAGCGACTTGGATCACAAATTACTCGCGACTTCACAAGTCGCGAGTCTCTGTTTTTAGCCTTTATGCCCAGAATTGCCTCCACTTCTCATTGCTGTACCTGTGTTAATACAAACAAAAATCAAAAACACTTTTAAACAATCTTATAAATTAAAACACTTAATAAATTACACATAACAAAAAATAAACGATTCAAAAGAAATTAAACCAAATTCAAAACAGTCAAAATTGAAAGAACTTGGGTTGCCTCCCAAGAAGCGTTTGTTTATAGTCATAGCTCGACTATATGCCCTGTCATGTGGAGTTGAGCAACGCCACCGAGGTTTTGGGTTGGATGATAGCTCCCTCGATGTACAGTTTCAGTCGTTGCCTATTGACCTTGAAAATTTCTCCACCCGGATTCTTGATATCTACAGCCCCATACGGATACACTTTTACTACCTCGAAGGGTCCGGACCATCGTGACTTCAACTTCCCTGGAAAAAGCCGTAGGCGAGAGTTAAATAGAAGAACCTTCTGTCCCACCTCGAACTCTCTCCGCACAATATGCTTGTCATGCCATCTTTTGGTGTGTTCTTTGTAGATTCGTGCGTTCTCATATGCATCCAGCCAGAACTCCTTTAACTCATTTAGCTGCAACAGATGCTTTTCACCAGCAAGTTGCATATCAAAATTAAGCCCCTTAACTGCCCAGTAGGCCTTATGCTGGAGTTCTACCAGGAGATGACACGACTTTCCAAAAACCAACCTATAGGGAGACATCCCAATAGGGGTTTTGAAAGCTGTCCGATAAGCCCATACTGCATCGTCTAACCTGATCGATCATTCTTTTTTAGAACTATTCACCGTTTTCTCTAGGATCTACTTGATCTCTTTATTTGAAATTTCTACCTGTCCACTCGTTTGAGGGTGGTAGGTGTGGTGATGCAGTGAGTAACTCTATACTTTCTGAGTAGCGCTTCAAACTGCGGGTTGTAGAAGTGCGAGACTCCATTACTGATGACTGCCTGCGGTGTTCCAAACTTGCAAAAAATATTTTTCTTATAGAATTTAAGCACTACCTTCGCATCATTGGTCATAGTGGCTATGGCCTTCACCCATTTGGAAACATAAACTACCGCCACCAAAATGTACTGGTTGTTGAACAACATAGGAAATGGTCCCATGAAATCAACTCCCCACAAGTTCAAACAGCTCGACCTCCAGGATGGGATTTAGAGGCATTTGGTTCCGACGGCTGATATTACCCATCCTCTGACATCGGTCACATGAGTCAATGAAGCGCTGGGTATCCTAAAATATTGATGGCCAGTATAAGCCTGACTGAAGAACTTTTGCAGCTGTCTTTGACACGCTGAAGTGCCCTCCACACTCCAAACTATGGCAATGAAGGAGGATATCTCGGATTTTTGTTTCTGATACACATCTCCTGAGTATGGTTCCTCCTACATGTAGTATTTCACGTCAGCGAAGAACTTCCTCCGCTGATGAGAGGAGAAGTCTGGAGGAACGATCTCGCTCACCAAGTAGTTAATAAAATCATCATACCATGGGGACATTAAAGCCTGCAAAACAAAGAGTTGTTCATCAGGAAACAATCATCAATATGAGCACTTACCTTTTCTTCATTGCAGTCACGCTCCAGACGAGATAAATGGTTTGCCACGAGGTTTTCAGTCCCCTTCTTATCCTTGATCTCCAGGTCGAATTCTTAAAGTGGCAAGACCCATCAGATGAGTCTAGGTTTGGCATCTTTCTTTGACATGAGATACTTGATTGCTGAATGATCAGTATATACAATCACCTTGGCCCCAACCAAATATAACCTGAATTTTTCGAAGGCAAACACAATTGCCAACAGCTCATTATCTGTGGTTGCATAGTTGATTTGAGCATCTGTTAGAGTACGACTCGCATAATAGATGACATGAAGACGCTTGTCGATTCTCTAACCCAGAACTGCTCCCACAGCATAGTCACTCGCATCACACATTAATTTGAATGGTAAATCCCAATTAGGTGTTGTGATGATCGGTGCAGAAGTGAGCTCATTCTTCAGCCTCTGGAATGCAATATGACATTCCTCAGTAAACTCAAATGCTACCTCTTTTGATAAAAGGTTGCAGAGAGGCTTGACGATCTTGGAGAAGTCTTTAATGAATTGGCGGTAGAAACCGGCTTGGCCCAAAAAACTGCGAACTCCTTTCATGGAGGTAGGTGGTGGTAGTTTCTCAACAACCTCAATCTTTGCCTTATCCATCTTAATGCCAGCTGATGAAATTATGCGACCCAAAACAATGCCTTCCGTCACCATGAAGTGACATTTCTCTCAATTGAGCATCAGATTCGTCTCTTCACATCTTTTAAGTACTAAGGCCAAATTGGCCAAACACACATCAAAAGACGAACCAAACACAGAAAAATCATCCATGAATACCTCTATGAAGCGTTCGACCATATAAAAAAAAATAGCCATCATATATCGCTGAAAGGTCTCTGGTGCATTACATAAGCCAAACAGCACCCTCCTGTAGGCAAAAGTACTATAAGGGCAGGTGAATGTTGTTTTCTCTTGATCTTCAAGTGCAATAGGTATCTGATTGTATTCTCAGTAGCTATCCAGGAAATAATAGTACGTATACCCAGCCAGTCTCTCTAACATTTGATCAATGAATGAAAGCGGGAAGTGATCTTTTCTTGTCACAGTGTTCAGCTTCCTGTAATCGATGCAAACTCTCCAACCTGTGACTGTTCTGGTGGGAATCAATTCATTGTTGTCATTCTTCACTACCGTGATTCCCCCTTTCTATGGCACTACTTGCACTGGACTCACCCATGAACTATCTGAGATGGAGTATATGATTCATTCATCTAGCAATTTGAGAACCTCTGCTCGGAGTACCTCTTTCATAATCGGATTCAGCCTGCGTTGATGTTCTACTGAAGGCTTGAAATTATCCTCTATCAGGATCTTGTGCATGCATATGATAGGGCTGATTCCCTTTATGTCAGAGATGGTCCACCCCAATGCTGTCTTGTGTTGTCGCAGCACTCTCAGAAGCTTCTCTTCTTCTGCCTAATTTAAGGTAGCTGAAATAATAACTGGGAGGGAGTTAGATTCCCCTAAATAAGCATACCTAAAATGCTCTGGTAACTGCTTCAACTCGAGTTGAGGAGGCTTCTCGATTGAAGGTAGGTATCTTAGGCTTCCCTTGGCCCAACTCTTCAAAATATCTATTGCTCCTGTATGGCATAGGGGCTGTTGAATCAAGGCGGAAAACATATTTCGCTATGTTGTCTTTTTCCTCTTCTTTTGTAGCTCTGTGAGTCAAACAAGCTTCAAGTGGCTCTTTGGGATTGCTTTTCTGAAAAACCTCTTCAACTAAGGAGTCGACTGCATCAACTCTAAGGCATGTGTCTGTGGTAGTTGCAAATTTGGTGGCCTTGAACACATTGAAAACCGCCTCTTCACTACCCATTCGCAATGTCACTTTCCTTTGCTGCACATTTATTAATGCTCCTCTGGTTGCTAAGAACGGTCTCCCCAAGATAAGAGGAATATCAACATCTTTCTCCATTTCAAGCACGATGAAATCCATAGGGCAATAGAACTTGTCAACCTTGACCAGCATGTCTTCGATCACTACATAGGGGTATTTGACAGAACAGTGTGCCAACTAGAGTGTCACACTTGTAGGCTTCACCTCGCCCAGACCTAGCTTCCTAAAAACAGAAAAAAAACATCAAGTTAATGCTAGCACCTAAATCACATAACGCTTTAACAAATTCATAATTTCCTATAGTGTAAGGAATAGTAAAACTCCCTGGATCTTTTAGTTTTTAAGGCAATTTATTCTAAATAATGGCACTGCATTCTTCAGTCAAGGCAACGGTCTCATGATCCTCAAGTCTCATCTTCTTTGACAAGATTTCTTTCAGGAACTTCACATAAGTCGGCATCTGAGCTAAAGCCTCTGCAAAAGGAATAGGCTTCCTCTCTTGCTGATTGGACACCTGATTCCCTTGAAAATTGCCCTGATTCTGAAAACCAGGCAGAATAGGCTTCGCATTGTTATTCTGCTGCTGATTGCTCCATGAGAAATTTGAGTGATTTCTCTAGCCAGGATTGTAGGTGTTCGAGTAGGGATTGTTATATGGCTTATTGTAGTTCTGCACGTACTGTACCTGCTCTGCACTACTACTACCTATAAAAGAACTACCCATCATGCAATATGTATTGATGTGCAGTCCTCCACACATGTCACATCCTGGATTAGCTGACTGAATAGAATTTACATTCCATTTGTTGATCTAGCTTGACAAGGAAGCCACTTGTGCTTTGAGTGATGTGATCTGGTCAACTTCGAAAGCTGTTGCTGAGCCTCCTACTTTTCTGGGAACTGCTCTCTCATTTGCCTACTGATAACTGTTTGTGGACATCTCTTCAATCAAATCGTGAGCAATATAAGTTGGCTTGCTCATTACAGCACCACCAGCGGTTGCATCTAACATGCTGCGGTTTTGTTGTGTGAGACCATTGTAGAATGTCTGTACTACAAACCAATAAGGTAACCCGTGGTGCGAGCACTGCCTCATCGAATCCTTATATCTCTTATAGGCGTCGTATAACGATTACATCTCAAATTGCCTGAACTAAGTAATATCATTCTTCAGCTTTGCTGTTCTCCTGGTGGAAAATACTTGGCGAGGAAAGTATTCGGCGGTAATGAATTCAACCATAACTTAGTTCTGTCCTTCAATGAGAAAGGAAATATTCGCAGCCGAATCGCATCATCAGACACCCCATTCTGTTTGAAGGTGTCGCAAATCTCCAGGAATCGTTCCAAATGGATGTTAGGATCATCGTTCGGCATACCCCTAAACTGAACAGTGTTCTGAATCATCTGGATGATTGCCGGCTTGATCTCAAAATTGTTTGCCGCAACTGGAGGTCGTCGAATGCTTGACTGATTTCCCATCATGGTGGGAATGGCATTGTAACATCTCGGATTTCGGATAATTAATTTTATATATGTGAAAATAAATTTTGTGATTTGAAGGGGTGTAAATGTAATTAAAAGTATGTTTAATTTTATGATTTCCAGGTGGACCAGATGGAATGGTCGAAACCGATGCTTGAAGAAAGGAAAACTGAAGCAGAGAGCATCGCGACCTGGTCACCGCGACCACAGGTCGCAATGGCTTGCTCGCGGTGAAAATTGTGATTTTTGGCAGTGAGCATCGCGACCAGTCACCGCGACCACAAATCGCGATGAACTGCTCGCGATGAAAATGTCAAATTCTGGCAGTGAGCAACGCGACCACCAGCGCGACCAAGGTACCGCGAGGTGTGCTCGCGATGAAGGCGGTGCAAACACTCTAGTAAGTACCGCGACCTGGTGGCGCGACCACAGGTCGCGACGACGGTCACGACAGCTGAAAAATATATAAAAAAAAAAATGGCTTCTTGCAGAAGCCAGAAAACAGCACAGAGAGAAGAGAGAGGCAGAGAGCGAGAAAGAAGAAGAGAGAAAGAAGAAAAAGAATAAGAGAAAGAAGAAGAAAGAAAGAGAAGAAAGAAGAAGAAGAAGAAGAAGAAGAGAAGAGGAAGGAGGTGTAGGAGAAAGAGAAAAGGGAAAGGAAAAGGAAAAGAAAATCGTAGAACCGCGATTTGTCGAAATGAAAAGGATTCCAGGTTGGTGTACTTTCGTTTTCGGAATCTTTACGAAAAGTATTTCGTTATCGTTTTCGTTTTCGCTTTCGATTTCGTTGAAATTTCTCGTTTTCGATTTTCGTATGAAAATTGTTTATTTTACATGTAAAATCGATGATTGATATATCTATTGTTGAGTTTGGAATGATTTTATGTTAGATCTCATTTTGATCGTGCTTTCGAATATTTCGATTTCGTTAGAAATATTTGATTTAGATTTTCGTATAACTATTGATTATGTTTCTTGAAGAATATTGTGTGATTTGTATGTTTATTGAGCAACTATTGTTTACTGAGTAACTATTGTGAAATTTATTGCGAATAGAGTTTATCGGAAACGGCCCTAGGATACTTAGACATAGACATGGATATAGGAGGTTGGTATACCAGCTGGGTTTTACTGAGCAGTACTGCGCCGTTATTGATTGCTATTGATGATTATTATGTACCTCCTCATGGATTCGTCCAGAGGCAGGGAGACACGTACCTCCTCAGGATTCGTCCTGGGGGTTGGGAGCCACGTACCTTCCTAAGGATTCGTTCCTGGGATAGGGAGTTATGTACCTCTCTAGGTTCCGTACCCACGGTCCTAGAGTAGGGAGATACGTACCACTCTTAGGATTCGTCCTAGGGTGGGAGTTTGACCCATATTCCAGTCCTAGTATGTTGAGTATTCTAGCGGGCCAGATTTGAAGTTGACTGAAAAGTGAATTGAATGATTTTATTGATCGAATTTATATATTGACCTCATTATTGAAATTAAAGTGATTAAAATTGTTTTATGCTTTGATTTTGAAATTTAATCGTTTTGAAAATGATTAGAAGTGAAAAAGACATATATTTTGTGAGTTGTTTTTCCCATTAAGAGTTATTTATGATATTTCATATTTGAGTTTATAGTACACCCACTAAGCTATATGCTTAGCGCGTTAGTTTTGTTTCTAACGCGTAGGTACCAGGGATCCTGAAGAGGCAAAGGATTGAAGAGAAGTTTCCTGCAGACAGAAGAGTAGAATCACAACTTTTGGGTAGATGTTTATGTTTAAGTGTACTATGTTTGATAGGCATGCATATACAGAGGATTTGTAAATATGTTTTGTAATATGTTTTGTAACTAATTGTTTATCGATTTCCGTCCCTCATTTTAGAATATTTGTAAATGATGACGTTTGAATTATTTTATTTTATAAACTGTTTGTGGAAAGTCGCACTAAACGGCAGAATGCGCAAGTGTTTGAAAATGAGATATTGAAGTGTTGTTGAGATTTGTTTTTGAATTGATTTGTTGAAAAAAACAGGTTTTGGGAAATCCGAAAAACAAACGAAACTCTGCCGAATTTTTGTAAAAAGTTTATTTAATGGGCTCACTCGAAAACGATTTTTAAAATAATAAACTCTATGGTTTCCAATGAGTCGAAAATTTGTTTTATGGGCTCACAATGATTTTGAAATGTATATGGATTTAGAAAGTATTGAAAACCGTGTAGCGCTCCCTGGGTCGGTCCGGCCGGGTCGGGTCAGGGGGTGTTACAGGCGTAGTCACGCAACGCCTTGGCATTCTCTGGATTTACTTGTTGCTGCATTTGGTCATCCATGGTGTCTTGCTGTATTACTTGTCTTACTCTTTGAATAAGCGTTCGTTCGATTTTTGGGTCAAAGGCTTCGAAAGGCTCTGAATTAGTGCGTCTCGTATGTCTCATACACAAATAGAACTACCTGCAAAAACAAAGGATAAAACAAGTAAGAAAACAAGGGGAAATAAAAAAAAACAAAATAAAACAAAAATAGCAAAAGTCCAGATTAGTACTAAACTAAGTATTAATATCAACTATGACTAAACCGTCCCCGGCAACGGCACCAAAAGCTTGTTACGCCTTTTGTGCACCCGCAAGTGTACGGGGTCGGCACAAGTAATATAGAATTATGAGTTCAGATTATCATTCCCACAAGGACGATTAGAAGTTGAATACTGAAATATACCAAGTCTAATGCTATCTAAAAAACTAACTCAATGGTTGTGATTTATAACTTGTAAATTAAGTAAACTATAAAATCAGAAAACTAAAAAGGATTTTCTAATCAAGAAGGAAAGAACTAGGGAATCCGATTTCACTAATTACTCCTAATGATGTCAAACAACTATGTATGGACCTTCAAACTAATGATTGATGATCATGTTAACTCGCTATCTGAAATCCTCTCTCAAGGCAAATCAAACCTACTCAACATATAGTAACACCCTATCTCTCGATGAATGTCTAATATATGAGAATGCAATAAACACGGAAACATATTAGATCACATAACTTACACCAATATATCTCTATTTGGTTCCTAAGCTATTGTGTCAATTTATCGAACACGTTGTGAGCGTCTCCTTTCAGTACTTAATCCACAATAACAAGATATTGAATATTGGTGATCAGGCAATATACAATCAATGAAGCATTAAATCAACACTTAATCAAATAACTTAAATCATCCAAGTATTTATTAAAAACAATCAAAATTTATAATAAATTCCATCATTATCCCTAGTATAGGAAATTTAGTTCATGACTAGGAAATAAAAATACAAAATACTTTTCATCAAGAATATCATGAACAAAAGAAGATTAAGGAAAAGCATTTGAAAGAAAAACTCTAGTTAGCTGGACTCTCATCTGAAACCGACTTGGCTAAGTTTCTCCGTGCAGAAATACGATTCCTATGAGTGATTGAAGTCGTCCGACGAATTGATCCGATGGCTAGTCTCCTAGGCCTTCTTCTTCCTTTCTCTCTCTCTCTCTCTCTCTCTCTCTCTCTCTCTCTCTCTCTCTCTCTCTCTCTCTCTTTTGTTTATGAAAATCATGGATGCTTCTCTCTAAAACATCCCATTTTCCTTTTATAATGCAAGCTAGGTTTCCAACTTAACGCCACTTGCGACTTGGCCACTCGCGAGCCAAGTCGCAAGTCAACTCGCGTGTCCCTTGGCCTCGCTGAGAATTTGGCACTTGCGACTTACCCAACTCGCGCGTAAGTCACGAGGTAAGTCGCATGTGTCTCGGTCTCTGGCTGCTCTGATGGCCTTTGCGACTTGCCCAACTTGCGTGTAAGTCGCGAGGCAAGTCGCGTGAGTCTCTGTCCCCTTGCCTGATTTTTGCTCTCGCGAGTTAGCAAAGTCGAAAGCATGTCGCAACCCTAACTCGTGAGTCTCTCTGGATTTTGCTGGAAAGTGGTCTTCGCAAGGTGGCAAGTAGTGAATGAACGTTCAATGCACGCTTTGGTCGAAATCAACCGAAGTCACCAACAGAACCTAATAAACCTGCACACTCAAGAAAACCATAAAAAACGTCCTATAATCACCCGAAAACTGACAAAAGCACGGAGATGTGAGGCTTCATTTCTGGCAAGAAATGGTGCTAACACATCACCATCACTTGCTAATAACACATCAATGTTGGCCTCCTTATCCATTAACCTTTAATGCTTATTCATCAATTTGGAATTGAATTGAATGAATACTAGGTTGCTCAATTGATCAACATCTAGTCTATTCATTTTCTTCGTATGTATAATTAATTAAAATAAAAATAAAAACTAGCATTTGCTAATACCTAGTAAATAATAATGTAATAAATAACTTACCCCCTTAAAAGTACTCTAATTCCTTTCACACCCGGATGAACTTGTGGTTAAAGCGAGGATATTTTCCACCATCCTTTTCAAGTCAGGTGTTTGATGTCCAAACACAGACCACAATTGAACTACATAATAAGAGAATTAGAGATTAATAGTTTAAATGTATTACAGACCACTATTAGTGAATACTTGTTAGTTTTTATTACATGGATCATATGTGCTATTATTGTTATCCCATGCTTTTTGAGCCATTATTCTTCCAAAAATATCCTCTTTGTTGGTATACTTCGCCAAGTCAGTTATTAAGATCTTTGTTTGCTTGTCAACGTCATCGAGAAAGAATATCTCCACACAAGTACATACTGTATCTATTAGATCACAATCTTTTGCAATCTAAAGATCTTGATGGCAATAGAAGGGATTTAAGAGATAGACCGTCTTATGTAATGGAGTATCGAGCCGATCCTTGGCTTTACTATCAATGATGTCAAGGATTGGCCGATAAGCATTCTCACTATTTTTCAATGCCACCTTAATCTCTTCTTTTGCTTTCCTAAGCTCTTCATATAAAAAATCCAAGGATGGCTTTACATCCTCATCAACTAGTCGAAGCGCATTCACCAAATGAGCAAATACCTTCAAGCACAAGGTGACCCCATTCTAAAAATTCAAGTTCAACACGGTAGAGTAGGCTGTCTTTCCCTTAGTAGTCTCCGACCATTTGCAATCTTCTCATTCCATGATAGTAAACATTGCCTTTAAATTTTCATTTTTCTCCACCAAACTTTGCAATGTTAGGAAAGCCAAGGCAAACCTAATGACTCCAGGCCTAATTATTATTTTTTTTTTGTAGGTCCTTATCAACCACGAGGTTTTGTGATGTGCGTAAATAAATATCGTTAAAGCTTTGACACTATCAAGAGTTTTTTTGAACTTTGGTATTTTTCCAATACCTTCAAGCATAAGGTTGATGGTGTGAGTAGCACATGAGGACCAAAATATGTGTGGCATCTAATTCTTCAATAACTTTGCCACGACTATATTGTTGGAGGCATTGTCGGTCACTACTTGAACAACATTCTCTGGCCCAACTTGTTCAATACATCTGAACACATACTCAAAAATATGTTCCCTGGTATGTGCCTCCTTGGAGCTTTTCTTGGAAGAAAGAAAAGTGGTATCGTGCCTGCAATTCACACACAAGTTCATAATACTTCTCCTTTTCCTCTCGGTCCAAACATCAGTCATAATTGAACATCCACCCAATTTTCACTCTTCTTGTTGTTGTTTTAGGGCCTATTTGGTATTGTCAAACTCTTTATTTAACAGCGGTCCACTCAATTGGTATCGAGTTGGTTGTTTATATCCCAGTCCAAATGGACCAACTACCTTTATCATTGTAGTGAAACTATTGTTCTAAATAGCATTGAAATGAATTCCCGATTCATACACCCACCTAGCTACATATCGATGCACGAAATGTGTTATCTCTTTGAAAGTACATCAGTAATATATTGTTGGCGAAGAGACTTACCAGCACTCATCGAAACTTCAAGGTTGATCTTCGATGCAAACTTATCCATAGGGCCAAGAATGTGGTCTTTTCCTTGACCCTAACCCTTCAACTTCTTCTTCCTCCTCCCCAATCCCGGTGAGACTAACTTTCATTCTAATCTCACGGTCTTTCTTATTTTTATTTTTCTTCTTAGTTTTAGCACCTTTGATGGCTTGTCTATATTTAACTTAATCCTCCTTCGTTGACCTCGAACACTTAGAAACATTTTTCGATATGTGACCAATATGTTGCTTCAACTGATATACTCCAAAAAAAAAAAAACACATTTGAACAATAGTTACACCTAACTCTATCATAATTGGTGGGATAAACCAACTTCTCATAATCCCACCCAATATCATCCGATTTCCATTTCAGAACAGATTCGTTTGAGTTAGTGGCACCCTCTGAACAAATGTTTGTGTTAGCTCCGAAACTCATTTCCTATGTCCTAATAATGACGCACAACCACAATTCAATTTCATAATAAAAAATAATGAATTCAAATTCAACCAATAATATATTCAACTTATATAAAATAATATTCATGAAATAGAAATTCAATACCCATATATCATATATCATAAATTTATAATATCTAGAATTAGATGTTAAACTAATTAATTTAAAAAATTCAACTTCAAAATAGAAAATAAAAAATCCTCAAAATAAACTTTAAAACCCAAAATAAGAGATGAAATAATAAAATATCAAGAAAACACCTCAATATCGACAAGAGAGGAGGAGGTCACGGCGGACTGGTCGACAGGAATAAGCGGACTGGTCGAAGAAGAGGAGAAGAAGAAGAAGAAGAAGAAGAAGAAAAACAAAGGAGACTGATTGCTCATTGCTAGAAACGAAGGAGAAGAAAGAAAAAAAAAATTAAAACATAACTCCTAAAATGACGCCGTTTTGGGGGGTTTAGGTTTTAATTTTTTTTTTTTCTTTTTTTTTTCTTCTTCTTCCTCTATCACGAGCCGCCTAAATTTGACCTTCACCGCCAGCCCGCCGTCCCCCTCACTGCTTTATGGCCGCCTTAGTCCAAATCGAGGCGGCGAGCAGCCGCCTAGCGCCTCACTGCCGATTAATCGACGCTTTTTGCATCACTGCTCCTAACATTTCTATAACATAGCCCTTCGCCGCCGATTAATCGACGCTTTTTTGCCTAATTTTGCATCACTGCTCCTAACATTTCTATAACATAAAATAACAAATTTAGGGAAGCTCACTTGCTGTCGAGACAGCCTGCAGAACCTGTCAAGGCAATTTTTCATACAAGTAGCTTGATTAGTGGAGGCATGTCCAAAGAGGATGAGGTCATCTGCAAAGAATAAGTAAGAGATCTCAGTCCCTCCTCTAGCAAATTTAATAGGCTTTCATAACCTCTTAATCACACAATCACGGATAATATGTAAAAGCTTCACCATATACAAAAAGAAAAGGTAAGGAGAGATATGATCTCCTTATCTAATCCCACAACCTGGAGTAAAAGCCTCACTGATCTCTCTATTAAGCACCACTCTGTAGCTAACACTAGTAATACTGAACATAATGAGCTCAAGTAAATTCCTTTCAATCTCAATCTCTTCCAACACACACCTAATAAACTGCCATTGAATTTTGTAATAACTTAGCAGGTCTATCTTCCAAGCAATAAGATCCTTACTACCTTTAATGACTTTAAACTTATAGAGGACCTCTTGAGCAACCACTATATTATCTTGAATTTGTCTCCCTGAAACAAAAGCAACTTGGTGAGGGCTAACAAGATCTGGTAACACACCTCTAACCCTTTGAACAATGATTTTATTGATAATCTTATAAATAGTGTTGCAAAGGTTAATAGGTCTGAAATTAGACATATCAAGAGGACTAAGAATTTTAGGCACAAGGGTAATAAGATTCTGGTTAAGAATCTTAAGGAAAGAACCCTTATAGAAGCTATCCGAAACCAGTTGAAAAATATCCTACCAACAAACCTTCAATTGCTTCCGAAAGAAAGCTGTAGGGAAGCCATCAAGCCTAGGAGCTTTAAGACTCACAATCCCAAACAAACTATCTTTCACCTCCTCCATATGGACAGACCTGAATTGATCCTTCTTAACCACATCCTCGAGAATGGGAAAGATAGAAGACAGCCCCTTATAAACTGAATCACACTAAAGGTTAAACAGATGCTTAAAATACCCTACTACAATATTTGTCATCTCAACCTTATCATCAACCCAGACTCTATTCCTATCCTTTAAACCCTTCAATTTATTAAACTTTAGTAGAAAGATGAAAAAATTTAGTATTGCGGTCCCCATCCTTAAACTAAGAGTTCCTAGACTTTTGTAACCAAAAGGTTTCTTCTTGAGCAACAATATCATTATAATCATCAATCAATTTTCCTTTAAGTCAAGCAAGACTAGCCCTAAACCCAGAGCTGAGACACTTCTGGATCTCACGAAGCCTAGCCAATATCCTTCTCTTCTTTTTAAAAATACAACCAAAAGCTTCACTGTTCCACGCCTTCAAATACCCAACCAAAAATCCCAACCTTTTAGGAGTCCTGAACCATTTCTTCAAATTTCTCATGACTCATCCACATAGCTTCAAATCTAAAAGGTTTAAGACTTCTAGAGGGGATATGAGAGCTATGAAGATTCAATAAAATATGGCAGTGATCAAAGTTAATCCTAGGAAGGTGCCTCAAGTAACCTTCAGGAAAATGAATCTCCATTCCATAGATCGTAAAGCTCTATCGACCCTAACCTAAATGTCATCATTCATCCCCATTTTAGTCATCCAGGTAAATTTAGGCCCAATAAAACTCAAATCAACCAAATTATTATCATTAATCCACTCCACAAACCCAGTGTTAGGGAAACTAAATCTTTAACCCTTTTTTTCAGAACTTTCCACAATCTCACTAAAGCCTCCTAACACAACTCAAGACCCTTAAAACAACTCCTAATAGCAGTAAGATAATTCCACAAGTGTTTTCTCACAGTCACACAAGAGTTAGCATATACAACAGTAACAACCCAACAAGAGTTAGAATCAACAACTATAGCAGTGATAAAGTGTTTAGAGCTAGCTATAACCTCCAATTTAATACTACTACTACTATTCTACATAAGCCATAAGCCACCTAAAAATCCCACAACATCCACAATAAAATGGTTAGAATAACCTAATTTCTTAATAATTTTCTCAGCTTTGGAACCACTAATACGAGGCTCCAGAATAGCTAGCACTTTAAATTTATAGATGGCCCTAAAATCAGAAACAACCTTAAGAAAATCCTTTTTACCCGCACCCCTCACATTCCAAATACAAATCATTAAAAAGAAACCAAAAAGGGAACCACACACCTGGGAACCCCTATTCCAAAGCCTTCACCATAGCCTCTTTTAATCAAGAGGCAACTACTTCAAAACTGCCACTATTGTTGATATCCCAATAGCATTAGTCGTCGTAGATTGGAGAACACTCTGGTGGAGCAGCTGTAACACCTCAGAATCTTTGAAATCCTCATCCATATTCACCTCAACCAGACCCAAACTTACCCTGTTATCATGAACTCCAACCTCTGGCACTGCCTTGCTCTTGATCACGCCCTTAAAGGTCTTTTTGAGGGGACCCCTTTACTAGCAACAAAAGCCTTCTAATAACCAGTATTAGGAGCTATAAAACCTCCTCTATCCACCTCCTTAATCTTAGATCTAAATTTTGTTTTCCACCAAATTTAGGAACCAAGAAATTTTATACTTATACATTTTATCCTTCTTCTTCAATACTCTTTTGGACATTAAAGTATCCATTTCCTCACAGAGAACATCAAACCTAGATCCACTAGCCTTATCCACCCCACCCTTCTCAACATTCTTTTTATGAAAATTATCAAAAACTTCTTTAATACCCTGCCCAACCTTCTCAACAGGTTTCTTAGTTGCACTATTCAATAAACCACTCTTATTACAAGAATGCAACATAGAGCCATTCCTACCCAATTTACTGTCTTGACCATTCCTACCATTTCTGCTATAAGACACAAGCATTTAGGGTCCAAATGGTTGAGCTGAATCACCACTCTTACCTGAGCTTTCCAATTTCCTTCCTTTCAAGAGTCCTCTTGTTCCATAACTCCATCCTTGCAATTATCTTTGGTATGCCTAACCTGTTGGGATTTATGCCCTAAAAGTTGTAATTGTAAATAGTTAAAGAGAATAATAAGAATTATTTAGATTATCATTAAAGTTTATAAATGTTTTATATTCAGTAATACATTCGTATTGTGCAAGAACATCCTAGATTGCAAGATGTAATCTCAGAATGAGTATATGATGGTCATATACAGAGAGAATTCATTTTGAGACATGCAATCTAAAGAGTCTGTAGAGAGCGAACAAAGCTGGGTACTTTGTTTGTGATTGATCTACTGCTGCGGTCCATTCTGTAAAGTACGGTGGTCTTATCCTAGACCACTCATGTGGTTGACATGAGAATGGAGACACCTTATATGATGAGATCATATAGGACTAGGCCACGATTTATATGAATCTCTCACCAAGATCCGTTAGTAGATGAGATTCATATATAATCGATAAATGATGGCTATTTGTAGGTGATCTTAATCCTAAGTGTCTTATCGACTCCTTCAGGTTGGATCGTGACTTTTGATTTACCATGAGTGAGGTTGATGAGAATCGCGACCAATACCTCCGTATCTTGGAGTTGCGGTTTGGCTTGTGGCTGGGAAGATTTGAACACAATAGTGGAATTCACTCCTTCTTAATTGAAGTAGATAAGTAGTTCCCTTAAGGGTTGATTCGGGACTTGAACGATTATGAGCACTCTCCTTCGTCCGTGAGGAAGACAGGATTTAATTGTTCATTAGAGAATCAATAGTACTTAAAGGAAAAGATATTTCTAGAGGGGTATAACGGACTTTATGACCCAGCTCTAGTTATGAACTATTTGTGGAGGATCACACTATATGCAATTAGCTATATCAATGGACACTGAAACTTCAGATTGTATAAACACGTCTACAGTTCTGAGAGTGCAATCTCGAGTTTTTAGTGGAATAACTCCGAGGTTAATAATCATAAAATATTAATTAAAGAGCTTTAATTAATATTACTAAGTATTATTGGAGCTCAAAACTGTGGGTACATTAGGCCCCCTTGCTAGCCCTTATGGTTGTTGGTAACGAGGGTCACGGTAAATTAATTGGAGGGTCCAATTAATAGTGTTACGAAAATAATGTGATTTAAATAAAAGAGAATAATTAAATATTTAATAAAATAATAGAAATTCTTAATTTTGAATTATTAATTCCATTTATTAAATATGAGGTCATGTGATTAAATAATGATTAGGACAAAAGAATTAAAATAATTAGATTATTTTAATAGGCCAAAAGGTCACAGGTTCAAGTCTTTAGGGAGACTAAAAATAAATGGGAGACTAAAAATAAATAGGATTTAGAATCCTATTTTGACTTGATCAAAATTAAAACCCTAAAGGACTACTATATAAATGTTATATAGCTAGGAAAAATCAACCTAATACACAAGTGAAAAAGAAAGAGAATTCGGCCACTAAAGAGAGAAGAAAAGAAAAAAAAAAATTTCTGATTCTCCCCTCTTTTGCAGGATTCGGCTGGCGTTCTTTTCACGTGACCTCCATCTCTTGCCGTGACGTGCCCACACACACGTTGTTAGACCGCGGGTTATAGCTCGGAAGATCTGGTGGTAGATCGAGGAATCAGAAAAAAGAAAATCAAGAAAAAGGTATGTAGTTTCTAAAGTCTTTTTCTGCGTATATACAGGAACTCGTTCATGATTGAAAAAATGTTTTCAATATAAGAAAAATTTTTGAAACCCAATTCCGCATGTTATACGATAATCAAAATCTTTTCTAAAACTACCTGCACAACCCTGCCACAATTAAAACAAATGGTGCCTAAATTCTCGTACTCAATTCCAACATCTCTATCTTCGATGTACAATGAGCTCCTTAAAGGTTCTGAGATATCCATATCAACACAAGTCCTAGCGAACCTCCCACGAGCTTAGGCTTCAGTAATTGGGTCTACTTTGACAGCATCCCCAATCATTCCTCCAATCTTCCATAATAAATCAGAGTCAACCCATTCCATAGAGAGCTTCGAGATTCTTACCCAAACTGGCATTCTTCTGATAGGTTTCTCTTCTGGGACAAAGTTCGGCCTCTATTTCTACACCACCAAGTATTGATTAGCTATCACCCATGGCCCTCTAGTTAACACATATTCCAGGTCTTCAAACATCTTGAATCACACCACGAAGTAACCCTTATCAAGGTCCATTAGTTGCCATTACCATATTAGCTATCATTTCTGCCTCAACTTCTGGAGCATGAAGCTCAAGGTGTGTGGCCTTCCCATGACCTGCAAAATCAGGGCATTCGACTAGGGTTTGCATAGTTGTTGCTTCAATTCAGTAGATAATTTCATCACCAGTCCACTCGAACCGTCCATGACAACAATATCTCCCTCATTGATTTCTCCTTAATAGAGCCAAAACCATCCCAACTACTACTCAAACTAGGCATACTCATTAGTTTTGTTTAGAAACTATCATTCCATTTTTCGTCTATTCTTCACCAAAAACACCATTATCAGTTCTAGCTCGCTTAGAGCTCGAGAAAACACCAGCAAACGAAACGTGACCCTCATTCATCTTCATCGGCTCCGACTGAGCATAATAGAACTCACCAGCAGATGTATCAAGACCCTCCATCGTCTTCATCGGCTCTGGCTGAGCAGAAAATGTGAAGGTTTCATCCATTTCTAGATCAGAAATCGGGGCGCATGGATCTACTCTCAGCTACTCGAAACCACGTGCGGCGCATTCAAATGTCATCTTTCTCATTATCATTGAGAATGTTGCTTGTGCTAAATAATGAAGAAAAATTTTGCATACCATGCACTCCCACAAAATTTATCAAAAATCATCTCTATAAAAGATCTCTGAATATTAAAATTAATGGCACCTACCAATATTTTAACTTTAAAAATAAAAAAATCTACCAATATTTTAACTTAGAAGTTCCACCTACAAAAATGGAAAATGAAATTTAACATGTATCATATATTTATAATCTATCAAAGGTCACTTAGTGGTTAAAGCTTTACAAGCTTCTTCAAACCAAATTTTTATTTCCACAGCAATTAAACCATATAGTTTACAGATAGTTTACCAAATACTCAGGCTACAGTCACTGCTACTTTGGGTATAACTTTCCCGTATTAGAAGTAAAAGGCTTTTTCTATGAAAGTATATGTCTGGACCGTGCTAGTAGGGGTTCATCTCGGTTCTACCAAGCTGAATTATATTGTCCCACTATTGCACATAAAAATGCAATTAGTGTGGGTAGACCTCTCCTGTATTGGGAGTAAACGGCTTCCGCTATGAAAGCAGATGTCCAAGCTTTACTAGTAGGGGGTTTAATCTCGGTAGGTCCCGTAACCCTCTGACCCACAAGATGTCAGATATTAAAAAAAAAAAAAAAACACACATATTTATAGTTTAATCATTCGAATGGCTAATTTCATTATTTATTTGAAGCTTAAGATTATTACTACATGGCAATTTCTAGCTTCAAAACAATGTTGCAGAAAGCGGTCTAAATCGTCGCTTAATCGCCGGCAAATCACTAGACGGCGGCTCGCCGCCGAGCTTTGGAGTGAAGCGCGGTTTAAGTGCTTAAGGGGAAGGTAGGGTTGCAATTTGAGGGAAATCTGGGCGGCGTCGCGGCGGAGGAAGAAAGCCTTGCCCTAATATGAACTAAGCGTCGTTTTGGGGGTTATGTTTTAAAACAAAAATTTCTTCTCTTCTTCTTCGTTCTTCCAGTGGCACTGTGGCAGTATTCTTCTTCTTCTTCTTCTTCTTCTTCTTCTTCTTCTTCCCTTCAACCTTCTTCTTCCTGTCGCCATCGCCGTTGCCGTGGCCGTGACCTCCTCCTCTCTTGTTGGCAGTGAGATGCTTTCTTGGTGTTTCCTATTTACTTATTTGGGGTTTTGAAATTTAATTTGGGAATTTTTATTTTGAAATTGAATTTTTTTAATTAATTAGTTTAACATCTAATTTGGGGATTCTGGAAAATTACTTAAAATATTATCCGATCTGTTTCTAGGCAGCTGGCCGGCCGACTTCCAGTAGACTGCTTAATCCCCGCTTAAGCGGCCTAAGCGGTAGGCGGTGGGTCGCTGCCGGACTAGCGCCTAGCTCTTTCTGCAATCTTGCTTCAAAATATGAAATTCTTTATGCAAGTTTGGAATCAATTTTTTCATCCAAACAGATGAGCAACTACAGCACACTCTCAAGGCTTTTAATGCATCTCAGCATCTGGAACCTCATTAGATTTCGTTACCACAAGTTTTGTTTCTTATATCGCCAAACTTCTATAACTTCCATCCCAAATTTGCACAAGTCTAAGCCAAATGGCTAACATTTGACTTGTATAAAGTGACCGAACTAGACTTTTCAAAACAAAAAAAGTGACTGAACTTGATCTAAAGTTTAAGCTTGTAACCTTCGGGAAACAAAATAATGAGGTGATCTTGACAATCTATGAACAATAAACTCATCTATTACACTACACAAGAGGTAACCATCCATATGAATTTAAATTAATGATTTCCATAACTATGTACACACTTTTTTATAAGCTGATCTGATCTTAACTCTGAAGAACGAGACACAATTCAATTCGTGGCAAAACATGGCCACATCAGGAAAAAAAACAATCCATGCATATGTATAATTGATTTTGGTTACCAAACATAGGTTAAACAACCACTTTGTAAGGAGCCAATCTTATAAACCTGGAAGATGGTAATGAGAATTGAGGAGCAACTAAAAGTTTCAAGTTGATAACTCTGCTCTTAGAAAGTAATGATCCAGGCATAAAAAAAAATTAATAGCCTAAATTATCTAAGAAGGCCAACCTTTACACTGTTTCTAACCAAAGACCAGAGATGGGATCTCAGACTAAGCATGTTGATAACACAGATTGATGGACATGAGTTGCAGTTCCTGCTCCATACTTGTTTTACAATGCAAAAGAGTATACGTTAAACAAATGCAGTGCAAAGAAAAACATAACTTATCAACCCAATGAGCTAACAGATGCAACTAAAATGGGAATGAAACTACACCATGAATAGTGTAGATGCATGTGTGTGGAAAGAAAAGGCACATCCGAAAGAAGTCAGAGAGCAGTGGAATAATGTAAAGGCCTTGAGTTGCCATGCACAAAAAGTTCAATGAACTGTTATTTCAGAACTCATGCCAAAATGAGTGATATTGCCATCAGGAGGCATTTCAATCCAAAATGAATTTCAATACAAGCTCCCAAACTTGCACCACCCTAACATAAACCCAAATCACTTAATCTGACAAACTCCAATTACTCGAGCATCCCAAAATGAGTGATATTGCCATCAGGAGGCATTTCAATACAAGCTCCCAAACTTGCACCACCCTAACATAAACCCGAATCACTTAATCTGACAAACTCCAATTACTTGAGCAAGCTATGGATGCAACAACACCCATTAACATGATGATATCATCCAAATTGAAAAATGTGCATCGCTATTTCTTCCTCCTGGGCACTAAACCATCTCAAGAGAGCACAATAAAACAAAGGGAAAAAAAAAGGTAAGCATTAACAAGCTCAATGATGTTAAACTGAACTAAATTCCTGGTGTTTTATTTAGGTATCAACAGGGTATTGTTGCCAATTTTAATAAGCAATATCTACTTTGAAACCAAAATAAAGGAATAAAAAGCAGATTTTCTTCTCAATCATTGCCCACAATGCTTGACCAGCTTCACATTGGCTGAGTTTTCTCACAGTAAAATCAACAAGAATTAAAAACAACATAAACAATACCACTACTAATACGAGACTCCACAATCACTAATTACATGCTATAAAGAGACTCAAAGCTAGAAGTTATTAAACCATCAGAATTGTATAACTAAACAGCTGCCAAACAGTTATAGTTAACATTTTTGAAGTCATAATTAGAATTATAACTGAATTGAACAGTTATAATTCGACAATTATAAATATTCAATTCAATTATAATTCAACAATTATAAAAAATATTTATGATTTAGAACTATCAATGTGATTAATAGCCAATAATATCAAACAGTTGGCAAACAGTTATATAGTGTTCACTGATTTGCATTAGTAATTGCAAAAAAATTCAATAAAAAGTATCTAACAAGGCGACAAACTCAGAAATCAATCTACAACAACAAGTTCTAAAATGGAAAATATGATGATTTCATTTATTAATTTTTGTTCTATTACATTTTTAACGCAATCCACTAAGGGACTATCTTTTTTCTTTTGAAGTAACAACCACTAAAACTACAAATCTACAAAAATTTAACAAGGGAAAGTCTGATTCACAGATTGATTGAACTATCTCACCCACTCAATGAGCAACAACTATGTTACTGTCACTACCAAACACATCAATAACCGGATCGGGGAGATCAGACACAGGACCCGCCTGTGCGGAGCTCAAAAACAGCACCGCTTTCGCCGCTACGAGCTTCTTCCTTTGAGGACACCGTGGACCGTATCCGTACACCCTCCCGGAAAAGCACGGGAAGTCATCGGACACGTTGACCTGGGGCTGAGCGTCGGTTGACGACCGCGGCGACGACGGAGGCGACATCCGGTGAGTGGAGATCTGAGGATTCGACTTGACTCTTTGCGATCTGGCACTGATTTTCGAGTCTCGAAGCCGGGCGAGAGCCCCCGGTTTAAGGTACTTGAGAAATGGCTCGGGTCGGGCAATCGATTGTCTGCGTATAGTCCGGATCCTTCGCTCCATTTTAGAGATAGAGATAAGAGGGAGAGGAGTTGTGTGATGGAGAAATTGAGAAGAAAAAATGAGAGTTAGGGTTTGAGGAGAGAAGAAGGGAGGCGGGTTTTTAACGAGAGAGAGAAAGAGAGGCGGGAAATGAGAGGAGGGTTTTCAAAGAGAGAGCGGGGCGCGGGATTTTTTTAGAGTTTTGTAAGTTATATTTTTATTTTATTTTCTTTTAATGTTTTACTATTGAAATATCCTATACTTACTACAGAGACACACGCTGGTCCTTTTATTCACGCCGGCGACGACACGTGGTTATTGGTCCAATTCTTTACACGGAAACAAAATTGGGCGCACCATGTCCGCAGATTCGACTCTGAGTTTGAGATAATTGCTCTAATACCCCAAATTTACATATAGTAGTGGGGTGGACAAAAATCCAATGAACCGAACCAAATCGGTCCAAACCGATTTTAATCGGTTCGGTTCACTTTTTAGGAACTGGTCATTATCAGGTTCGGTTCATGGTTTGAATTTTAAAAATGTGATCCGAACCGGTAACCCGGTATAAAAATTTAAAAAAAAACTGTAATCTACTGCCTCCCTTATTCAGTCATTTTTCTCAGCCTCCCTCATTCAATCATTTTTCTCAGCCTCACAAACTAAGATAGAACATGATCTCTCTTCAAAACTATCTGGTTTGATTTTTCTATTGTTTATTTGGAGTTTTTATTATTATTTATGGATTAATATTTGGATTATTATATATTATTTAGTAATTATTTTTAGACTGTTATTTATAAACTGTTAACTGTTATGTTTGTTATTTATAGAATATTATTGTGCTGTAATAGCGAAGATTTCAAATTCATTAGAATGTTATTTGAATAGGTTTATATTGAGGACTTGGAATGCTATTTGAATTTTGAACGTGTTTATATTGAGGACTTGTTAGTTGGAATGTTATTTGGATTATTATACAACTTTTGTATAATTAAGGAGTTGAGGCTTAAAATATGAATAACAACAGAATAATAATATTTGTATGGCCCAATAGGTCCACGAACTGATGAAACCGAATTGGATCGAACCGGTCCAATTCGGTTCGAATTGGTTCGGATCACTTTAGACTTTTCGGTTGGATCGGATCACTTTTTAAAAAACCGATCAATTGTTGGATTGGTTCAGATCATACAAAAAGTGAACCGATCTAACCGACGTCCACCCCTATATAGTAGTATGTATATAGACTTTTTGTCAAAATTGACAAAACATTATCTCCTACCATTGATTGACTTTCATACAAACTAACGGTTGACCACACTTTTTTAATAAAAAAATCATTTTATCCTTAATATCTTATTTTATTTAATATTTTATTATCCTTAATAATTATTTAAAATTTAATTATATAAAAGAATTTAAAAAAAAGAGAGAAAAACTAGGAAACTCTATTCAAGAAGCTCGAAGCTCATTCAATGCAATCCAAAAATAAAAAAAAAACTCCACTGAGGGAGCTTTGAGCCTAGACGAAGGAGTAGAAGCTCCTTCGACTTTTCTTTTTCTTTTTCTGGACTCCATTGAAAGATCTCAAAACTCGTTCAATGAAGTTTTTAAGGTACATTATTTATTTTTTTAGGAAAAGATGATGGAGATTTAACCTCCTCCATCCATTTAAGACGAAATTAGATCTCCTCCATTCATTTTTATATTTTAAATAATTAATAATATAATTTAAGGAAGAAAAAGACCATTTTACCCTTTGATCGTTATGATTTAATCATTTGACCACTAACAGCAGTAGATATTTTTGTGTCAATTTTGATAAAGATATATGTGCAACTAGACTAAAATCGGGGAATTCGAAGCATATGGTTGCCTGGCTCATTAAATGCTTTTAATGAGAATAGTAATTCACTATTCTTAACAATAGGTCTGGAGACTTTCGAGTTCATCATGCTATTGCTCTAGGTTACATACAACTACATTGATCTTATGCACAAAGTTCCAAGTTAATGCTAGATAAAAAGGATTTCAGTTATAGTTTTCCTTGAGACGGTTCGAGACTAGGCGGTACTTGTGATATTTTGGCTTGAGACGCATTTTATTTGGCAGTTTTCTGGATGTTAAATACAATAGGATGGGTTACCTTTTATTGGCATTGGAAGCACATCACATTATGGCAGGGGAACATTTCACAGTTTAATGAATCACCCACTTTTTTTATGGGATAGTTAAGATATTATCTATGGTTAAACTCTTTACAACTTATCATTGGGTATAACCCATTTTTGTGCAATTACCCCCTGATTTTGTCCCTAATTGTAAGCTTGGTGCTTCTGAAGCCCAAATCACGAGTCTACTATTTTTAAGGTACATAATAAAAACCCTAACATCGGGCTTATATATTTAAGGCCCAAACTACAGGCCCAACATCAACAAAGACCCACAAGTGAGCAGGTCCATCAGGCTAACCATCAAAATATGAGGGTTTAAAAGAGTCTTATAAAAGACTCATGTGAACCCGGTTAAGCGAACTTCGACATCTGGGAGTGAGGGAGATCAGGTCTTGATAAGCCCTAATTTCAAGGGATGTGCCTTATCCTTTCTCACGAGCAACCTATTACTCTCACTACATTTCACTCGGACTCATACTGAAGAGGGATACACTAGTCCACGCTCAGAGAATTCACACGAAGAAGACACTCTCTAACTCTAGCCTATCTAAAGAAAAAAATCTCTTAACGCGAAGTTGATTATCTCCAACCATCATTTACCAAAGATTGGCCATAACTGGTCTCTCAGACCTCGGCGTACTACCATTGGTCAACTAAGATAATTTGAACTCACTCATCCACCATGATCAGAATGTACTACACTTTGAAATAAGGGAGTAGGCTTTTACTTTGTTTTAATATTTACTTTCATCTTTAATGCATATCGTTGACTTAACCGTCAAAGTTCACTTGGCTAGCACCATCCCTATGTCTCAAGCAATCATACAATCACGATTTTATTATTTTGCAGATTGCTGATGCTCGTTCCAATCAATTGTAGATCCAACCGTCTATACTGCATGGATGCACTGGTGTACTAAAGGCGGTCTCTCTCTCTATCTATCTATATATTAGATGTATCATTTACTTAGGAATCGTTTACTTTTTATATTTAATACTTAATGGGTCTAAATTGGATTCATTTAGTTTTTTTTTTAAATCCTCAAACAATTCAAAAATATCAAAAAGCAATTGAAAAAAGAGAGTAAAACTTCACGTCCTTTCACTTAATTCCAAACCATTGAATTATATTTAAATTATTTTATTCTAAAAGTATCCGTCCAAATATAACATATTTTTAATTTTATATAATACAGTTTTATTTCTTTCAATCTGTTATTTGTTACTTTTAAATTTCATTCAGCTTTTACATTTCAATCTATTAGTCTTAGAATTGTTCAGTGTTCAGATAAAAAAATAAAAGACCCTTAATGTACAAGGACTTCATATGATGTTTGTAACTTTGTATTATTATTATTGTCAAGTAGAAAACATGGGTGAGTATTGAATATTTTAAAGTCACAGTTACCGGAATGTAACACTATTAGCAAAACAAGTCGTAGTAGATTATGGCAAATTACAATGAAGTGTTATGATATTTGATCATATTGTAAAGAAATTATAAATTTAGCCTTAATTACATGTTAATATCTACCGTCAGTTGGCTCAGTCAAAGGTAACGGATTGACTATAATTTATGCGTTAAATGATAAAACTACCCCTGATTATAAAATTTAAAAATAATAGTAAATATTAAAATATAAAATTTTAAAATGGTTCTCTATCATCCTCAAAATTGATTGACGGTGGAGATCATATTAAAAAAAATTAAAAAGAAGTTTAAAAAAATAAAAAATAAATAAAAAATCTTTAGGTGGAGATCCAATCTCCAAAGGAAGAACAAAAAAGAAAATGTGATGGAGATCCCAGCCACCAATGTTGGATCTTCAGTGATTGCTAGATAGCCACAATCATTGCTGGATCTCCAGCGATGGTTTATTCAATTTTTTTTTTTTTTGTTCTTCATTTGGTGGAGATTCAATATGAAAATTGGATCTCCACCTCCTGAGATTTCTTTTTTTTTTAAAAAAAAAATTTGTACTTTTAAAATTATTTTTCAATATGATCTCTCTTGATGGACGGTGAAGATCCATTTAAATATTTTTTTTAAATTTAAATTTTATTAATCTTTTAAAAAAAATTAAGGAAAAATGATCATATTACACTTTTAATTGTTGGTTGATCGTTAACTCTAACTATCAACCAGTAATTTAGGGTACTAACGTGTAATTAAAATTAAATTTATAATTTTAATTAAATTTATAATTTTATTATAATATGGGGATAACTAGTGGTTATAGATGAGCGAATTTGGTTGAATTTTAAATCTCCACTGAAACGATTAGAAAATTTTCTCCAAAACAACAATTTTATTAATCTGATAAACCAAAACAACAATAATAATTTTATTAATTTGATAAATAAAAATAACAATGGGATTTAAAACTTCAGACAACAATAATTTTGTTAATTTGATAAACAAAGGATAATTTTACTAATTTGATAAATAAAAGATAACAATAAAATAATTTTATTAGTATTTTTCAACTAACATCATAAAAGACATATCAAATTTTTAATAAGAATAACAAAAGAAGAACAAATTTGAGTTATTTTTTCTTAAAGGAAAGGATATTCATTAATCCGAAAGAAGTCTAGCATAATCTAGAATTACACTCGCATTAGAAGGAGGAAAATCCTCCAACCAAACGGAGAAATTAATTGAAGAACAGTCCAATTGGGCAAGGGAATGAGCGCTCCAATTAGTGGAACGAGGGATAAACCTGATAGCTTCAACATAGCAAACTGCTAAGAGATTAGCAATATCTTTTATCACAACACCAATCTCAGAAAGAGGGTAGGAATTGTGAAGAAGGAGATGGACAACACTTAAAGAATCAGATTCTACGAAGAGAGGCCAAATGCCCGCATCCAGAGCAAAAGATAAACCGATTTATGTTAGGAATTATGCTCAATAGCAATAATGTAATATTGTATTAACAATATTTTCATATTAATAAAATGGTCATTAGAATAAAAAAATTTTATAGCATTTATAATGTAAGATAAACCGATTTATAATGTAAGATTATAATTGTCAAATGTAAATAATTAAAGGTCCAAAGACTATGAGATATGAAAAATTGTTCATGTATCTGGATATGTATGAAGTAGATACAATTCATTAATTAGTCTTGAAATATATTCACAGTTTAATATAAAGGTTAGGCGCCATTATATTGTTTAAGTTGTAGATTTTTTTGCAAGAATTTGAGGGGATCAAATGCATTATGATAAGTTTAAAATCATCAAAATGCAGTGTCTGAGAGTAAAATGATCTAGTGCATTAGGTGTTCTAAGTAGAATCACTATGAAACTTTTTATCCATAACCGTCATTGGGTCAAAGGTTTCATATGAGGACAATCAGAGAGTCTATCTTAATCCTAAAATAAATGGTGAACTTATGGTTGCGACTAGTAGTACTTAAGCTGTCAATAAGTATGACTGTATCATGACAGTTTATCCTCGATAATTTGGTGTTATTCACTTGTTAATCATAGTGACCGTCATTTATAGATATGAACATCATGGCTCCATTTATAAATGAGAGTAGAACACCACCATTTGCATTCTTTGAGGTAGTAAAGATCAAATTTTAACGTTAAATTTTTAATAATGACTATTAAAACACGACTTCTGGAAAAGTCAAGTTATCCAAGTTCAAAGGATGGTCGTTTGGTTAAAACTGGTAACAAGTAGAGCTATAGGCGGTATATGAGTAATTGGCATTTTACTGTTGTTCTTCACGAGGATACACATTCTCTTTATTTGGTTATCGAAGGTGCGAATAAGAAACACCATCTTGTTTTATCTCTATTTAAGAGTTTAGTTTTGGTTCTTTATTGGAATAAACTAAAACTAATAGATTGGGCCTATTGAATCATGAGATAATTGTGATTATGTCAAATCTATTGGAGTTTAAATTTAGATAGCCCGCTAAGATCCCCAATCTACACGAACTTGTATGAATCACTTGTCATATTCTACCGGACAAATTATTAGGCCCCATCCAAAATTATTTTGGGTCCATAGACCTAAAAGATTGAGGAGGTTTTCATCCACCTAAGATGGGCAGCCAAGACTTGGGGGAAATCTTAGGTGGCCTTATGGAGCGCAATTAGCAGTCCATGGATGCATTAGGTAATTTTCTAATTACTCTCAATTATATAATTGCACAATTTTAAAAAAAATGGGCTGGATAATTATGTGAATATTTTAATTAGACATGTGGACTTATTTTCTTTTGTAAAGAATTGGTCTAGTTCACCTGTGGGCTTTTAATTAAATTCGATGGAGTAAATAAATAAAACCAATGGAATGAGCCCATCATATTTATTGATCGGGCGGCTAGGCCTTATAGTTGGACTAGGAGGCTTGTCTTTATTTAATAAATAAATTAAATTAAATTATTCAATTATTTAATTAATTATTCTCTTTCAACTAAGATTGGATTCTTAGTGTCATACTTTTATTGAAAGTATGAAACAATTAAATGACTAATTTAATTAATGGATAATTATATTGGATATAATTAAAAATTATTAAATAAGAAGTCATGGTTAAAAACAACTTCAAATAGTTGAGTTGGAAAATGTAAGGTTTTCATCAAGTGAAAGAAACAATGCATATTAGTTTCTTTGAAAGATGAATTCAGCCAAGTGAAAAAAAATTAGGAGCTACTGAAGGTTTTTTTTTTTGACAAGTACACTCATAAGTTTTAACAAAAAAAGGCTTTGTGTACAAAGTCAAGATTTTGTTTATGCGAGTACTTAATTGAAAAAGTTAAGAACTCAAAAGTGACCAATGCATTCTTCCTAGTCCTTCTTATATTAGTGTGATAAGTTGTTATTAAAAAAGAGAAGGTTGGTTTGCTTCATCCATAGGTGGTATCGATTCAAAGGAAAAGGGAGCCCACACTTCAAGGTGATTCACGTTCGCGCATAGATTGGAAGATCTCGCGGAAAAACTCTTCGACGCGACATTGGGATATAATTCCATTGGCACGAAAATAAGGTACAAACTCTTATATTATCGTTCTAGTCAAAGGGTAAAGATTCTTTATAAAGGAAAATTTTGAAAATCTCCTTACCAATTTTACTCGTTTTCACTGCGTATTTTTAAATTCTTTTCTACAAGTGGTATCAGAGCCTGGTTTTTAACCCTTGACTAGTTACGTAATGCTAGAAGGGTTTTTACCTGAATCTCTTTATTTTCTTTGATTGATTATGCGTGTTTCGAAAAAGATGGCACTCTAGGTATTCGCATATATATTTACATTGGAATGTATGAATATGTATATGTTGTTATATGATTTGTTATTTCCTAATTTTGGTCCCAAAAATTTCAATGAAAGATTTTCGTTTTGGAATTGTAACAAGAGGGGTAACCTATTATCGCCATAATTTCCTTCTTGATTAATTGCTAGTTTTTATTTTTTTATTGATGTAAAAACAGGATAGGGCTGCTGTAATTATTTTTCAAGGATCGAAGACTCGAAGGACAGAGGCTGCCGTAACATCATCCAAATAGCCTTACCAAAGTTAGCGGCAGCCTTATGCAGCAAGCAGCGCTTGGCTGATGCTAACAGCAGCCAGGCTGCTCGGCCAACACAGCAAGCAACAGCTTGCAGTGCCTGGCCGCTGGAACCAGACAGTGTCGCACGAGGCTAGTGCCGCAAACACTAGTCTGCAGCAGCATGATGGCATGCACAGCTTGATACAGCCAGGCCATACCAAAGCATAGATAGCAAGGTTGTTGCGCGAGGGTTGCAACACACACCTTCGGGCTCGCACGCACCCTGCTGCGCGACGTCTTGGACGTCCGGCCACTTGGTGTGGTATTGGCCAAGCTAGCGTTTGGTGTTTCGATCGAATGTAATTTATTTGTTTTTTTCTATGATGGATCAAAATTATGGCTATTTTACTTTAATGTTTTATTGTAAATATTGCAATGCTTTGTTTGTCTTTATGTTATAACATGTCATATAGAATAAGAATGCCATTCATATATCTCTTTTGGTATTGACATGCATTGAATTATTTAGATATCTAATTGACATCTAGATAACTTGGTAAATTATTCATTTGAAATCCATTACACGCCTTAAATAATTGAGTGGGAGAAGATGGTAAAACACCTATTGCCTTCAAGGTTAGTTGAGCTTTGTGTTTCATGTGATAACTTCTTAAGGGGTTTCCATAAATGGAACTTAGTAAGATACTTCCTTACAAGGATAGACTAGACAATTGACTCGAACGAGATCTTCTTCCCAATGAGGGATTTTTCGTGAGGGAATTATTATTGAGGGTCGAAACCTTGGTAACACAATCAATATGATATTATTGATATCCTACTAAGAATTCTTATCAATAAGATCAAAAGGCTAAATTTAATACGTTGGTTGTTAATATCAAGTATTTAGACAATTGTAACACCCCCTGACCCGACCCGTCTGGATCGACCCAGGAAGCGCTACCGGGTTTTCAAAACTTTTCTTAATTCACTTTATAAATTACAAACCAACGAAAATCATATAAATTGTATTTTAAAAATATCAATTTGTAATTTCGAAACCTTTTCGAGTGAGCCCATCAAAATTCAGTTTTAAAAATTTCGGCAGAGTTTCCTCTGTTTTTCTGATTTTCCAAAACCTGTTTTCAATAAAACAAATATAATACAATATAATTCCAACACTTCTATATCCAAATTTTCAAATCAGTGCGCACTCTGCCGTTTAGTGCGACTTCCAAACAGTTTCAAATTAAACATATATAATTAATATTGACAAACATTTGAAAAGAAATATAAATCTTAAAGCCATTATTTACAAAATAGATATAAATGTCGAATTACAGATTTCTGTATATGCATGCTTAACTAATACAATATACAATTAAAATTCAATTGTAACTACTCAAAAGAATTGTGACTCTGGACCTTCAATCTGCTGCTACTTCCTTTCTATTCTTTGTTTCCCTCTGTGTCTCTGATACCTACGCGTGATAAAATCAACGCGCTAAGCATATAGCTTAGTGGGTGTACACTAAACTCAATTATCAAAATCATAAAATCATTTCATAATCAAAATGTAACAATATTATCGTATAAAAACATTTCAATCTTCAACTTTCTCACTGAAATAAATCATATAAAAACAGTTTAATAAAAGCATCTAAATTCAATCAAGAAAGCATACAAAATTCAGTTTTCAATTATTTTATAATCATTTTATTCAATTTCATTCTCAATTCTGGCTGTACACTCATCATACATTTCTATATCTGTAACATCGGTGTAACGTTCACCTCCGGGATTCGCCTAAACTGGACTTGCCAGGTTTGCCCCACGAGATGCAACCGTCATCAATATCAGTACAATGTTTATCTCCGGGATTCGCCTAAACTGGACTATACCAGGTTTGCCCCGCGAGATGCAACAGTCATCAATATCAGTACAATATCTATCTCAGGGATTCGCCTAAACTGGACTATGCCAGGTTTGCCCTGCGAGATATAACAGTCATCTATATCAGTGCAATATCTATCTCCGGGATTCGCCTAAACTGGACCATGCCAGGTTTGCCCCGCGAGATGTAACAGTCATGGATACAGTGCAATGGCTATCTCCGGGATTCGCCTAAACTAGACTTGCCAGGTTTGCCCCGCGAGATAGCAACAGTAATCAACTCGTTATATTCTTTTTCCATTTAAGCAACAGTTTCACAACTCAAATTAAAAATCAAGAATCAACATTTTTAAACAATATTAGTACTACATAATCTATACATTTCATATCAAAACTTTCCGTTTCTTTCGAAATCAACAATTATACTCTCAAACAATTTATTTTAAAATAGCTATTGTAAATAAAAAATCGAATTAAATCAAAATATTCAGAATATTCAATTCAAGAATTATGTAAACAGATATCCATCAAAATATTCAAATAAACTTAGATTCAAATAAAAAACACAAAGGTTTCGAAAAGAAGTGTACACCAACTTGGTTTCCGTTTTTCGAACAGTTTTTCTTCTGAATTTCCTTTTTCCTTTCTCTTTTTTTCTTCTTCTTCTTTTCCTTCTTTTCTTTCTCTCTCAGTCTCTCTTTCTCTCTTGGTTTCTCCCTTTTCTGTTTTCTCGAGACTTCTCACGCCTGTTATTTTTTTTATAAAATTTCGGTCGTCGCGACCGTCATCACGACCTGTGGTCGCGCCACCTGGTCGCGGTACTCACTGGAGAAGTTTCACCGCCTTCATCGCGATCACCCATCGCGGTACCATGGTCGCGCTGGTGGTCGCGTTGCTCACTGCCCGAATTTGACATTTTCACCCGAGCTAGTTAGCGATATCTGTGGTCGCGGTGACTGGTCACGGTGCTCACTGCCAAAAATTATATTTTTCACCGCAAGCAGCTCATCGCGATCTCAGGTCGCGGTACTCCCTTTCTATTTTTTTTTCCTTCACTTCATGCAATCTTTCTGGACCATTTAATGACGTTTTACACCCCTCAACTCACAAATATTATATCCATATATTCAAAATTAATTTTTCGAAATTAGGAATGTTACAACAATATTAACAATTAGGTGGGACCCAGTCTAACTAGTAGATGTTGTGAACTCTCAAAAAAGACGTAACATTTATGAGTATTGGATCACCGTTGAATTATATGTTAGATTTTTGTTTAAATTCAAGATAATAATTATTCCAAAGTGTTTTATATGATTATTTTACTCATATATTTTTTGTTTTATCCAGCAATCATGATCCATACATCTCTTATTAGCATTCTAAAAGACAATACTTTAATTAGTGATAATTATGTCACATGGAAAAGAAAAATTGGGCTATTGTTGCAAGCAGAAAAACATAAGTTTATGTTATCAACTCCCAAACCGCCTATTCCTATTGATAAATCTACTGAGAAGCAAAGAGATGCATTTAAGCAGTGGGAGTCCTCTAATGAGATAGCCAAATGTTATATTATGGCCACTATGTCTGATGTGTTGCAACAATAGCATAAGGGCAATGGGGACTACTGCCGATATTAAACTATCTCTAGAGGAGATGTTTGTTATGAGGTCTAGGACTACTAAGAAAGAATCAATAATTGTTTTTACGAATCTTAAAATGAAACTTGGACAATTCATTAAGGAGCATATGATGAAAGTTATAACACATTTTAACATTGCTGAACTCAATAGTGCTGAGATAGATGGTGAGACCAAGATTGACATGATTGTCAACTCACTGTCAGATTCCTTTGACCAGTTCAGGTTAGATTATACCTTGAACAATAAGGATGACACCTTGTAAGGCCTGATGCAAGATGTTCAAACCGTCGAGAAGATCCTTATGAAAAACAAAGGTCATGAGATTCACTTGGTTGGTAAGTCTGCTACTGTTAAACACAATAAAAAGGCAAGAAATAACATAAGAAAAAGCAACTTGGACCTACTAACAAAGAAACCAAGAAAGTAGTCAAGATCAAAGGAAAATGTTTCTTTTGTGGCGAAAAGGGACATTAGAAAAGAAATTGCCCAAAGTCTCAAACCAAGAAGGAAGAAAGTAATATCAATTATCTCGAAATATATTTTCTGGCAGAATCTAAGGATTCATGAATTGTAGATTATGGAGCCACTAACCATATTTTTTATTCCTTGTAGGGGTTCAAGTAGAAGAAAAGGCTAAGTGAAAGGGAGTTCAACTTGCTCTTAGGCAATGTAGCATTGGTGTCTGCTCATGTAATGAGAGATATTACAATAATATTAGATTCTTTTAGGCATTTAGACTTAATAGACGTTTATTATGTACCTCAATTCAAGAGGAATTTAATTTCAGTTTTTTGTTTGAATAATATTGGTTATTTGGTTACTTTTAATAAAGTTTTTATTATTAGTAAGAATAACAAAATTATTTGCAAATGTACATTGGCAAAAAGTCTTTTTCACTTGCAAACTAATAACTCCCATTTATAAGACACGAAATCAATAGAGCCTAATCATAAAAGAATTAAATTATTAAAAGACGAAACTTATCTGTGGCACTTGCGCCTACGACATACTAATCTGAATATGATTATAAGATTGGTAAGTGATGGACTTTTAAGTGATTGAAAGGTTGAGGATCTACCAACTTGTGAATCTTGTTTAGAATGTAAGATGACAAAAAGGTTTTTCACAGCCAAAAGTGCAAGAGCCAATGAATGTTTAAGACTAGTACACACTGATGTATGTAGTCCTATGAACATTCAAGTTAGAGGTGGATATGAGTACTTCATCACTTTTACGGATGATTACTCAAGATTTGGCTATGTGTATCTCATGATACATAAGTCAGATCTTTTTGACATGTTCAAAGCATACAAGGTTGAAGTAGAAAATCAGCTTGAGAAACACATAAAGATCTTGAAATCAGATCATGGTAGAGAATATCTATCTACTAAATTTCAACAATATATTGTTGATAATTGAATTATTTCTCAATTTTCTGCGCCAGGAACACATTAACAAACTAAGGTGGCAGAAATGAGAAATATGACTCTTTTAGATATGGTTAGGTCTATGCTCAACTATTCGTCACTCCCTAACTCCTTTTGAGATATGCCCTAAAAACAACGATGTACATACTAAATGAAATACCATCTAAGTCAGTTCCTCAAACACCACATGAGTTAAGGATTTGGCGAAAGCCTAGTTTATAACACTTTAGGGTATTTGGATGTCCTGCACACGTGTTAAAAGGAAAGACAGAAAAGATGGAGTCCCGTTCGGAAACCTGCATCTTTATGATGTATCCAAAAGGAACTAAATGATATTATTTCTATAGTTCTTTCAATTTCAAAGTATTTATTTCGAAAAATGCAAAGTTCCTACAAAAGGACTACATGAAAAACTTTGTGCTTAATAGTAGAATTGTACTGAACGAGCTTTCAAGAGATACAATTCCACAAGTGGTTTCACAACCTAGACCTAATTGAAAGTTCTGCACCATTACAAGATCAACAACCTACCATTCCTCATCTTAGTGGGAGGGTTAGTAGACAATCCAAGAGATACATCAGTCTAGGAGAGTCAGTCTCCGATATGAAGATGATCCCTACACAAACAATGAAGCTATGGAGGATGTTAATTGTCGCCATTGGGCAAAGGAAATGCAATTCACAATAGAGTCTATGTACACAAATAAATTTTGGTCTCTAATAGACTTGCCTAAAGGGATAAAACCCATTGGTTGCAAGTGGGTATACAAGAGAAAAAGAGGTATGGATGGAAAGGTGGATACCTTCAAAGCTTGATTGTTATATGCCAAATTTCGCTAGGCTCAAAGGCACTAAAAAGCCCAACAGACCCAAACAAACCAACGAAGCCCATATGAGTCAGAATGAAACAATAAGGTCCAACAAGCGAAATAAGTTAATGAATCGCGATACAACGGATAGGCCTTTTCTCCAACGTACATAAAGGAGAAAGCTCTACGCAAGCTGTCATCCCCGAAACACTATCAAGCACGACCTTTCATTAACAGGTTGCCCACAGATCGCATAATACCTAGTCCGCACAGCTATCAACTTGAAGCCCCAATCAAAAGAGGAATCCTCAGAATAAAGGGATTCAATTTAGTCAACTAGCAGAATTCCAGTCAATCTCAAACTCCTTAATTTCAGTAATTATATTTCAATTAGACTGTGATTCTTAGGGATGTAATTTAGCCCCTAATTCATCTAATTAGATTCCATGTAAAACAGAATTACCCCAACCCCTTCACACTATAAAAAAGACAAATTATCTCTGTTAAAAGGGTTACCAATTTTTTTTTTAAAAAAAAAACACAGATAAGCGAGCTCCCTATGCACCCTCAGCAAGCTTGTCTGAAATACTAAGAATAGTAGATGTAGGCATTCTTTCAAGACGAACCACTTTGAAAACCCTTGTGTCAATCTTTTATATTCACTTTTACCCTTTAAATTACTGTTAATTACGTTGACCAGATTCGCACGTCAACATTTTAGTGCTAGAAGGAGGGCACCGTTAGAGGATTCAAACCTCCGCTTTCGATAAGGAACGATATTCAAATTCTATTTTCTTAGAAAATCCCACCAAATCGATGGCGAGAGGTGTAGGAACCCTCTCTAGGACCGTAAAGAGTAGGGACACACCCCCAATTGGGGGACATTCGAGGGCGTCTCACCAACCTCTAATCCCACTGGTCATATCAAATGCACTAGTGGCGCCAAATGCACCAATCGTGCCAAATACGGCACCCGCCACTATGACGGTTCCACCACCAGCCTCAAACCCATCGGCTGGTCAACTTCCCTCCCAGATGGAACCTTAAAGACACGATCACGCTGGCCCGTCTAGACCTCCAGACCTCAGTAAATGAAAGGAGAGGTGGGCCAAACCAGAAAGAATGGTAGTAGAAATGTCCCTCGACTACCACCTTAAGTTGCAAAATCAACCCCCTCGCGAGTTGATTGTGGAGCGTATTTCTCAACCACGTCCCGATGGAGATGACCCGAACCACCCTGCCTATCACATCAACAGGCAGAACCCTCTATGAAATGACGCTCAGAGGGGTGGAATCTTCTTTCACTTGGCCAATGCAATCAGACGAGCTAGAGTGGAACGTGACGAACGACGGAAAGGGCCTCCTCGCACTGGACCTGTAATTTATGTAAATGTCAGTAGTGAAATGTACGTAGAATTCAACAAGGACCATTAAGACGCCCCAACGCGCAGTATATCATAACGACCCAGGCAACACCTAGTAGGGGCAACGACGAAGGAGCTATTCATGCAGTGCCAGCAGCGGAAATCCCACAAGGTCAAGACTCTGGACCATAGCTAAACAGGAAGAGGTAGCCAAACAGAGGACCGCAAAAGTCGCTAGACTCGCAGAATTGACCCTGCAGGGAAGGTAGCGTCAGTTCCAGCGCGTCGATGACAACCCCTCCAGCCCTGGGATACCAGACATTAATACGACGGTTGGATTTGTTAGAGCAGCAATGTGGGGGGGGGGGGGGGGGGGGGGGGGGGGGGGGGGAGGGGCGCAGAGCCTAACAATAGGTATACAGAGTGAAGCCCGTTCAACTGGGAGATAGATAATGAACCGCTACAGAAACCTTCAAGGTGCCCAGCATCCCTTACATAGGCGTCCAACGACCCCTTCGATCACTTGGATGCCTACAACGTGCAAATAAACCTTTTCACGACCAACAGCGGGGTCAAATGCCGATGCTTCCTAGCAACCTTAGGAGAAATCCCAAGAAAATGGCTAAGGAGGCCCTCTACTATCAGCATATTAGCTGGAACCAATGCCGAGAACTCTTCATGAACCAGTACCAGGCCTTAAAAAAGTAGCTCGTTCCTTCATGCCACCTAACGACAATCTTTCAAAATTTGGACGAGCCGTTGAAAGATTATATAGCCTGATTCCAAAGGGAGGTCAGCTGCATGGACAGCCCAACCGACGAAAGCGTAGTGACAGCGATCACCGCCGGCCTGTAGAAGGATGGTAAACTCTACCGAAGCATATATAACAAGCCAGTAAAAACCCTCAAAGACTTCTACAAGTGGTCTAATACCCATATCTGCATGGAAAAGACCTTCGGACCCTAAAAACGTTCCAGTAAGGATGGAAGCAGGAGCCCGCGAGACAGAGTTAACGAAAAGGCAATGTGGAAACGATATAATAACAGCCACGGCCGGTATCAAGGCTCACAGAAAGACGATGCCCTAACAAACCAGGTAGCAAAAAAGGCCAGAAATGATAAAGATAGGAGAAGAAATAAAGGTTGCTATCAGATCTACGCAACTGTCCAATTTCCAGGATAGAATCTTCAACATAGAGAAAAACGGGAAATAGTTCGGAAGGCCATCCCCTTTAAGGATGCCAGCGCGAGTTAGAAACCCAGAAAAATTCTGCGAATACCACAATGAAGTAGGGTATCATATAGCTAATTGCTTTGAGCTCAAAGATGCAATCAAAAGCTTGATCTGGCGAAGGCAACTCGGGGACTACTTCGTGCGCCCTAAAGGCCATTCATAACAATAGCAACCACTTGGGCCAGTTCACTTGGAACCAATTCTGAACGAGCCCGTTGTAAAAGTCATCTATACTGTACATGGAGGGCCGCACCCCACAGGAATCTCAAATAGGTCTCTAGCACGATATGTGAGAGACACTAGCCATTCCCCCGTAGGGGCTATTAAGGTTGACAGAGAACCTACGGAACAATGCGGGGCGACAACGGAAGGAATAACTTTCACAAGCACTGACATGAGAAGTTTGCATTGGCCGCATAACGATGCCATTGTTATTAAAGCAACCATTGGGGGGAAAACCATACATCGGACCACGATCGATAACGGCAGTTCAGTTAATATCCCATACAAAATCGCTTTCAGGGAAATAGGTTTGAACCAAAATCATCTGCAACCTACAAGCAATCTGCATAATGGCTTTACGGGAGACTCTGTCATCCCCCTAGGGATGAGCACCCTATCCGTCACCTTGGGAGAGCCAGGCCAACAAATGACTACCATGTCAACGTTCCTCGTCATCAATTGCTCAACAGCCTACAATGTCATCCTAAGAAGACCAACCTTTAACGATCTAAAGGTGATCACCTCTACCAAGCACCTAACCCTGAAATTTCCAACCTCGACGGGAATAGGAAGTGTCTGTAGAGAGCAAGAGGTAGCCATGACGTGCTACGAGGATACTGCTATGATGGGGGCATTGGGGAGAAAGGTGGGGGCAGGAATCAGCGAGCTACAAATGGGAGCACGAACTAGAAATCTCCACTCCCCTCCAGCTTCAGAACTCGACGACAATATTGACCCTAGGGTGATTGATGAAAACGAGGCCAGCGGTCATGTCGAAGAGCTGGAAGAAGTCCAAATAGATGAACTAAGACCAAAATGAACGTTTAAATTAGGAGCGAACTTGGCTCCAACTGGAAGAAAATAATTGTTCGCTTTCTTAAAAAGGAACTTCGATGTCTTCACCTGGACACACAGTGATATGGTAGAGATCAGCCCCGAGGTAATGGTGCACAAAATTAACATAGATCTAGCTTTCAAGCCGGTCAGGTAAAAGAAAAGGGTCATGAACGAAAGGTACGTAGCCCTGAAAGAGGAAGTCGACAAACTCCTGAGCAACGCGTTCATCAGGGAATCCTATTACCCCAATTGGCTCGCCAACTGGTGTTGGTAAAAAAGAAGAACAACAAAATGGAGGACATGTGTGGATTTTACCGATCTCAACAAGGAATGCCCAAAGGGCAGTTTCCCTCTACCAAGGATCAATCAGCTGGTGGATTCAGCAATTGAACATGAGCTACTAAGCTTTATGGACGCATATTCGGGTTACAACCAGATTCCTATATACCAATGGATGAGGAACACACCTCATTCATCACAGACAGAGGGCTCTACTGCTACAAGGTGATGCCTTTCGAATTAAAGAACGCGGAAGTCAACATGATGTTTGCTAACCAAATAAAGAAGATTATGGAGGTATACGTGGACAATATGCTTGTAAAGTCAACTAAGGCAACCGATCATGTCACGCACCTAGAAGAAATGTTCCGAGTGCTAAAATATTATCAGATGAAGATCAACCCCTGAAAGTGAGCTTTCGGAGTGGCCTCCGAAAAAAATTTGGGCTTTATGGTGAATTAGCGAGGGATAGAAGCAAACCCCGAGAAAATCAAAGCTGTGCGCAACATGCAGTCACCTACCAAGCCGAAACACATTCAAAGCCTCAACGGTCAGGTTGCAGCACTTAGCAGGTTTATCTCAAAATCAACGGATAAGGGCGTTCCCTTTTTTAACATCTTAAAGGGAAATAAAAAGTTCAAATGGATAGAAGAATGTGAACTTGCCTTTCCGCAGCTAAAAAAATATATGGGGCGAGCTTTCCTGCTATCGAAACAGTAGGACGGGGAAAGACTCATCATTTATCTGGCAGTGACTCAACACGCTATAAGTGCGGTTCTGGTTTGGGAAGAAAATAAAATCCAGCTGTCGGTCTATTACGTGAGTAAAATGCTACAGGACGCCGAAAGCAGGTACCCACAGATGGAAAAACTAGTATATTGCTTAGTAGTGGCATCAAGAAAGCTGCGACCATACTTTCAATCCCACAGTATCGAAATGCTCACCAGCTACTCTTTGAGGCAAGTCCTACATAAGCCCAACACTTTTGGGAGATTACTGAAATAGGCAATAAAACTGACACAGTATGACCTGGAATACAAGCCGCGATTAGCAATAAAAAGCCAAGCCCTTGCAGATTTCGTGGCAGAGTTCTCGGGTTTGGAGGAGAAGACACACCAGGAAGAGCTTCAACAAGAAAGTACCCCTCCCATGATGGGCAAATAAGAAAGACCAAAGTCCCCGGTGTGGGAACTGTATGTCGACGGGTCCTCACGCGAAGGAGTCGTTGGAGCTAGCATTCTGTTAATCAGCCCGGAAGGGTACAGGATTACGCCTAGTCAAGGAACTACAGGTACAGGCAGTTAAAATATACAGCGACTCACAGCTTATTGTGAATCAGGTAAAATAAGAACTTCAAGCTCACGGTGAGAATATGATAGCCTACCTACAGAAAGCTGATGAACTCCTAAATACATTTCAGTGGCACAAAATTCAGCAGATCCCACAAGTTCAAAATGCGCACGCAGACGCTCTAGCTCGCCTAGTGACCACCAAAGACACGGACTTACTCAACACAGTACCAGTCGAGCACCTGCCAGAGCCCAGCATAGAAACTAAAGAAATAGTCATGGTGGTCAGGACTGCGCCAAATTCGTAGATGAAGCCTTTCATCAATTACCTTTATAATGGAATGCTGCCAATGAACAAGAATAATGCTCGACGCCAACGAATACTGGCAGTAAGATACGTCATCTATGACGATATGCTATTCAAACAAGGATTCTCCACGCCTCTGTTACAATGTATAGATGATGAGGACGCTATTCCTATCCTCCATGATATCCACGCAGGATTATGCGGCAATCATGCTGGGGGGCTCTCCCTGGCTAATAAAGCCTTGCACCGAGGCTTCTACTGGCATACAATGAAGCAAGATGCCATTGACCTCGTGAAAAGGTGCGACAAATGACTAAGGTTCGCTATTATTTCCTGGGCCTTACCAGCACTACTGCATTCGATGGTCAGCCCGTGGCCATTCGCTAAATAGGGAATGGACCTTATCGGCCCTCTACCGATAGCTCGCGGAAACTGTAAACATGCGGTAGTAACAGTGAACTACTTCACGATATGGGCAGAAATAGAGGCCTTCAGTGAAATTTCAACAGCCAAGATTGAAAAATTCATGTGGGAAAACATTATAAGCAGATTCGACGTCCTTTAGAAAATCATCACGGACAATGGCACGCAGTTTGAAAGTCAAAGATTCAGAGCGTTCTGTGAAGACTTAGCCATAGCAAAAAGTTTCTCTGTAGTTGATCACCCGCAAGCAAATGGGTAGGTAGAGGCCGTGAACAAAATCATCAAGCACACTTTAAAAACAAGGCTTGAGTGGCTGAAGGGGGCCTGGGCCTCCCCAAAGTATTATGCTCGTACAGAATAGCTGTGAGAAGCACTACTGGAGAGACCTCATTTTCCATGGTATATGGGACAGAGGCAATGATCCCAGCCGAGTCCATCACCAACACCTACAAGAGAGCCACATTTAACACCAAGCAAAATGGCAATATGCTCACAGCTAGCTTAGACCTCCTTGAGGAAACTAAAAATAGTTGTATACCAGTAAAGAGTAGCCAAGTACTACAATAGAAAAGTCAAGATACGATGTTTAGAATAAAGGGACTTTATTATGAGATTACTCATACTTGAAGCCTGCAACCCCCAAGAAGGAGCCCTGGGTCCGAACTGGGAAGGTCTTTATATCATAGAAGAAGACTTGGGAAATGGTGCCTATCACCTCGTAAGCGCCAGCGGAACCAGAGTTCCACGAGCCTGGAATGCAGAGCACCTACGAAAATATTGCCAGTGAATTGTATTTTTTCTTATTTATAAAGATGAATTTCTTATAAGCTCTCACGTTCTATCATAGTAACCCTTGACCTTCGGGGGGCTGGGAAGTGGGAAGATAAGAAAGAAGAATCAAGTCCACACACAATATGTCGTGTTATTAACATCTTCAAAAAACAACAGAGTAGCAATTAGCTCGCTCCAACTACACTGAGTATACACATTGACAAAACCTGCCAGCTTGATTGCCTATGAACGATCTAACTAGTAGGGTCAATAAACATACTCGAGGTGACAGACCTAGAGCTGTAGACATCGGTAGTACCTGCCTACCTAGGAGCTGACGAGCTCTCAAACCAGCAGAGCCAATAAAAACACTCAAGGTGGAATCCCTCACAAACCTAAGTACAATACTAACATAACTCGCCAACATGAGAGGCTCATAAGCCCTAAAACTAGTGATGTCAATACTTATAGCAAAATAAAAGGACTCCCCAGAGAGCTGCACGAAGGATAGCACAGCTTTCAACCAATAAGGTTTCGCTCATCATGTTTTGATTTTAGTTCATTTATACGTTTAAGTCATAAATATTTACTTGCGTTAAATGCTTATATAAATTGGGCAAATAAAGGGAAACTTCATTAGAAGAGCAAATCGGAGGTCTACAAAAAAAAAACAGTTCTTAAAAACAGATAAAGAGAGAATGCGTGCTGTCGAGTATAAGCACTAGGGGTTTGGACCATCAGGCCATGCCAATTGAAGGATCCCCACTTCCCGAAGGAGTTGGTCGCCAGCTACTGTAGGAGGATCCGCTAACTTAAGGGTTACATTATCTTCTTTCGCATCATTTCCATCCCCGAAGGGGCCTTTAGAAATATCCTTTCCCTGCTGTGCCTCATCGCCCCATCAGCCAACATAGGCCCTAAATTTTCAATCAGCTTATGGACATACTGACACGCTCAAACGCGTGGGAATAATATCTCAAGTGCAGGATGTGTCGAAGTAATATATTCCCGTGAGTACGGGGTCGAATCCACAAGGAAGAGGTGGTTACCAATACTTAACTAAAGATGTTATAAAAGTTCAGAAATTTAAATCAATGATTTTTAGAATGATGTTGGTGAAATTAAATTCAACAAGGCTATGAGTAACGAAGGAATGTATTCAAATGTGAGGAAGTCTTACGCGGTCGAATGGAAACATTCATGAGAGTCACTGGTGTAATCAACTTATTGAAGCTTAATATATATTTAACATAGAAGTATTTCCTAACATTGGCTCATCAAATTATTGTCATGCATTGATGATTCAAATTCACTAACTTCACCCAATGGCCATCAAGTGATGCAATCAAACACCCAATATAGTTGCACTTCTTTAGGTCAATTAACACTTTCGTGGCTCAATCAACTTAACTATTATTGCTAGACTATCACTAAACTCATTCATACCCTAATGATTTCTCATAGAGATAATAATTTCCATATTAATAATAAACCAAAATTCATGCAGACACTTTCGTAATGCAAACAATAATATTTATGTACTAATAGATTAAATTCTCTAGCAACATATCTCTAAATATATATATATAGAAATGTTCAGTCAATTACACCATTAAATCTCAATCTTGGTCCATTGACCACATAACTAGGAAATTAGTTCAACATAATAATCAATACTACAACAAGAAGAGAGAAAAGATTGATGAAACCCATTATGATGCCACCCAAGGACAAGCAAGTGTTGAAGGAGATGAGCTCTAGACCCCTTCAAAGCTATTTTCGTGCTGCTGGAAAAAAAACCTCCTTTAGGTTTTTCAAACTCTTCTATTTATAGGTGCTGACTTTAGGTCAGAATTTCTGCCGTCGCGATCGAGCTGTCGCGACCAAAGCTCGCGATGGCTCAGTCGCGACACTCTCTGGATGAATTGTCACTATTGCCGCGACCCATTCTTCGCGACCAACGCTTACGATGGATCGGTCGCCACACTCCCTGGATGAACTGGCCACTCTCGCCGCGAGCAAATCCTCGCGAACCATGCTCGCGCCGCGAACAAATCCTTGCGACCCACGCTCGCGATGGCTCGGTCGCCACACTCCCTGGGAGAATTGGCCACTTTCACCGCGAGCAAATCCGCGCGACCCACGCTCGCGATGGCTCGGTCGCCACACTCCCTGGAGGAACTGGCCACTCTCGCCGCGAGCAAATCCTCGCGACCAATGCTCGCGATGGCTCGGTCGCGATGGTAGCGAAGATTATTTAGTGAAGCTTCATGATTCAGAATTGCATGGTTTCAGCCCAAAACTTCATCTATCGTACAACACCATTATAAACACCTAAAATCTGCGCAAGCTCAACAAACATATCAAAAGCGCAAAATTCACATGAAAATAAGCATGAAAGACACGGGTAAAGGGCTCAAAAAGAGTAACAAATATGAACTGATCAAATACCCCCAAACCTATTTTTTGCTTGTCCTCAAGCAAATTGGAACAACAAGAAGAAAATAAATAAAACAAAAATACAACTAATAGAAAACTAGCCCACAACCATGATACCGGAGCCACATACACACCCACATGTCAATCCAAACAAAGGCATAAACGTGAAAGCACATAAAATGACACTAAGTCAGACTAACCGATTTCCAACCAAATCGGTGCATCAAATATTTCATTAAGACACTGATAATCAAAACATTAAAAACCGCAATCCTTTCATATTTCGTGAGCCTTGGATGTAATTCGCTTCGACTCTAAGCTAACCAGTTTTCCCTCAGTACGCTCAGAACCTAAGTTTTCACACTCTCAATAACATACGACTGGAATTAATGAGCAAAAGAATACAAAAAGAAGTCGTATATATAATAATCAGAAAGAAACAACATTTGTAATCAAAGGATCTCATGAACGATATTAAACATTACGAACGTAAGCATCACTGCATATAGTATCAAACAACAATATTGAGTGTTATTAGGAGATCAAAAAGCATTTAAGGTTGTAATGTGCATAAGGGCTTGGCTGCACAAAGGGCGGAAAACCGAATCCAATCAACTTGGAAATAGGTAGAGAACCTCACCCTCGTTTACATAGGGATTCAATCGGCTCTCAACATTTTTATTTTCTCAATATATATATATATATATATAAATTTATTCTTTCATTACTTTCTTTTCTTTTTCTTTTCTTTTCTTTTTTTTTTTTTTCTTTTCTTTCTTTTCTTTTCTTTTCTTTTCTTTTCTTTTCTTTCTTTTTCTTTTCTTTTCTAATAAAGGGCTAAAGTGTTTGGCTGAAACAAGGTTATGGAGCATATTAATCATGGGCGGGAAAACATTAAACTTTTTAGGAATTTCAACACCATGCCTTAAATCACTTCTCCAAATTTCACTCAAATCATCATTCCACAAATATGCAAGATTCTTATAATGGCAGTTCATTAACATCCAATGGAAACCTATAGAGATCAATCTAATTTCAATAACCACGAGTGCGTATATAAGAATAGAAACGACAACTCTCAGAAAAATATGATATGGATCGATTCTCACCAATGGAAGTCTCTACTATTAATCTAAGCTCACTAGTTGAAAGGCTTACATGTTAAAATGGCAAGATGTCAGAACTCACATGACTTTAATGTACAAAACTCAGATTGGAAACATATTAGATAAAACTCTGTGGAATCCATGTTCAACACAGTGCACAATTATTTAGATATCCATACGAAATGTAAATATAGCTCAAGACATCCTAAAACAGCTCTAAAACAGAAAACAAAAATTAGGAACACAAATGCAATACCAATAAATACCCCCAAACCTAAATGAAACATTGTCCTCAATGGTTAACAGCATAGCACAAGGAAACAGTAGGAAAAATAGTGCAGAAATGGAGTTTAAAAGCAAAGGAAACTGACATTAAGATAATCCAGGTGCAAAGCAAAGAAAGAGTTCACAACAAAATATAAAAAGAAAAAGTAAAAACAAAGTTCATAAAAACAGTCACATGGATAAATAATGGAGAGTCATGCTGGCGGTGGTGGTGGGGGTGGCTGTGGCTGCTGACTCGAGGACTCGGACTCAGAACGCACCCTTTTGCGCTGGTATGTCTGCACTAGCAACCCCTTCTTGTTCAAATCTGAGGTTAGTGTCTCGAGGCCACTACTAATGTCGTCGATGACTGCATCCTGTCGATCCATACGCTGATCAAAGTGCAGCTGCATATCGGTCAATTGACTCTGAATGTTCTGCAAGGCCCCCATAACCTGGCCCCACTGAGAGCTCTCCCCCGCTCCCTCTGCTCGTGCTCGGGAACTGCCTGCTCTGGTCGGTCTATTAGCCCTGGCGGCTAATTCTGGTGAATCCTGGAGATCGTCCTCACCCTCGTCAAAGGCAGCAATAGCTGCAAGCACATCATCCATAGCCTCATCCTCTGCCAAAGGCTGGGGTTCCGGTACTCCAAGTAGTGGCAGCCCTCTCCGTCTTGCCAGGTCATTATAAGTCGTCCTGTTCATGTTTGGGAGTGGGACGTGGAAGTGCTGTAGCTCTGCCTCAGCATAAACATCGAGGCCATGTGAAGCGCAGATGTGAGTAATCAAGCATGGAAATGGCAATACACCCCGCAAGCGCCGGCCCGCATGGAGTATCTCATCGCGAATTAGGACCCCTATGTCTAAAGCTAGACCCGCCCGGATACAGTGAATTAACCGAGCGGTCTCCATGATAAGTGTCGTGCGATGCTTGGTTGGCCTCAAGGAAAAATCAGCGAAGACCTGCCAAAATGCTGCATCAATGTGCAGCTGCCGGTGCCTGATAGAGCCATCGCCTTCGTGCCACACCCCCTCTCCTGACATCCTTAAACTAGCGGCCAACTCTGAGTTGTGATCCGAAAATAGTGGTAGCTCTGGATACCCTAGGTGGAGATGTGGCTGCGGGACTGTGCCGAAATGCTGATTAATAATCTCTGGGGTGATCCGAATCTGAACCCCCCTAACTGGCACTATACCATGATTATGAAAATGAGGTGAGTACATGGCCGCATAAAACTCGCGAACCACATTCTCATTCGCCCGGTTCGGTAGTCTCACAAAGTTGCCCCACCCCTGCTGAGCAACATGGTTGGCAACGAAGGTGGTGGACAATTCTTCCACATTAATGCCCCGCTCCAGGAGAAGCTGCCGGTCTGCCTGGGCCTTCAACCGGGCTGAAAATTCGGGGTTCGGATCACCCACATTCCGCGGTTTTGGTGGTTCGGGGACCTTCTTTTTGCCTTTGGCACCACCCTGTTTTTGTTTACCCTTCCCTTTGGAAGATGACGAAGCATAGCGGTGAGGGTACTCCTCATTGAAATCCTTGAGTCTTGCCATACCCACCAATTCACGAATCCGTTGAAAAAACAATTCTCCTAAAACAAATACACAAAACCAATACGAACACAAGCACTACACTAGCACACTACTGTCAATAATCACTTCTCAACTTCACAAAACACAATCACCGAATATAATAACACTCCACAACCCACAACACTCCTAGGCACTATATCACTCCCAAATCCAACCATTGAAGTCCATCTTGCTTTAACAAAAACTAAACTAGGGAAGAGTGGGAAGCAAATACCTTGCAATGAGTCTCAAAAACCCAAGTTGGAGATGAAGAAGATGAAGAGATTCGGCCACTTTGCAATCGCGAGTGCTACAGATGAAATGGTGGGCTGTCGCGCAAGCTAGGGATTTAATCCCAATTCGTCATCGCGAGCGCTCTGTCGCGACCAAAGGTCGCGAGACTTTGATCGCGAGACCTCCTGTTGGGTTGAAACGCTGCCGTTTGATTAAGTGAGACTGCATCGCGAGGAGCCATGGCGAACAGTGGCCGCGAGGGCTTGCTCGCGATGCATGGTGTTCGTGGCTGGCAGTGAGTATCGCGATTGCTCATCGCGACCAACGGTCGCGAAGAGTGATCGCGATGCTCACTGGGAAGTTTTGCAAAAATTTTTTATTTTTGAGGCAGTGAGTATCGCGATTGCTCATCGCGACCAACGGTCGCGAAGAGTGATCGCGATGCTCACTGGGAAGGTTTTCGTTTTAAAATTCTTTTTGAGTTTTTTTTTTTTTTTTTTTTTAACTCTGTTCCCTGGTGCACCACAAAAACACAAAACACATCAAAAAACCTGACCTTAAATAAAATAAAATAAATTACACAAAAGCAATCTAAATATCAAACAACTTGAAATGCAAAACTAAAAACAATCAAACTTGCGATAAATAAAACTTACATGAGTGGGTTACCTCCCACCAAGTGCACGATTTAACGTCTAGGCAAGACGGTGCGTTCCCTCAAGGGACATCGACTGGCTCAATGAAATGGACAACGGTCCTCGGAGGAATCTCACCATGGTATTGCTTCAAACGTTGTCCATTAACTTTGAATGAGGTTCCAGTCCAAATTTCTTTTATTCGAAACGGTCCGGACCATCTGGATTTAAGCTTGCCAGGAAACAATCGGAGCCAGGAATTGAGCAAGAGCACTCTCATACCGATCTCAAACACTCTGAGGTGAATCCTCCTGTCATGATAAGCTTTCGTTCGCTCCTTGTATAGCTTTGCGTTCTCATACGCATGCAGCCTCAATTCTTCTAACTCAGTTAGTTGTAGTTTCCGCTCCTTACCAGCTTTATCCGTATCAAAATTGAACTTCTTAATAGCCCAATACGCTCGATGTTCCAACTCAACTGGCAGGTGACACGCTTTACCAAAGACCAACCTGTAAGGACTCATTCCAATTGGTGTTTCGAATGCAGTTCGGTAAGCCCATAAAGCATCATTCAACTTCCTGGCCCAGTCCTTGCGTGTTGAATTCACCATCTTCTCAAGTATCTGCTTGATTTGACGATTACTCACCTCAACTTGACCTGATGTCTGCGGATGATATGGAGTTGCCACCTTGTGAGAGATGTTGTATTTTTTTAGTAATGTTGCAAAGGATCTATTGCAAAAATGACTCCCCCCATCACTAATAATAGCCCTAGGAGTGCCAAACCTAGCAAAGATCATCTCCCTCAGAAAACTGACAACCATGGCGCTATCATTTGTCCGTGTCGCCAATGCCTCCACCCATTTGGAGACAATCAACCGCTACCAAGATGTAGTTGTACCCAAATGAGGTGGGGAAAGGTCCCATGAAGTCTATCCCCCATACATCAAACAATTCCACCACCAAGTTGTTGGTAAGTGGCATCTCATCCTTTTTTCCAATTCCGCCCAGACGTTGACACCTATCACATGTTAAACAATAACTGTAGGCATCTTTGAACAACGTAGGCCAATAAAATCCAGACTGCAGAATTTTCAGAGCTGTCTTCTTAGCTCCAAAATGCCCTCCACAGTGCCCACCGTGACAAAATTGTAGCACACTTGTTTGCTCAGACTCTGGAACACATCGCCGCACACTCTGATCGGCTCCAAGTTTGAAAAGGTATGGATCGTCCCAATAGTAATACCGGGCAGATGCATATAGACGCTTCTTTTGCTGTGATGACATATCTGCAGGCAAAATATGGTCAGATATATAATTAACAAGATCGGCATACCAGGGTTCCTCAGTGTGCACTTCATATAGCTGCTCGTCTGGAAAACTCTCTTGTATTGGTATAGCAGCATCTCTTGCTTGGTTGTCATCATAGTCCAGAAGTCGAGACAAATGGTCTGCTACCACATTCTCGCTTCCCTTCTTGTCCCTGATTTCTATATTAAACTCTTGCAGCAAAAGGATCCACCGGATTAATCTCGGTTTCGCTTCCTTCTTTGTCAGTAAATACTTTAATGCACTATGATCAGAATATATGATGACTTCAGACCCAATGAGATATGATCTAAATTTTTCTAATGCATGCACCACCGCTAATAACTCTTTTTCAGTAGTGGAATAATTCATTTGGGCGGCATTCAAAGTGCGACTAGTGTAGTAAATGACATGTGGAAGTTTGTCAACACGTTGTCCTAGAACAGCCCCTACCGCATAATCTGATGCATCACACATAATCTCAAAAGGTAAAGACCAATCAGGGGCCATGAGAATGGGGGCAGTAATTAGTTTGGCTTTCAATGTATTAAAAGCAACTAAACATGAATGATCAAAATTGAAAACAACATCCTTGGACAACAAATCACACATGGGTTTGCTAATTTTTGAAAAATCCTTAATAAATCGCCTGTAAAACCCTGCGTGCCCAAGGAAGCTCCTAATTCCCTTCACCGAAGTGGGTGGGGGAAGTTTCTCAATTACATCGGTCTTTGCTTTATCTACCTCTATACCCCTATTAGAGATAACATGTCCTAAAACAATGCCCTGCTTAACCATGAAATGGCTTTTCTCCCAACTCAATGTCAAATTAGTCTCTACACATCGCTCTAACACCGATGATAAATGCACTAAACATGAGTCAAAGGAATTACCAAAAACAGAGAAATCATTCATAAATACCTCCATGTACCTCTCTATCATGTCGGAGAAGATGGACATCATGCACCGTTGGAATGTGGCAGGTGCATTGCATAGTCCGAATGGCATCCGACGGTAAGCATATGTCCCAAATGGACAAGTAAAGGTGGTCTTCTCTTGATCTTCTGGGGCTATAGGTATTTGATTGTACCCCGAGAAACCATCTAGCAAACAATAATAAGCATGACCTGCAAGTCGCTCAAGCATTTGATCAATGAAAGGCAAAGGAAAGTGATCCTTCCTTGTTGCTTTGTTGAGCTTCCTGTAGTCTATACAGACTCGCCACCCAGTGGTCATTCTAGTTGGTATCAATTCATTTTTATCGTTCTCGACCACCGTGATACCTGACTTCTTCGGAACCAAGTGAATCGGACTTACCCATTTACTGTCAGAGATTGGGTATATGATACCAACATTTAGCAACTTTAGTATCTCCTCTCTCACCACCTCTTTCAAGTTGGGGTTGAGTCTCCTTTGGGAGTCTCTGAATGACTTGACATCATCTTCCAAAAGGATTTTATGCATGCAGACTGTAGGGCTGATTCCCTTAATATCTGCTATTGACCATCCAATAGCTGCTTTATATTTCTTGAGCACATCTGTCAGTCTGCTCTCTTCAAGGTCATTCAGATCTGAGGCAATGATGACTGGTAGAGTCTCCATCTCGCCCAAAAAGGTGTATTTGAGATTGAAAGGTAGTTGTTTTAGCTCCAATTTTGGTGGATTGATAGTTGAAGGCAGTACAGCAGTTTCCCATTTCTCTGTATGGTCTATGCCCAAATCTGCTTCAAGTTCTGTTTCATCCGCTTCCTCCCAATTTTCATCTGCTTCTAACTCTCTCTCTAATTCCATAAGCTCCTCTAGCTCCTCTTGAGTGAATTCCTCATCGACCATTGAATCTATAATATCAATTTGAAAACAATCATGAGAACCCACAGGATAAGGTAAAGAATCAAATACCTTAAATTCGACTGTTTCATCAAGGACTGTCATAGACAGTTTTCCATTTTGCACGTCGATAATTGTTTTGGTAGTCGCCATGAATGGTCTCCCCAAGAGAATTGGAAGATCCTTCTCTGTTGCCCTCTCATCATCCATGTCGAGGATGACGAAGTCAGCAGGGATAATTAGTTTGTCGACCTGAATGAGGATATCTTCAATAATCCCCCGCGGATGTCGTGTAGAACGATCCGCCAGTAGCAATGACATAGATGTGGGTTTCAAATCATGCAAACCCAACTGCTCGTAGACTGAATAAGGCATCAAATTGATACTAACCCCAAGATCTAGCATTGCTCTCTCTTTCTTGGTATTTCCCACCGTGATGTCTATGTTGAAACTCCCAGGGTCCTTCAATTTGGGTGGAAGTTTCTGCTGCAAAACTGCACTCACGGTTTCTGAAATCATAACCCGCTCGTTGTGCCCATAATGCCTTTTTCGTGTATTAAGCTCCTTAAAGAACTTAGCGTATGCTGGCATTTTCTGAATCATTTCCAGCAATGGCAAGTTGACGTTGACCTTTGAGAGAATGTCATAGATGTCCTTAAATGCCAAGTCATTCTTGCTCTTCTGGAGGCGACCCGGAAATGGAACACGAGGGACAAAAGGATCTGCAGCCTTGGGAAGAATAGGTTCCTTTGTAGGATGACAGACTTCTTTCTCTTTTGTCACTGGAGAATCTGGAAGTATACCTGTACCTGCATCATTAACAAATTCATTAGAAAGTTCATCCCCAACCTTATTATTAACCACCTTACCACTGCGTAAGACTGTCACTGCCTTTGATTGCTCTGGTTGACTTGGAAACTTCCCTGGAACTTGTTGTTGCAGGGCTTCAGCGAGTTGTCCAACTTGTACCTCAAGCTTCCTGGTGGATGCCTCTTGTTGCTGATACATTTGCATCAGCTTGTCAAACTTATCCTCAAGCGATGGTTTGACTTGTTGAGATGAAGGACCAGCCCATTGATTATAAGAATTCTGAGCATTTGATTGGTACTGGTTCTGTTGAAATGGTTGAAATCTCTGGGAAGGATTAGCTTGATATTGCCCCTGTTGTTGCTGATTATCTCTCCAGGAAAAGTTTGGATGATTTCTCCATCCTGGATTATAATTATTGGAGTATGGATCGTTCCTTTGTCGCTGTGGATAATCATTAAGTGCCTGGACTTGCTCATGTTCAAACTCTTGACAAGTCTCCCTGGATGAGCACTCATCAAACTCGTGCCCATTAACTCCACAGATGGAGCATGCAACATCAGGTCTCTTTCCTCTAGAAGATACTAGACTCTGCACTTGCCTGCTAAGTTCTGCCATTTGCTGAACCATTCCTAGAGTGGTTTTCATCTCGTAAACTCCTGGTTTCTTCCCCCTAACACTCTTTTGCTGTGAATTTGCACCCAATTTTTCAAAGAGCTGGAAGGTCTCTTCCATAGTCTTTTCTGCAATGGCTCCCCCTGCAACATTGTCGACTGTGGCCTGACAATTCAGAGTCAATCCATCATAGAAAAACTAATTCTGTAACTCCAAAGGGTACCTATGGTGAGGACAATGATTTAACAGCAACTTGTAGTGATCCCAAGCTTCATGAAATGACTCTCCATCTGCCTGAGTGAAACAAGCTATCTTGTTTCTTATCTCTGCGGTCTTCTGATGGGAATAGAACTTCCCCATAAATTTCTTGTAAACTGCTGACCATGTGCAAAGAGACCCTGCTGGAAGAGTCATAAGCCACTGCTTAGCTACATCTTTCATTGTGTATGGGAAGCATCGCATCCGGAGCTGCTCTTCAGACAACCTCTGAAGAGGGAAAGTTGTGATTATGCTATAGAACTCCCGCATAAATGTCAAAGGATCTTCACCAGCTGCACCGTGGAAATATGGCAGCATGTTGAAGTGGATATTCTTCAACTCATAGTTCCTAGACATTTCATCCAGTAAAATGCACGATGGAGAAGTTTCAATGACTGGTAGTGCATAATCTCGCATGACTGGAGGCATGACAGGCTCCTCGTATTGATTCTGCATTTGTCTCCTTTCGGCTTCATCTACTCTTTCTTCCATCATCTCAGATTCTGAAGTGGAAGAATTAGAATCAGTTGGGTTATATGCGATTCTGTTGACTCTGTTGATGTTATCGTTCAGTGGCAACAGCTCTCCTTCTTGAGAACGACGACCTCGCATACAGTTATGCACAAGTACCTGAGAACAAACAAAACCAAATAAGGATGTAATAGAGAAGTGAAACAAATAAAAAAAAACAACAATCGTTAGCGTAGTACTAGCAACCGTAACTACTTCCCCGGCAACGGCGCCAAAAACTTAACACGCTCAAACGCGTGGGAATAATATCCCAAGTGCAGGATGTGTCGAAGTAATATATTCCCGTGAGTACGGGGTCGAATCCACAAGGAAGAGGTGGTTACCGATACTTAGCTAAAGATGTTATAAAAGTTCAGAAATTTAAATCAATGATTTTTAGAATGATGTTGGTGAAATTAAATTCAACAAGGCTATGAGTAACGAAGGAATGTATTCAAATGTGAGGAAGTGTTACGCGGTCGAATGGAAACATTCATGAGAGTCACTGGTGTAATCAACTTATTGAAGCTTAATATATATTTAACATAGAAGTATTTCCTAACATTGGCTCATCAAATTATTGTCATGCATTGATGATTCGAATTCAATAACTTCACCCAATGGCCATCAAGTGATGCAATCAAACACCCAATATAGTTGCACTTCTTTAGGTCAATTAACACTTTCGTGGCTCAATCAACTTAACTATTATTGCTAGACTATCACTAAACTCATTCATACCCTAATGATTTCTCATAGAGATAATAATTTCCATATTAATAATAAACCAAAATTCATGCAGACACTTTCGTAATGCAAACAATAAGATTTATGTACTAATAGATTAAATCCTCTAGCAACATATCTCTAAATATATATATATAGAAATGTTCAGTCAATTACACCATTAAATCTCAATCTTGGTCCATTGACCACATAACTAGGAAATTAGTTCAACATAATAATCAATACTACAACAAGAAGAGAGAAAAGATTGATGAAACCCATTATGATGCCACCCAAGGACAAGCAAGTGTTGAAGGAGATGAGCTCTAGACCCCTTCAAAGCTATTTTCGTGCTGCTGGAAAAAAAACCTCCTTTAGGTTTTTCAAACTCTTCTATTTATAGGTGCTGACTTTAGGTCAGAATTTCTGCCGTCGCGATCGAGCTGTCGCGACCAAAGCTCGCGATGGCTCGGTCGCGACACTCTCTGGATGAATTGTCACTATTGCCGCGACCCATTCTTCGCGACCAACGCTTGCGATGGATCGGTCGCCACACTCCCTGGATGAACTGGCCACTCTCGCCGCGAGCAAATCCTCGCGAACCATGCTCGTGCCGCGAGCAAATCCTTGCGACCCACGCTCGCGATGGCTCGGTCGCCACACTCCCTGGAAGAATTGGCCACTTTCACCGCGAGCAAATCCGCGCGACCCACGCTCGCGATGGCTCGGTCGCCACACTCCCTGGAGGAACTGGTCACTCTCGCCGCGAGCAAATCCTCGCGACCAACGCTCGCGATGGCTCGCTCGCGATGGTAGCGAAGATTATTTAGTGAAGCTTCATGATCCAAAATTGCATGGTTTCAGCCCAAAACTTCATCTATCGTACAACACCATTATAAACACCTAAAATCTGCGCAAGCTCAACAAACATATCAAAAGCGCAAAATTCACATGAAAATAAGCATGAAAGACACGGGTAAAGGGCTCAAAAAGAGTAACAAATATGAATTGATCACATACGGCCCAAGGAAGCTAAAGTCGTTGTCCGGATAGTGCAGCCAGATGCTGTACAGAAGGTCGTTTCGGCCCTTCTAATAGTCTCTTTCTCCTCCTCCCAGCTCATATACTTCTACACAAGCTCGTCAGTTTTCCTAGCAAGGTCGTCGTTGGCCCGCTTAGCCCCTTCCTCCAGCTCATGGGTCTAGCTCTGGAGCACCACCGCGAACTCTTCCATTTTCTCCATGCCAACTCTAAGGGACTCGCACCTCTCGACCAGTTGCTTCTTGCGCTCTGCCCTCGTGGCAAGCGTCTTCCTAAAAATCTCTAATTCCTCGCTAAGCCTCTTTTTCTCTGTCTTACTCCTTTCGGTTTCAAGTATGTCATTGTGAGCAAGACAAGCAATCTGAAGAGAAAAGGAGAAGAAGGGTAAAAATACAGGTTCGCTATAAAATTGGAATAGAGGGTTACAGATCGACACTCACCACGAGGCTGTAACGAAACAAAGAATGACGAAGCCTCATCCATCATTATCCTCAATGTAATTCTTTAGGCCTTTTGTGAGGTAATCCCCAAAGACTACCGGAACTTTAGCCAGAAATTTAGAACTAACGAGCGAGGTAGAAAGGACAGCCTCGGTCATGCCAACCTTGAGAGAGTGTGCATGAGATTTTTCCTCTACAAGCTATGCCCCAGTTACAACCTGGAGCTCGGGAGCCATACCCTTTCCTTTGCAACCAGCAACAGGGGTAACCAGAGGAAGGGATGGCAATGATAAGAGCTCACCACCCTGGCTAGATGCCCCTACCTTGATTTTCTTCAAAGGACTAGCGGACAAAAAGGCGCTGGCTCCCCCTAACCATGGGGCACTTCACCACGGTTAGCTTTCCAATCTGTCCTTGGGCCGGTTTCTGCATTGTTGTTTACTATTCTGATAGCTGGCGATGGGCTCACTTGCGAATAGGCTCCTGGATTTACTCGTTGGACTCTTTTTCCTCATTCTCTGAGCTCGCGGAGGGCGCGTCAGCAGCCTCCTGGATATCTCGCTCCACGTCAAGCTGCTGAACCTTGTTAGGATTGGGAGCAACCCCAAAACCTACCAAAATCTCCTCAGTGACTCTTCTAAACTTAGCAAGTTCCTTCGTTTTTTGTTGGAAGCGAATCTAGAAGGCTGTCAAGCACCGTTTTCTCCTCCTCAAAGAGTGTAGGACCCTGGCCTGTACCACCTGTGAAGGAAAACAATTTGTTAGAAAAGAAGTGATCAGATTAGACAAATGAAACATATCTCTTCATAAAACAGACTCCTCCTTAAAGAGTGTAGGACCCTGGCATGTACCACCTGTGAAGGAAAACAATTCGTTAGAAAAAAAGTGATCAGATTAGACAAATGAAACATATCTCTTCACAAAACAGACTTACGAAGCGACAAAACTAAACGTTTATGTTTAACAGATTTGATCTTGGGGCTCTCAATGTAAAAGTAGGTCATTTTGTAATTTCCTACGTTAGACTTAATTTCTGTCTACAGTAGCACCCGGTACTCGTTGGCTTGCACGGAGAGGCAGTATATCCCATCATGCCGAGCAATACCAGATAACTTCTTAGGAAGGGGGCATTTCTTCAATGAATAACAATACCTAATGATATTGTCACTTGGGGAACTGAACCCCCCTCCTCCTGAAGGTAAGGTAGAAAGATATCAGCTGGGTGTAGGAATTGGGGTAAGCTGCATCGCTGCAAGCCTTAACAAGTTCAAGACGTATATGAGAAATTTTGGGAGAGGGAATCTCAACCCAATGTAAAGGTGATGCGGGCTAATTGCTACATAGCCCGGTGGAGGGTAAGCTGGTGTATTGTTACCTTGGGAACCAGCACTTTATGACCCATGGGGAGGTGAAATGTGCTCGCATAACCAACTAAATCCTCTCCCGTGATAATGAAGGGAAGAGACAAGAAATTCCCAACTTACGATTGCGACCTCCAAGGGGCAACTTGGGAAGAATCATCCATATCCTCCTTACTAGGTACGACCCCTACACTCTCGTCTTAGCCACCAGAGGAAGAAACCTCAGTAGACTCTGTTTGAGACACCCTAGCCTCCTCAAGACCAGAGGCAGAAGATTCCATAGCCTCGACTCTATGGTCCTTAGCGTCCCTTTTACTGCGATCTATAATCTGTTGCTTAGACATAAACCTCTCATACTCGATCATTACCTCATCGAAGGGGTGAGGATTGCGTTCCCCAAAGGCAGGGGAGCCGCCGACATCATCTTCATGACGCTTCTTATCGCTCAAGCTAGACATCTATACCAAAAGAAAAGATACGACAAGTTAGCAAAAGGAAAAACCTAAAATGCCTATAATAACCTAAATACTAAGATCAGAAGCGCCACAAACCCATGACCCATTTTTCCGAACTCAAAAGGAGGCGGTGAGGAAAGCCGGCTATCACCAGACCCCCGCCAATAAACAAGAAAACCAAGAGGAGATGAAAAAACTTACTATGAAGAAGTAAGGCGCAGCGTACATACAGACGGAGAATATTGATGGCCACGAAAAGATACCTTTTCAACGTCGGAGACAAAAGCCTATGGCAAGGTTCAAAGTCGTCTTCAGAAAAAAGAAGTGGGGAGAGAAATTTGCAGAAAGAATTTTTGAAAAAAGTTGACAAAAATAAAGAGAGGAATGAAGATTACCCCATATAGCCAAGGAACTGGCCGTTAGATCAAGGCAATGATAACCTGAAAGAATATCTATAGCCAAGATTCAACTTAGGGATATGGCGGGATACTCGAAAGACCACTGATTTAACGCACGCATTTAATGCATTTGACAGCGTGGCAGTTGACATGATGTTTTCCACTCATCAGAAGAGTAACTGCCTCCATAACCTTTGTACCAGCAACCTGAGGGGACGACCCATGGCCTTCGCAAGGAACAAACGGAAGACAACCCTCAAAACCTCAGCTCGAAGGAAGAAACTGTTTCAGCTTCTACCACGAAATTGTCGAGCTAGAAGCTGGGGGACTATTGTTATGTGCCAAATTTTGCTAGGCCCAAAGGCACTAAAAAACCCAACAGACCCAGACAAACTAACGAAGCCTATACGAGTCAGAATGAAACAATAAGATCTAACAAGCGAAAGAAGTTAATGAATCATGACACAACAGATAGGCGCCCACTCCAACGTATATAAAAGAGAAAGCTCTATGCGAGCTACCATCCCCGAAACACTTGAATGAATCACGCACCACCCTTCATCAACAGCTTGCCTGCAGATCGTATAATACCCAGTCCGCACAGCTATCAGCTCGAAGCTCCAATCAAAGAAGGACTCCTTAGAATAAAGAGATTCGATTTAGTCAACTAGCAGAATCCCAATCAATCTCAAACTCTTTAATTTCAGTAATTGTATTTCAATTAGACTGTGATTCTTAGGGATGTAATTTATCCCCTAATTCATGTAATTATATTCCATGTAAAACAGAATGACCCCAACCCATTCACACTATAAAATGGACGGATCATCTCTATTAAAAGGGTTACCAATTTTTCCAGAAAAATCATTAATAAGCGAGCTCCCTATGCACCCTCAGCGAGCTCGTCTGAAATACTAAGAACAGTGGATGTAGGCATTCTTTCAAGCCGAACCATTTTAAAAACCCTTTTGTTAATCTTTTATATCTAATTTTACCCTTTAAATTACTGTTAATTGCGTTGACCAGATTTGCACGTCAACATCGATTGACAACTAAAGGTTATACACAGAAAGAAGGTATTGATTATGAGGAAACATTTTCTCCTATGGGCATGCTTAAATCCATAAGAATATGCTTGTATATAGCGGCATATCTAGATTTGGCAAATGGACGTGAAGACAACTTTCCTTAATGAAAGTCTTGAAGAAAGCATCTATATGATGCAGTCATAATGGTTTATTAAAAAGGCCAAGAGGAAAAGGCATGCAAATTGCAAATGTCTATATATGGACTTTAGCAAGCATCCAGATCCTGTAACATAAAGTTCGATCAAGCTGTAAAAAGTTTTGGATTCATTCAGAATCTTGATGAACCTTATGTGTATAAAAGGATAAAGGGCAACAAGATGGTTTTCCTAGTCTTTCATGTTGATGATATATTACTCATTGGAAATGATATAAGAGTATTGACATCAGTAAATGAATGGTTAGTTAAATAATTTGATATAAAGGGCTTAGGAGAAGCAAGTTATATTTTTGGTATTCAAGTTATAATGGTTAGAAAAAATAGAACAATTGCATTATCATAAGCTTCATACATAGATAAAATCTTGTCTAGGTTCTCCTTGGAGGATTCCAAGAAAGGTGTGTTATCTTTCAGACATGAAATCAAATTTTCTAAGCAACAAGCTTCTAATAATGAGTAAAAAGAGCGATACATGAGTAGGGTTTCATATGCCTCTGCAGTTTGAAGTCTCATGTATGCAATGCTCTGTACTAGACCTGATATTTGTTTTATTGTGGGCATAGTTAATAGATTTTAGTCAAAACTTGGTCCTAATCACTGGACGATATTTACTCTAGAAGGAAGAGCAGTTACATGGAGGAGTATTAAGCAATCTTGTATTGTTGATTCCACCATGGAAGCTGAGTATGTAGCCGCATGTGAAGTAACTAAAGATGTTGTTTGGTTCAGCCAGTTTCTAATTGATTTGGAGATAATTCCTAGTACGGATAAGCATATTACTATCTACTGTGATAATAGTGAAGCGGTGACTAATTTGAAATAACCAAGAAGTCATAAAAGAGATAAACACATTGAGCGGAAGTATCACCTGTTAAGGGAGATTATGCATAGGGGTGATGTGCAATTGTCAAGATCGAGTCAACGGATAATCTAGCGGATCCCTTTAGCAAGGCTCTACCACGGAAGAGTTTTAATGGGCACCTAGAGCATAGGGGATGAGAGATATGATACACTTGCTATAGTGCAAGTGGGAGATTGTTAGGAATTATGCTAAATAGCAATAGTGTTGTTTGGGGGTAAAATGATAATCCTAAAATAATGTGAAATATTTAGTCTTAACAAAGTCAACAGCAATAAACCACGAACGGATTAATAGACCCCTCGCCAAAGGGGATCCAAAAGGAACCAGACCAAGGGAGAATTGCATGGACTTTTGGAGGTTCCCAAGTACCTCAGGGGACCCCTTCGCTCACCTGGTGTTGGGACCAACCTGAGGCGACGAACCATCCCCAGGATTTTTGAAATATCCCATAGGGTAAAGGAAAAGAAGAGTTGGAGTACACCCAAGCATGAGCTATAACCCATAACAGCACAAAGCCTAAGGCCAACTGGTGTAGTCAGACACGATGGTGACTTGACATAACCTGACCAAAGGCAGGACTGATTAAGTCAGGCATCTTTGGTCTGGAAAAGCTAAGCTAACAGTTTTCAAGCACCTCTGACCATGAGCCTGTATGGAAAACGACCATGTTTCTTAGGTCCTGGGTTCTACAGACCTAGTCGTACGAATCGAATCAGGAGAAGCCCTTTGGAGGGAACATCAGTCGAAATCTCTAACCACTAAAGGGGAGCGCGCCACGTGTCGCGAAGGGGATAAGACTTCAAGAAAAGGATCAAAAACTCATGCCAAACAACCTGCGAAGGGAGGTTGACCAAAGGAAGCCAGCTGGAGCTGGGAAAACGAGAAGGCATGAGGTCTATATAAACCTCAACAGTAGAACTCAAATGGTAAGCAATTTTTTGGTCTAGAAAGCCCCTAGTGTGCAAAGGAAAACCCCAGTGGTGTTCTTCTAAAAATACTAGTGTGTATGCCTTTTATGACCACTCTTTCCAATCTCACTTCTTTATACCCTTTCTCCACTTTAGAACTCCCTTTTGACTTGGGCATCGGAGGGGTCTCACCGGTGGAACACTGTGACCCCTGACCTCCGTTTCCTTGTTTTCTCTTAGGAAAAGGGTATCAAACGGGCATATTAAGGTCAGCACGCGTTAGAAGGAACGTTATCTCGAAGGCAGGCATCTTCGTAGCACCTTCGGAGGATCTTCGTCATTCATCCTAAGGGTCCTTAAGTCATCAAAATACATTGCCAGCATCTGGAAACATCTTTGCATAATTTCTATCAGTTGGCCTAAGGTCCCTATACCTCTAAAAGACTTACTGTTTTCAAAGGGAAATGCCTTGGCAAGACCTTTGCTTATAATCAACTCTTAGAATATTCGAAAACATTACGTGTTAATGTAAAACCATTTTCTTGCATCAACAAGTGTAATATTGTATTTAACAATCTTTTCATATTAATAAAATGGTCACTGGAATAAACAAATTTTATAGCATTTATAATGTAAAATTATAATCATTAAATGTAAATAATCAAATGTCCAAAGACTATGAAATATGAAGAATTGTTTATGTATCTGGATATGTATGAAGCATACACAATTTGTTAGTTAATCTTGAAATATATTCACAACTTAAGATAAAAGTTAGGCGTCATTATCTTGTTTAAGTTGTAGATTCTGTTGCTCGCATTTGAGTGGGATCAAATGCGTTGTGAGAGTCTAAAATCATCAAATTGCAATGTCTTTGGACAAAAGGATTTAGTGCACTAGGTATACTGAATAGGACCATTATTAAACTCTTTATCCATAATCGTTATGGGGTTAAAAGTTTCATATGAGGACAATCGGAGAGTCTATTTTAATCCTAAAATAAATGGTGGATATAGTTGCGACTGGTAGCATTTGAGCAGTCAATGAGTACGATTGTATCATGACAGTTTATCCTCGATAGTTTGATGTTATTCACTAGTTAATCATAGAGAACGTTATTTATAGATATAGATATCGTGGCTCCATTTATAAATGAGAGTATAACACCACTATCTGCATTCTTTGAGGTATTGGATATCGAATCTTAACATTAAGTTTTTAATTATAACTATTGAAACACGACTTCTGAAAAACTCAAGTTATCCAAGTTTAAAGGATTATCCTTTGATTAAAACTGGTAACTAGATGAGTTATAGGCGGTCTATGAGCTCTTGACATTTATTGGTGTTCTTCACAAGGATACACATTCTCTTTATTTGATTGTCTAGGGTGCAAATAAGAAACACCATTATGCTATATCTCTATTTAAGAGTTCAGTTTTGATTCTTTAGTGGGATGAACTGAAACTAATAGATTGGGCCAGGAGCATAGCTAGAAGTTTTATGTTGGGTGGGCTATTATAAATTTTATTTTTCTGTTTAAAAGTCCAACTATTTTAAACCATGCAAAAATTTTATTTATAATAGTTAAATATGAACATTACGAGAGAATTTATTATTAATAATAATGAAAGATATTGACTCTTATTCTCAAATACATAACTTAGGCAAAAACAATTTTAGCAAAAATATAAATACAATAAAATATTACCGAAGTTGTGCACTATGTAATTTAAAAATAGAAAAAAAAAATGTATTACTGATTTTGAGTCAATAATATCAATAAGTTCACTCTCAATGAAAATGACCAAACAATTTGTAAAACAATTGTCATTTTTCTTATTTTAAAATGATTATTTAACAAGTTTCATAACTAAAAATAATATTATGTACTCACTGTAGAAACAGAAAGAGTCAACACTAAACGAATCAATAAAGTAAAATAAGTATGACTCTCTTCTTTCGACGAAAAAATAAGAAAGAAAGAGAAAAATGGTTTGATGTTGTCTTTGTTCCTATCATGTCAAGTGTGGTGGAAAGTTTTCTAGTTTTAATTTTTATTCATTTTAGTTATACATCTTATTTGTGTTTATATTAAATTTAGTTTATGATGTTTAATTTAAGTTTGGTTTATTAGGCTCTCATTGCAATTAAATTGGCTTATTGGATTAGGTTTAATTTTTATGAGTTAGATAGAAATTAAATAATTAAATTTTTACTTAATTTTTTTATCTAAAATAATATTAATAATTCAAACTATAAAAAAAAGAAATTAAAAAACCTTGGCCGGGCTGGAGCCCAGCCAAGCCCTTAAAGGGCTCCGCCCATGGATTGGGCCTAAATGAATCATGAGATGATTGTGATTATATCAAATCTATTGGAACTTAAATTTTAGATACCTCGTCAAGATCCCCAATCTATATGAACTTGTATGAATCACTTGTCATATTCTACCGATCAATTACTAGGTTCATCCATAATTATTTTAGGTTCGTAGGCCCAAAAGATTGAGGAGGTGCAGCCAAGGCTTTGCATGGGTCGCAGACCTTCTTCATCCACCTAAGATGGGCGGCCAAGACTTGTGGAAAGTCTTATAGGGCCCTATGGGGTGCGGTTAGCACTCCATGGATGGATTAGGTAATTTTCTAATTACTCTCAATCACATAATTGCACACGTTTAGAAAGATGAGCTAAATAATTATGTGAAATCGTGAGTTTAGTCCTAATTACACGTCAGTACCCTACCATCAGTTGACCTAGTCAAAAATAATGATTTGACTATGACTTATGTGTGAAATGATATAACTATCCATGGTTAAAAAATTAAATTAATAAAAAAATAAAAATGAAAAATAAATAAATTTTTTTAAATGGATCTCCACCATCCATCAAGATTGATGAACAGTGGAGATTCAGTTTACAAAAAAAATTAGAAAATATATATTTTTTTAAAATTGAACAATTAAAAAATATATATATATATATTTTTGTTTATGTTAATTTTTTTTTTTTTTTTTTTTGTGTTCTTGATAGTGGAGATCCAAATTGATGGACGGTGAAGATCCATTTTTATTTTATATTATTACTTTGTTTAAAAAATAAGGTAAAATGATCATATTACCTTTCTGCCTATTGGTTGACCGCCAATTCTAACGGTCAACCAGTTAGCTAAGGATACTACCGTGTAATTATGACTAAACTCACGATTGCATTGCAATATGGCCAAATGTTAGGGTACTTAATTATAATTTGCCCTTATATTTAATAAATTAATTAATTAACTATAGGCAAATTACAATGGAATACCCTGATGTTTGATCATATTGTAATGAAATCCCACTTTTCTTTAAACTACAACCAAGTACCTAGAATAATTATCAATTTGGTACCTAATATATTTAAAAATATCACTTTTTGATTAATGTTTTACTTTTTTAACTCACATGGTCCCTACTTTTTATAAAATATATTATTTTAATCCATATAACCAAAATTTTAACGGTCAAATCTGACATAATATATAATTGACCATCTTACCTTTTTTTATTAAATTAACAAAACGATTTTACCCTCCAAGTTTTACATTTGAACTATTTTTCCTATTTGGATAGTCCAATAAAAAATGATATGTTATAAAAACTCAAATTATTTTTTAAAAAACACTTAAAAATAATTAAATAAAAATACATATTATCAATTCATTAAAAATTTAAAATAATTATAAAAATTTAAAAATAACATCATTTATTAAAAATAAAAATAAAATTCAAGATTGAATATTTATAAAACTCAAAATTTAGTTTAAAAAACTAAAATGTTAAAATATATACATATTTTAGAGTATATTGTATAGTGTATATATATATATATATATATATATATTAATAAAATTATATATACATTTATTATTATTATTTTATAAAAAAAATATATAATAACAAAACTGCAATATATATAAATTTATTTTATATATGTGTGTGTGTGTGTGTTAAATTATTAAATTTTGAGTTTTATAAGTACTCAATATTGAATTTATTTTATTTTTAATAAATGATATTACTTTTCATATTTTTCTAATTTTTCTAATATTCTTATATTTATTTTATTTTTAATAATTTTATCATATATATTTTATTATTTAATTGTTTTTAAGTATTTTAAAAAATTTAATTTTTATAACATATATCAATTTCTTATTGGACAGCCAAATATGTAAAGTTGTTCAAAAATTAAAAGGTAAAAAAGTCATTTTAATTTAATAATTTAATAAGAAAGGGTAAGATAGTTAATTTATACTTTATGTCAAGTTTGACCTTTAAAATTTTGATCATAGGGGCTAAATTGATATATTTTGAAAAAGTTAGGAACAAATGAGTCCAAATGTAAAAATAGATCAAAAAATGATATTTTCAAATACATTAAGGACCTAAATGATAATTATTCGAGGTACTTGGTTGTAGTTTAAGGTAAAGTGCGATTTTATTATAATATGATCAAACATCAGGGTATTCCATTGCAATTTACCTATTAATTAATTAGAGTTTTCTTTCAACTAGGATTGGATTCTAATGAGAGCATCATTAGGAGACTAGGACGAGAGAAGAAAAAGTGCTAGCAAAAAGTGCGACCATAGGTAGCGGTTTTTGGTAGCAGTAGCCTCATTTTAAAAGTATTAGCAAAACGTGCGACGATAGGTAGTGTTTTTTTATCGCATGTTTGCTTGGTCAAAGGAAAGTCAGAATTTGGGTGTTTTAGTATTTTTTCTGTTTTAATTCGTTTTGTTTTCTAGTTCTTTTTGAATTAGAGTTGTATTAGGTTTCTAGTTTTATTTATTTCCTATCAGAATTGTATTAAGTTTCTAAATATTTATTTCCTATTAGGACTATGTTAGGATATTATGTTAGGTATAAATATATTAGGTTTGTATTCAATCAATTGTTCAATTATTCAGTTGGCAAGTTTATTAATTTATTTATGTCTACTGGCAATTACCAGAGACAATTTATTTTGGCTTTTCCTGAGACCAAACACTTGAGATCGATTGGGCTAGAATTGGTTCTCCACAAAGACTAATTCTAGAGACCTTTCGGCTTTTCATAATTTCTAGGAGAGCTTGGGCTAGGGTAAAAGCTAATAACCCAAATTCTAGAGAGTTAGCGAACCCTAACTAAGGTGGCCTAACTTACATCTATTGGGTGTGTGTGTGCATTTCTTACTGTGCAAATCAGGCTGCTCGGGTTTGTTGTTGGATCTAAGCTAGATCTTCAATAGATTCCTAGTGTTATACTTGTGTTAAAAGTATGACACAATTAAATGACTAATTTAATCAATAGATAATTATATTGGATATAATTAAAAATTAAATAAATTAGAAGTCATGGTTAAAAACAGCTTCAATATTTGAGTCGGACAAGGTTAGGTTTTCATCAATTGAAAGAAACGATGCATAGTAGTTTCTTTGAGAGATAAATTTGGCTAAGTGAAAAAAATTAGGGAGCTGCTGGAACCTTTTTTTTGACAAGAACACTCATAAACTTTAATAAAAAAGGCTTTGTGTACACAGTTAATAACTAGTTCACAAGAATACTTGACTGAAAAATTTGAGAACTCAAAAATGTCCAAGACATTCTTCCTAGTCCTTCTTATTTGGTGTGATAAGTTGTTATTAAAAAAGAGAATTTTTGTTTGCTTCGTCCTTAGGTGGTATTCGATTTAAAGGAAAAGGGAGCCCACACTCCAAAGTGATTCACGTTCGTGTATAGATTGGAAGATTTTGCGGAAAGAACTCTTCGACGCGACATTGGGACATAATTTCGTTGACACGAAAATAAGGTACGATCACTTGTATTATCATTCTAGTCAAAGGGTAAAGATTCTTTATAAAGCAAAATTTTGAAACTCTCATTACCACTTTTGCTTGTTTTCCCTACATATTTTTAAAGTTTTTCCTACGATTTAATGGTTAGAGCTTCAGCCAAATCAACCGGAGCTACCATTTTAAGACTATTAGCCCCTGTTAAGATAACATTACCACCTTCATCCATTATAATAGCACCGAGGCCAATTGCACCCAGAGAGGTTTGTAAGGAAGCATAAATATTAAGCTTAAACGCACCAATAGGAGGACCAGACCATACTGAAATCATCGATGACGAATTAGACGGAGAATTTTTAGAAGAACTAGCTGCAGCACCGTGATAATCAGTTATAAAAAATTGAGACCATGGAATAATGCGCATGCCTTCAAGATGACACTATCAAGGACTGCTTTGTTTCGATAGTACCAAATTTGCCAAAGCGCAATCATAGGAAGTTCAAACTCTTCACGATGTAACTGAGTAGCTGGAGGAGAGAAAATCTACAAATGATTACAGCATTTGTAAGTGATGTTATTAACAGTGCTGCTGGCTGCTCTAACAGGTGCAAGCGCCCTACAACCCCATAGGGCATGCAAGATTGATTCACTATAATGGTGATAGATAGGACATGTTGAATCCGTTTTTCATTCTCCTACGAGCCAAAGCCTCCATGGTTGGAATCCCTCTATGGGAAACTTGCCACAAGAATAGCTTTACCTTGAGGGGATATGAAGGTTCCAGAAAGACTTACACCATTCAATCAAACCAGAAAAAGTCGAAAAACTAGGACCAGCTTGATGAGAACAAGCTACATGCTAGTCACTCTTGACCGAATAAAAGCCATGTTTATCGAAACACCAACATAATGAATCTGGACAAGCAGCACCAGGCGGGCTGGCTAAGAATTGCCTTTACATCATCTGGGAGAAAAGAGTCCTTTATCAAGTCCATATTCCAAGAGCTATTAAGAGATTTGAGGCTATTAACAATGATTTGCGGATCCAGTCGTTGAAGAGAAAAAATATAAAAAGTTGGATTGCCTGGGGATCCACCTATTGTGATATACAAGAATGTTACCACCATTTCCGATCGGCCAATGAGATCCCATATTTATAATATTTTGGCCTCAAAGAAAACTACGCCAAACGTAAGAAGCACCAAGACTGATGGTAGCCTGAAAAAAAGAGGTGTGAAGCAATCAGAGACGAAGGGTTATGAATTATCCTCTAGCACTGTTTGGCCAAGAGAGCAAGGTTGGAAAGGGAGAGGTCCCTAAACACCAAACCACCTTAATTTTTGTTTCTAGATAGTTTGTCCCAAGAGCCCCAATGAATCTTATTTTTTCCAATTGCCATCACCCCACCAAAAACTTGCAATAAGAGCATGTAGCTCCCAAACTAGTGAGAGAGGTAACTTGAAAAGGGACATGGCGTATGTAAGAATCGACTGAATAACTGCTTTTATTAAAATTTCTTTCCCACTCGAAGAAAATAATTTTGATTTCCAACCCTGAAGCCTAGACATTGTCTTTTATGGAGTCAAAGAGTTGACGCTTATTTCTTCCCACAAAAATAGAAAGGCCGGGGTCGAAACACCTAGAGCAAGCCACAACTCTTCTTTAACAGTAGTCGAAATGCCTTGACTACAACACATGATCGATTTGTCATAGTTCACCAGTTGACCTGAGCCTTTGCAATAAATGTCTAAAAGCTCTCGAAGCGTTATGCACTCCCTAATATTTAATGAGATAAAAAAGAGAGTATCATCAACAAAAAATAGGTGTGAAATAGGAGGTCCCTGACGACGACAACGAATGCCATGAATCGCCCTATCTTGCTTCGCTTTTCCCATCAAAGCCAAAAGACCTTCCATCAATTTAAGAATCCAAGGTTTAACATCATTGTTCCAAAAACTTCCATTCCACCCTATCGTAGACCTTGGCCATATCAAGCTTTAAAACCACACTCTCACTCTTCTTAAAATGTCTGTGTTTCAACTCATAGATGCACTCAAAACTAATCATAACATTGTCTGAAATAAGCCTACCTGTCATATAAGCACTTTGAGCTTCCGAAATTACCCCACTAAACACCAAACGGAACCTATTAGAAAGAACCTTAGCAATAATTTTGTATAGAATGTTGCACAAACTAATAGACTTATAATCTAAAACCCACTGCGAATGTTTTATTTTAAGAATGTGGGTAATAATTGTTTCATTGATCTCATGATACTGCCTCCAGAATTGAGGAATTAAAGACAAGCAGTCGTGACTTCCATTCCTACAATCTCCCAATACCGCTGATAGAATGTAGTCGGCATCTCGTCTTTTCCCGAGGCTTTAGTCAGATGCATAGCAAACACAACCCTTAAAATCTCCTCTGCTGAAAATGAGGCATTAAGGGTGCGTTTGGTACGTGGACAGGACAGAACAGGGTGGAACGGGACAGGATAGGACAGGACAGCTGTTCCATATTGTGTTTGGTATGTCTGGGACAAAACTATGTACTGTACTGTTATGCATTTGGTATGCATAGGACAGGACAGGACAATACAAGAGGTTTAAATGACCAGAATACCCTTCTTGTCCTATTTAATATTTGTTACAACATATTAGTGATAAATGGGACAGGACAGAACAAAATTTGAATGTTTTTACTTAACAAATTTTTTATATAATATAATTAATAATTTTTATTAAATATAATCCATAACAAAAGAATATGGAATCCATGTCAAAATATAATCTCTAACAAATTTGGTAAGCATTAATGATATATTTTGATTAATTTGACATAAGAAAAAATAAAAAATATTTATATTTTAATATGATAGTAAACGTGATAGTATATTAATGAAATTATCATTTTATCATATATACCTGAATAATTTACAAGTTGAAGCTATTATAAGTTGGCTTGGCATAATTTTTACAGACAAGTTAGATAAGTTTTACAAAATATATCCGAAATTTGAAAATATTTACCGTTCTAATAAAATAAAAGTTTCAAACATGTTCACAATTCAAACAAAATAAAAGTTGTAACATTCTCGTCCTAATTTTTATACTGTTGTTTGTCTATTTTAATATAGTTTATGTTTTTTATACTTCCATGAGAAGCAATTCAAAAAAATAAGAAACAAGAACAGGGCATGATTATAATGTGCACTGATGATGAACTTTCAATTTACGAAACAAGAATAGAAGTCAAGTCTTAGTTAAAAAAAAATATGAAGGGGTTATAAAATCTAAAGCAGATCTAGATTCATTATTTAGAGTTGACAACCACGATACTAAGTCCTCAAGAATCCTATTTAAATATCAAAATCGTTGCTTAATCCTTCATATGCCATACTAGTCACTGCACCTCTCCAAATAGACCATATATAGCAACTTGTCATCACATTTTCCACTAGCAATGTTATCTCTAACCTTGTCCATCATCAACAAAACAATAACCTATCCACTAGCACCAAAAACAGTCAACTAAAGATTAATTCCAATAATTCTTTAGAAAGAACCAGAGTCCACAAATTAAAATAAAATAGAAAAAAACCCAGCCTCTGTTAGAACCGAGCCTTTAATTTTAATTTTTTCTCTGGGTGAGAACATAAGCTTAAACATTTTGGGTGAGGAGAAGAGCACACCAGTAAGTGGCGTATGCAGCGACGGCGATAGGAGCAAGGAAGGGAGACGGCTTGACGAGGGGAAGAGCGGCACTGGTGCGGAAGACGACGATCGGTGGAAGAGAGGTGCGGCGAGAGAGAGAGAGAGAGGAGCGGCGGATGAGAGGGAGAGAGTTTTGGTTAGGGTTGTGAGATTTCTGATGAGGAAATGAGAGAAAAAAAAAATTAGTTTATATAGGATGGTTTAATTGTAATTTTCAAAATAAATAAGGGTAAATGAGTCATTTTGGAGCTTGTCCCATGTCATCGAACTAGCTGTCCGAGGGTTTGAGGTGGGACAAGATTTTGTGTTTTTTATCCCACGTTGTCCAACGTTGTCCCACGTCCATGTCGCGCCAAATATGGGACATAAACAACTTATCGCACGTTGTCATGTCCTGTCCCATATACCAAACACACCCTAAAGGTACGGTTCATAAAGTTTGTAACACGGCTGCCTACTGCTTGAAGAACACTGTCAAATTCACTTTTATTAGGACAAGAAAAAGAGAAAATATTCCTAAAATAATCTTGTATAATAACAGACAACCGATCATATCTAGTGTGCCACGCATTGTTGTAATCAAATAGACCTAAAATGAGATTGCTTCTTTGTCTACCCGAAGCTTTGATATGGAAAAAACGTATTTTTCGGTCGCCACTACGAAGCCAAGAGACCCTGATTCTCTGGTGCCAGTATCTTTCCTCTTTAATATAGCAAAGCCTCCAGTTGTTTCTCAACTGCACAAATCTTCTCGAAGAGACTTAAAATCGGTATGACTTCACTCTATCAAGGACTCTGTACAACTCTTAATGCACTTAACCACCCCCTCTACTGAACCAGTCTTCCTAGTGGTGGTCTACCGAAGTTGGTTTAAGTCTGCACATTCCTAGAAGTCTGTTCAAATTTTCCCAAAATGGAAGCGGCCGCCCACTAGAGACCGAACGGTGAAGCACCTTGGACTCCAAAAATTCGATAAAGATAGGGTAGTGATCTGAACCCCAAAAAAATCAAGGTGCCTAACTTTAAAGGAAGGAAAACGTTACAGCCAATTTTGAGTACTCACAAACCGATCCATGCTCTCTTAAACAAAACCCGTCATTTCATCCCATTACACCAAGTGAAACAAGGTCTTACAAACCCCAAATCCTGTAGAAAACAATCACTTAATGTTTGCCCAAAATTATTAATGAGATAGCTAGGTCTCTCCATACCACCACATTTTTCATGACAAAAGAGAATCTCATTAAAATCTCCGCTACAAAGCCATGGAAGAGACGAGCCTGAACACAATTGTCGCAATAAAGTCCAATCGTGAATCCATTGAGATATTTTTGGATTGCCATAAAAACCAGTGAACCGTCAAATTTTATTATCTTGGACTGAACTTGAACATCAATATAAAAGTGCGAAAAAAAAATTATAAAAACTGAAACTTTATCGAACCATAAATGACCCAAACCGCCTTTTCATCCCCTTTTATCCACTGGCAATTTACTAAACAAACCCAACCTAATACTTAAAACTTCCAATTGGTTATAATTACGCAAAGTTTTTGAAAGAAAAATCACTTCGGGAATATGATCTTGCAAATGACGCTGCAAAGCATGGAACGTTCCAGAATTCCCCACTCCTTAAACGTTTCAAACTAAGGTTTTCACAGTGACTGGCAGGCCTGGACTTCTGGACTTGCCAATAAATTCGATACCAGAGAGATAGCATTAGAAAAAAAAATCGTTGTTTTTTCTTTTGTACCCGGATGGTGTCCATCATTGTCCTCTACAATAAGTTGTCTCTTTTTTGTTTCCCTGCCACCACCAGATATATTATTGGATTGAAGGCCTTGACGAGCAAGCCTCTTTCGTTTTGAAGTTTTGGACACCAAGACTACTTATGCTGCATGGGTCTGCATGGCCACCCAACTGAGTTTTTACGCTATCAACAACCTTGTAAAGCAAATCAGAATTGGGCCCAAGTTGAACTCCAATGTTAGAACCGAGTCCACATGATGATGAATTCCTTTGAGAGCAGCAATTGCATTAAAAACTGTATACCTGTTAACTTCCATATTGGTGGACTTATTCTTTAAGTCTTCTCGGTTCTTTGCGATCTCCCCATTTAATTGGTCCACTACCTCAGTTGACAAATCTTGAAAAATATCTAACACATCCCCTAACTTATTCAATTGCATGATGTTAGGAGATTTGATATTATCAGGATTAGAAGAGTAAAATAATCCGTCACTACTTTCCTTCTCCTTAAATCTTAGGATAGAATCTGTCACTTCTCCTTTTTGTGAAGCTAGAGAATCCTCACTCATAACATCTCCATCTTTTTATTCTCTTTCGCCAATAATTTTGAGCTAGCCGAAACATGAGAGACCGGAGGCACTCCATCCCACATTGACCCCCTCCAGACATGTTTTCCTTTGCCGAAAAATCCTAATAACTATTCGCTCATACCACGACCTAAACTTGTAATCTTTCACTATTCCTACACCCTGGATCACAGTACTCTAAGTGCATTCTCGGACGGAATGTCCTACTAGGCTGCATTCGAAACAGAATTCGGGCATTTTCTCGTAACAAAGTAATAATGTTTGTTCCTCCTCAGTAAGGTCCAACTGGATGCAAAGTCTCCGCTTCAAGGGTTGTATGATATCCACTGAAACTCTAATTGGATGAACTTTCCAACGTAGTCACAGAATGCCTCCAGGTCTAATTCTTTAACCGTGCTAATTTGTGCACCCAAAAAACGCCTAATATCACGAGTCATGCACAGAGAAACGTTATGAATTTGGACCCAAAATTTAGCAGTAGTAAACTTCATTTTAGACAAATCTCTCCACCATTACGGCTCCTCCAATATGAGAAGAGAATTATTAAAATTCCAAGGACCTCCGGTAAGCACCCTTTTTTATCCCTAAAGTTTTGAAAATGGAAAGCAAAAATATTATCCCTCACACGTTCAACAGAGATTTCATGATTGGTTCGCCAAATCTCTGGAATCGAAGTCCTAAAACCATCCCTATTACTTTGGCGACCAACAAGAAGTTTGCCTACCAGGCATAATGCCATCTTTTTCGTTCCTTCATTCTTCAGACTACCCCCACACGTTGCACTTGTCCCTCATCATTAGAAAGGTTGAGTGCTGCACACAGTGTAGAGATCTTCTCTGAATCCATGCAGGAAGGAAAAAAAAACACCACAACAATTCAAACAGTAATCTACGAATGACAATAAGAAAACGACATGCGAGATAGAGTAAGCCGTCTATGTTCACAAAGAACGAAACAGAGCCCAGTTGGACTCCCCTTCTACTTCCACCCAGAAAATCCTAAAGAGAAGACTATTTAGTTAAGGGTTCGTTTGGAAGAACTTTTTTTAGTAGAGCTTTTAGAAGTAGAGCTTTTATAAATATAACTTTTAAGAAAAGCCGTTGGTCGTTTGGTTGTCAATTAAAAAAACACTTTGAAATGACAAAATTACCAAAAAAGACATTATCTTAAGTTAAAAGGGCATTGTAAAATTAACAAATTTTAATAGAGTTATATTAAACATTTTAATGTTTTTAAAAGTTCAAAAAGATCTACTTGGAAAAGCATAAAATTTAAATTTCTCCGAGTAGATGTAAAACTACTTTTTATATCCCCAAAAAGCTTTACTGGGGTGGCAACCAAACAACACAAAAAAAAAATTAAAAAGAGCTTTTGGAATTAAATAAGCTCTTTTGAACAATAAATAAGCTCTAAGTATACGTTCGAAAGAGCTTATCTACTGGTCAAAAGTGCTTATTTAATCTCAAAAGCTCTTTTCAGTTTTTTTCTATCGTTTGGTTATCACCCAGTGGAACTTTTAGACGATTAAATAAGTTATTTTATGTCTACTCGGAGAGGCTTAAATTTTGAGCTTTTTCAAATAGAGCTTTTTGAACTTTTTAAAAATATATTAAAATATCTTATATACTTTAGTATATTATATAATTTCACAATAACCTTTTAAATTAAAAACCCCAATAACTTAGTTTTTTAACATATGAAACATAACTTCACTGCTCTCAGTGCATTTGAATTTTTGAAAATTCATCTTTAATCCGTGAGTTTTCTTTTATCTTACATCTTTGTAATCATTATTGTTTTATTTCTCTATTCCGAATAAAATTGTTCGTCTACATGCACACAATCATATTATTATTATTATTATATATGTCAGTATTATGCATATATGTATATTATCATATGCTTGTTTTTTTTACTATGCATGAATTTGTATATGTATGTATATATTTTTATATTCTATTGTTGGTTTTTTTTACTGTGCATGAATTTTTTTGCAATTGCTTTTTTAATTACAAGGAACGATACTTTCTCTTTTTTTTTTTTTTTGTTATGTTTCAAATTCTTTTACATGTCCTTTTTGGTAATTCTATCATTTAAAAGTGCTTTTAAAATTAATACAATCAAACAATTTACAGCTTAAAAGATTTTTTTTAATTGACAACCAAATGGTCCACGGTATTTCCTTAAAAGATGTACTCCTAAAAGCTCCACTTGAAGAAACTCTTCCAAACAGATCCTAAATTAAACACTACTAGTATTATCATAGTTATAAATTTGAGTTACTAACATGATCTGTTAAGCAACCATATAATAAAAACAGAACCTTGACATAGGTATAGCAATCACTATCGCACGAATGCCGAAGTATTTAAATTTGTTCCAAATTAATTCTAGCAGTCAGGTTTTCAATGGTTTGATGTTTGCTTTAGACAGAGGCCGGTTTCTTTGTGTGGTGGAATCTGATGCTCTTAATATTACTAAATATTAATTGTATATTTGACTATATATATTGTTAGGTGAATATTAAGTGAAGTTAGGTGTATGTTTGACTATGTATGTTGTTAGGTGAATATTAGGTGAAGTTAGGTGTATGTTTGACTATGTATGTTGTTAGGTGAATATTAGGTGAAGTTAAGTGTATATTTGACTATTATATTGTATCTTCATATATATATATACCACACAAGGTTAATGAAAATATTAAACATTTTTTCTCTATTATATTTTCTCTCACTTTCATTATTTCAAACATTTCCTCCATTATATTCTCTGCCATTTTCATTATTTTACCTGGTATCAGAGTATTAAAACAACATGGCAGATGCAAATCAAACACCAAGAAAAATCAATTTCCAAACACCCAAACACCAACAACATTACTCAAGGCATGGATTCATCCAGTTCATATTCCGTCCATCATTCGGATCAACCCGGTCACATGCTCGTTCCAACAAAACTCAATAGAGCCAATTATCCATCATGGAGTAAATCCATGATTCTTGCTCTTATAGCCAAAAACAAAATTGGTTTCATTGATGAATCTATTTAGCCACCCTCTGAAACAGAGCATCCAATAAAGTATGCTCTTTGGAATCAATGTAATAGCATGATTCTATCATGGCTTACTCACTCGGTGGAACCTAATTTAGCCAAGGGAGTCGTTCATGCCAAAATGGCTCGTCAAGTATGGGAAGATTTCAAAGACCAGTTCTCACAGAAAAACGCTCCAGTAATTTATCATATTCAAAAGTCACTTGCCACTCTTTCATAAGGCACAATGACAATCTCAGCTTATTTCACAAAACTCAAGAGTCTTTGGGACGAATTAGACACATATCATCTCATATCTGCTTGTAACCAGATGAAGGCGCACATTGAGCAAAGAGAAGAAGATCGGATGATGCAATTCCTCATAGGTCTCAAAGACACTTACAATGTTGTTCGTAGCAACATTCTTATGATAACTCCACTGTCAAATGTTCGCCAGGCCTATTCTCTAGTCAACCAAGAATAAATGCAGCGACAAGTGACATCAGAGACAACTGAGAACTTCTACATCGCCACGGCAATTCAGAATCATTCAAACAACTCCTCAAACAAATTAAAGAATAAGTATTGTGAACACTGTAATAGAGAAGGACACACAATTGAAAATTGTCGGACTCTAAAGTTTTACTGCAAATACTATGCTAGAAAAGGTCATACTGAGGATAGATACAGATACAATAATGGCTCGTGGAAACCCAACATTACAAGCAATCGACAAGGTCAACCACAAAATGGATTTCAAAAGAATCCTTTTCCTGCTACTAATGCAACAAATTCTTCTCATTCTACACATGAAGTCTATCCACATGACACTAGCAACACAAGCCAAGTTTCTAACTCGGACAACGTCTGGCACGGATTTTCCACCGAGCAACTTCAACAGCTTTCTCGTGCATTATCAATGATGAGTTCAAACCATGGTGCTGGTAATAAAAACACTTATGCAAATACGATAGGTCTGTATCCTCTTTCTGATGCTTCAATTAATTATGTATTTACAAAGTCATGGATTTTGGATAGTGGAGCCACCGATCGTATCATTTCTGATTCCACACTTCTCACCAAAACACAATCATCATTCATACCTATTGTTAATTTACCAACAGGATCTACAGTCTCAATCACTTCAACTGGCACTGTAGCTTTTAATTCTAATATCACTTTAGATGATGTTTTATGTGTTTCTAGTTTTTGCTTAAATCTAATTTCTATAAGCAAACTTACATCTGCATCTGCCCTAAATTGTTGTACAATTTTTTTTCCCACCTTTTGTGTCCTACAGGACTTGGCTACGAGGAATATGATTGGCTCGAGTAAATAACATGGTGGTCTCTATTACATGCCTCCGTTGCAAAGGATGTCAATTTGTCATCAAATTTCACACCCTTCTAATCTATGGCATATGCGTCTTGGACATCCATCACCATCTCGTCCTAAATTAGCTTCTTCTTTATTATCTTCAAACAATATTTCTTATGATAATAATTGTATTATTTGTCTCATGGCAAAACAAACAAGACTTCCATTTTCATTAAGTTCCATATCAACTCATGATCCATTTGATTTGTTACATTGTGATATCTAGGGTCCTCACAAAGTTCATACACAGTCAGAGGCACGATTCTTTCTTACCATTGTAGATGACTTTACAAGATGCACATGGATATTCCTTATGCAACACAAGTCTAAAACTCAAAACATTTTGAAATCTTTCATTGATTTTGCTCACACTCAATTTCATGTCTATGTCAAAACAGTCAGAGTAGACAATGGTTCTGAATTTTTATCTATGAAAAAAATTTTAGACTTCGTGGCATTGAATATCAACACACTTGTGTTTACACTCCACAGCAAAATGGAGTCGTTGAAAGGAAGCATCGTCATATTCTCACTGTGGCACGAGCACTATTTTTTTAATCCCATTTACCTTTGAATTTCTGGGGTGAATGTGTTTTAACTGCAGTTTATCTCATTAACCGGTTACCATCACCACTGCTCTCAAATAAAACACCTTTTGAATTGCTATATAATCGCCTGTCATCACTTGATCACATAAAGGTTTTTGGTTGTCTATGCTACGTAACTGTTGTACACCCTATTCAAAAATTTGAATCTCGTGCCAAACATTGCATCTTTGTTGGATATCCAATTGGGCAAAAGGGATACAAACTATATGACATGGAAACCAAGAAATTTTTTGTTAGTCGTGATGTCAAATTTCATGAAACCATTTTTCCTTTTTCATCTTCCTTAACACCACCCACTTCTGATTTTGTAGTGCCTAATTTTCTCTCTGAGACCACAGAAATGCAATCTATCACGCCACCATGCTCTTCTAACACTAATCCCCATCCACCCGAGCAAATAGAAACATCTAATACACATTAAGCTATCTCACCCACACCTGTTGTTCCCTTTAGCATTGATCAACCTTTCACAAACACACCAGACACCGAAACCTCACCACCACTTTCAGACACATCAAACATTCCTTCTAAAACTATTACCATTCCACCTCCGAGATAGTCCACACGGCCTAAGCGACCTCCAGCATGGCATAGAAATTTCCTGATGTCATCTCAGAAACATCAGTCTACCTCTGCACCAAGTCCTATACCAGGTACTCGATATCCACTCTCTGATTTTCTTTTCTACTCACGTTTTTCACCTTCCCATTCTACTTTTTTAGTTACATTACAGATCACACTGAGTCCAAAAATTATGCTCAAGCTGTCTTTAATCCACATTGGCGACAAGCTATGAATACAGAATTAGAAGCCTTACAGCTCAATAACACATGGAGCTTAGTCCCTCTGCCCATTGGCCACAAACCAATTGGTTGTAAATGGGTTTACAAAATCAAATACAAATCTGATGGCATCATTGAACGCTACAAGGCTCGTCTTGTTGCTACAAGATATAATCAAGTTGAGGGCATTGACTATCAAGAAACATTTTCTCCAATAGCAAAGCTTACAACGCTCCGTTGTTTTCTTACTGTCGTTGCTGCTCGCTATTGGCACATCCACCAATTGGACGTTCAAAATGCTTTCCTCCATGGCAACCTCTATGAAGTTGTCTACATAGAACCTCCACTTAGTCTTCGCCAATAGGGGGAGAACACTGTATGTCGGCTCAACAAGTCTCTTTATAGACTTCAACAAACATCAAGAAATTGGTTTTCCACATTCTCATATACTATCAGAAAGGCCGGCTATCAACAATCAAAGGCTGATTATTCCCTTTTCACCAAGATTCAAGGTACTTCTTTTACAGCAATTCTTATATATGTCGATAACTTATTTCTCACAGAAAATGATCTACATGAAATGGAACTTCTCAAAAGATAACGCTTCCGTATCAAAGATCTTGGAAACTTGAAGTACTTTCTCGGTATTGAATTTTCTCGCTCCAGAAAAGGTATTTTTATGTCACAAAGAAAGTATACGTTGGACATTCTACAAGATTCTGGACTCCTAGGCGCATGTCCCAACAATTTCCCAATGGAGCAGAATTTGAAACTTACTTCCACTGATAGAGCATTGCTAAATGATCCAACAAAGTACGTAAGACTAGTTGGCAGATTGATATATCTTACAGTGACAAGACCCGATATAGTCTATTCAGTTCGCACATTGAGTCAGTTCATGCAAGAACCTAAAATACCTCATTAGGACGCTGCTATTCGAATTCTCAAATACGTCAAAGGTACACCTGGTCAGGGATTATTACTTCATTCCAATAACAGCTTAACTTTGAAAGCTTTTTGTGATTCAGATTTTGGAGGTTGTCGCGTCACAAGAAGATCAGTTACAGGCTGTTGTATTTTCCTTGGAAGTTCTCTCATATCATGGAAATCTAAGAAGTAGGCCAATGTCTCTAGGTCATCAGCTGAGGCTGAATATCGAGCAATGGCTAACACATGTTTGGAGCTAACTTGGTTGCGTTACATACTACATAACTTAAAAGTTCCTCAAACGACTTCTATACCATTGTTTTGCAACAATCAGGCGGTTTTACACATTGCTGCGAATCCTGTCTTTCATGAGCGTACAAAGCACATTGAAATCGACTGTCATATAGTACGAGAGAAAGTACAAGCCGGAATAATTAATCTTTTTTTGTTCCTTCACACTTACAACTGGCTGATGTATTTATGAAGGCTTTAGGAAAGGATCAGTTTGTGAATTTGCGTAACAAGTGGGGACTTCATGATATTCACTCTCCAACTTGAGGGGAAGTATTAGTAAATATTAATTGTATATTTGACTATATATGTTGTTAGGTGAATATTATGTGAAGTTAGGTATATGTTTGATTATGTATGTTGTTAGGTGAATATTAAGTGAAGTTATGTGTATATTTGACTATGTATGTTGTATTTTCATATATATATATATACCACACAAGATTAATGAAAATATTAAACATTTTTCCTCCATTATATTAATGAAAATATTAAATATTTTTTCTCCATTATATTTTCTCTCACTTTCATTATTTCACATGTTTCCTCCATAATATTCTCTGATATTTTTATTATTTTATACTTAATAATACCAAGTCGTAAGGCGGTCTTATCTCTTCAAGAGGGAAAGTTAGTAACTTAGCTTCTGATATCATGTTTTTGTTTGATAATCATGATTTTAAATTTCTTTGTCTTATTCTCAAATGCTATAATATGGTTGCTCATTTTGTTGTTAAATGGGTAGTACTTTATAAGCAGATCATGTCCTGAGATTTTTGTCCCGGTTGGAATTCGTCATCTAATCCTTTCTGATTGTATTGCTTTTAGTTCTTGTTGATTAATGAAGCATTCTTTCAAAAAAAAAATTTCTAGCAGCGAGAATTCTCGTCCAAAAAATTCCAACAACATGCCTAATTGTTTACTTTGTCAAGTGATGTGTTTTGTAACTCTTATTTATAATTGTGCTTTGTACAATTTTTTTTTTATTCAATTTTGTATTGATATAAATCTCTCTTAAGGTAAGGCACAAATTTATATATTTTTAATATTTTTAAAGATGTATTTACTAATTAAAAATAAAAATAATAAGGAATTAAATTTTATTGAAAACATAATCAAGAAAGGAGTTTAATTTCCAATAATTTTTAATACAGGAATCACAAATTATGAATTAAGTGACATTTCCTCATTAATAAATGCATGAATTGAGTTATATTTTCTCATTAATATTTTCAATTAATAAATAAAAAATTTCAATTGGTAAACTTAGGAATTAAGTTACATTTCCTTATTAGGATTTCTAATTATTAAACCCAAAAAATAAGATACATTTTCTCATTAGAATTTTTAATTAGTAATCGTGCATCAAACGTTGATCTAAAAGTCAATATTAAGACCATCTCTAATAGTTAGACATTTTTCCAAAATGGAGAAGGGAAACTCTCTATCCATGCTCTATGGTGGTGTTTCCAAAAAATATCAAATGGAAATTGGCAAATGGATCTCTCAATTTGAAAATCCATCATTTCAATCTCTATTACTTTTTCAACATTATATATTCCAATATTACATTTTCATCCGTTCTTTAAACAAATTTTATTTCTTTCATATCCTTTTTAAATTTTTAACTAAACTCAATTAATTTATTATAACTTTTTATTTATAAATGTAATAAGCATAAAAATTATATCATTAGAATTATTTTATTGAGATCTTTCAAGTGAGTATTTTAATTATTTTAAAATTTTTATTTATCACATTCATTTATTAATTAATAATCTAATAAGTATTTTATTTAAAAATAAATTATTTCAAAGTTCAATATATATATATATATATATATATATTATGTGAGTAAATTATTATCTAAAAATAATTAAGAGAAAATTTAAAAATAATTTATAAAATAAAAAATAATAATATTTTATTATTTAAAAATTGTAAAATAGATAATTATTAGAGTTGTGAATTTATAGAGATCGAATATTATTATAATATTTTATTTTGATAAAAAAAAAAAATAAGTAACTATTAAAGTTGGGCTGATAGAGTGATAGTATTATGTTGCATTGAGATTGGACAAGTGTACAAGCCTAATTGTTTACTAACCAAAGTAAGTAGGCTCAAATATTTTCAAAAAAAAAGTAAGTAGGCTCAAATAGCTTGTGCACACACTCACATCACTAACCACACTATCCGTAATAACTGATTTTTCATTCTCATTAATTGAAGGTTATTTGAAATTTATTTGTGATTGTGCTGGTAATTTTCGAAAACTCAGGCACACTCAATGAAGAAATTATTTATCATATATATATATATATATATATATGAAAATAAATAATAATCAATACCTGATAACTTAGCAATAGATAGAATATCTTTAATCAATAGTTTCAAAACTGTACTAATCTAAGGATTTAATATTAATTTCATATCAAAAATTCAGTATGATTCGATGGTAAAAATTTTCATTTAATTTGATCATATTTCAAGTTCGAGTCGCTATCATAAATATTAAAAAATATATATATTAATTTCATAAATTGTGTAAAAATAAGAAGAGAATTAGCAAATCATTTGATGTTCTTGGAAGCTTTTCAATTTATTGGGCAGCCTAACAAAGAAGAGAAGTTCAATTGTCCAATTCTTTATAATAATTCAGTTGGAAATTCCAAAATATTTGCCAAACTACAATTAAAGGAGTTATATATATATTTAACTCAATCAGGCTTCATTTTTGGTAAAGTTTCTCGGTGCTTGCTTTGTTAATTGCTAATTCGTGTAGTCTCTCAGAGTTATCTGCTCTAATTTTTGTCTTAGGAATTGGGCTGTACTCTTCTCACTGAAAATTTTGATAATATGGGTACCATACTTTTTAACTTAATTTTATATTTAACGTATTTTGGTTGCGTTTTAATTTTGGCTTTGGATTAGCCAATAGATTTTGAGTTTTATCTATAATGTATATTATTTTTATTTATTTATTTTAAAATTTGACGGATTTATGTATGGTAGGGGAGGGTCTCCTAATAATTATGAGTTAATAGGTAAATGTAGACTTGAAACCTGTTAGATATCTTTGAATTTGCTTTGATGCCATTAAATTATTTATTCAACCGAAAACACAATAAAGAAAATGAAGTGACACAACATTAAATTTCAAAATCATGTATTTTGCAAGAAACATTCATGGAGAGAGAGAGAGATTTGGGTTACGCTTTTGAAGATCCAAGAACTAGTGATGTGGCTACCTGGGCTCAATTTATCTTTTCGTTATATGTATATATGGGCCTAGTTTCGTGTATGGGCCCAATATTCAGGGCCAGGACGCGAAAAGTTGAATATGTGAAGAAGCCCAACACCCGCCTGCTAATTTGTTGCGAGAAGTTGAGATTTTGGAAGGGAAAAGTGAATATTTCGAAAACATAAAACAAACCAAAAATGTAATTATCAGATAATATTTCATATTTTGGAGATTGATTTGAAAAATATCCATGAATATTCCCGATTGTCATATTTTCTATATTTCGATCGAAATTTCTAAATGTTTGAACGTTAATATTTTCATCGAAATTCTTACTGGTGACTTGTTACAGTGTAACAATCGAGTTAATGGCAGAACCAGTTTTGTCGAGTGACAATTCAGGAGGTTGCAGGGTAGATAAGTCTAGTGAATCCTTGCGTCACATGAAAGGTGAAGGAACTCGTTTCATTGACTGCTATTATTTCTAGTTCACCAAAAATTGCCACTAATTCAAAAAATGTCACAATAGCAATGTAACGTAGATGACTGATATTTGACTGTTCTCTCTCTGTATATTCTCTGAAAAAAAACTCTCAAGAGTACACTTGTGACAAGCATTTAAACAAATATAGTCTCAACAGGGAAGTGTGTGATATGAGTCATGAATCATGATTGTCTACGTTTATGTTTATGTTTTCAGCTTCTGAGAATGCATTCAAGGGGATATTGACCAGTCTCCCGAAGCCAGGTGGTGGCGAGTTTGGAGAGTATTTCAGTCTTCCTGCTTTGAATGATCCAAGGATTGGTACTACTTATCTATGGCTTTTTAAGTGATCACTTGAGTATGTTATATCTTGTTGTCTTTTTGCTTGCATATCAGTTTATATTTATGATGTATTGTCATGGGAAATTTTAGTACAACTGAGTCATGTGCGTTGGATAGTATATGACTATGGCTTATTTGTCTTTTATATGCTCTTGTTTTGTGTGGATTAATATGCTTTTCTATTAGTTCATTTTTACTCTTTTTTTTTTCCATGTTTTGATTTTACTACATTGCCACCATCATCTTGATTTCCATTACAGTTGTTATTTGCTCGAATACATGAGTATAGTTATCACATCGAGGGGCTCATGAAGCAGTAATCTCTTTACTAGTAATTGGATTGAAGAGTACTTTTCACATGTAAATTATTTATTGTCAAAAAGGGGAAACACTTCAAGAAACATTAGTTTAACACCATCTCCAAGATAACAAATTGTTGTTTTTGATAAATTAGCATTGTTTCGTTTGTGCTCATAATAGACAAGCTGCCATATACTATCAGAATCCTTCTTGAATCTGCTATCAACTTCCAAGTTACTAAGGAAGATGTTGAGAAGATTATTGATTGGGAAAACACATCTCCGAATCAAGTTGAAATTCGCTTCAAGCCTGGTCGCGTTCTTATGCATGTAAGTCATGAATCCAGCAGTGGAATATAATGTTGTAGTAATTAAAATATTTTCATATGTAAAAACATCATTTCTGTTGACAGGATTATACAGCAGTTCCAGCTGTGGTCGACCTTGCTTGTATGCGTGATGCCATAAGCAACCTTGGCAATGACTCCAATAAAATCAATCATTTGGTGCGTTTCAGTTTATTGTTTGTATGTGAATGAACTGACATTAACCATTTAATTCCTAGCCTAAAAAGCAATTAAATTCTTTTCATTATGGATTGAGGTTCCAAGTGTAGGCTTAATAACTCGTAGATTCTTGTGACCTTGAACAATTGTCATCTCAAGATTTGTATCTTGTTTAGATATCAATTAAGTTAAATAATAGTTTATCATTAAATTCATTTTATTATAGATAATTAGCTTGTCTGCATCCATTCTTTTGTTTCTCTTAACTAATAGCTGGAAACTGTTGAGATATTTTTTTCCGCCAATACTATTGGAAGTATTTATTGTAAGGCAGTGTACTTATGAAATTATGACTATTTGCCAAATTCTTCTCATGAGCTGTTGGAAAAGTATCTTTCATGCAGGTTCCTGTGGATCTTGTCATCGATCATTCAGTTCAAGTTAATGTAGCAAGATCAGAAAATGCAGTGCAGGTGAATATGGACCTTGAATTTCAAAGGAATAAGGAGAGATTTTCTTTTCTTAAATGGGGATGCACTGCTTTCCATAACATGCTTGTTATTCCTCCTGGTTCTGGTATTCTTCATCAGGTAAAGTAAATTGGAGTGTAATATTACATGGTAGAAGTTCAACATATTGCATACACATCTATATTAGTGTTACAGACTTTAGGATCACGTGTATGTCATTTCACTTTTTCCTTTATGTTCCTTACACTTAAAATTAAACCTTTGTTTTCATTGTTAAATGGAATGAACTTGCATTTGACCTTACTTCGAAATTTAAAAATTTCATGGGTTGTGCTTTTAAAATTTGGCATGAGGTGAGTTGACATGGAGAAATTTCAGGTTAATCTTGAATATCTTGGACGGGTTGTTTTCAACACCAATGGCATACTCTACCCCGATAGTGTGGTTGGAACTGATTCCCACACGACCATGATTGATGGATTAGGAGTTGCTGGCTGGGGAGTTGGAGGTATTGAAGCAGAGGCAGGCAATGCTTGGCCTTGTAATTGACATATGACCATTTTTACGATGACTGTCCTAGTTGTCAAGCTTAACCAACTATGACTTGGACATGATTGTACTTCTATTAAGTTGATGATAAATACATGTCTTATAGACAGATACATGAAGTAAACATAACATTACATTTATTTAGTTTTTACTGAAGTTGAATGTTGGCGTGTGCTTAACATTCTATTGATACACTAATGCTAGCGTTTATTCCAATTCCGCTTCTAATGTTATGTTATTTAACTGGACAGCCTATGAGCATGTTGTTGCCTGAAGTTGTTGGTTTTAGGTTTTCTGGAAAATTACGTGATGGTATCACAGCTACTGACCTAGTTTTAACTGTGACACAAATGCTGAAGAAACATGGTGTAATAGGGAAAATTTGTTGAGTTCTATGGTAATTTCATTTTCATGAGTTAAATTGAATTCTGAAATTGCTATGCTTTGTCCCCGTTAGATATAAGGTTTTCGTTTTTTATATACCTTGTAGGTGATGGTATGAATGAACTATCATTAGCTGATAGGGCCACTATAGCTAATATGTCTCCCGAGTATGGAGCAACCATGGGTTTCTTTCCTGTAGATTATGTCACTCTGCAATATCTCAAGTTGACCGGAAGAAGTGATGAAACTGTGAGTACTTCAGTTTATGTATAGATGCTTGCAGATTGAGAATGTTAAAGAGCTAGGTGACTTTTTACTCAATTTAGGTGGCAATGATAGAAGCTTATCTCCGTGCAAATAAAATGTTTGTTGACTACAATGAGGTGAGGCTGTGTTTCCATTTTCTATTTTGCCATTTTCGAACATTAATAAATGGTTTTGAATTATGTTATGAGATAAATCTATTGAATGTCTTTTTTCCTCTACATATTCAGCCCCATCAAGAAAGAGTGTATTCATCATATCTAGAATTGGACCTTGCAGATGTTGAACCCTGTGTTTCAGGACCAAAGAGGTATGTGATTTGTGCTTGCACAGAGTCCACTTTACATATCGATGCTTTGTTAGCTCATTGTTTGATTCGTTGATATTTTTTTATTTCCTTCTTTCTTCATTTAAGATGCTAATAATATATCAAACTCTTACTCGTTGTTCTTGCAGACCGCATGATCGAGTTCCTCTGAAAGATATGAAGGCTGATTGGCATTTATGTCTTAATAACAAACTTGGATTCAAGGTTAGCTATAAAAAACTTGTTGCCATCAAAGTTCTTCTCATATTGCAGCCCATTTAATAATTTATTGTGTTCTAGCATTGAGTTCTCCCAAGAAATTAAGTCAACAGAAGTAAAGTTCAAATTGGAATATAAAAACCAATGGCACAATATATACAACTTTAGCTCTTTTTCCATTAATCTAAACTGATATTTTCAGCAATGGAATTGCTGATAGCTAAGGAGAATTTGACTGCCTTATCTATGCAAATTGACTGGACCAAATTTGTCCTCATCATTCATTGCTACAATTGAAATTTAAGGAAGGCAGTTGTTAAGTTAAACTAGCATGTCTTTTATTTATTTATTATTTATTTTTATATTTCCTTAATTGCCAAGCTTGAAGGTCCAGTTATTTTAATGAAGTTCTGATAGCAAACATTCTTTGTGAACAGATTAAAGAGGTCTCTGTCTGTCTTATAAAGTCGTTTTAACTGAATTTATAGGATAACTGTTATCCAAGCCTTTTAAATTTATTTTATGATGGCTTTGCAAATTCTTACACCATTGTTTCTAAATCGCTTTTAATAATGCAGGGTTTTGCTGTACCAAAAGAGGCACAAGACAAAGTGGCAAAGTTTTCGTTTCATGGACAACCAGCAGAGCTGAAGCATGGTAGTGTAGTGATTGCTGCAATCACAAGTTGCACCAATACATCCAACCCCAGCGTCATGCTTGGGGCTGGTCTTGTTGCAAAAAAGGCTTGTGAATTGGCTTACAGGTTAGGCATGGTTAGGTGACCATCCCAACTCCCAAAAAATTCCTCCTTCTCTTCCTTCTTGCCATCCGAGCAAATAACTCCCTTTCCTCGTGAACTATCTATGAAATAACGAGTTCTATTGGCCTTCACTTTGTCTATAAGAATGTAAAAATAAATAATAATTCCCTAGAACATTTCTAATGGTCACTCAAATATTTTCCACCAGGTCAAGCCGTGGATAAAAACAAGTCTTGCTCCAGGCTCAGGAGTCCAGAGGTATTTTTTACATTTCTAGAATTGTTCAAAATACAAAGTGTATTATATTGTTTTATTTGTTTATGTATTAAAGTGAAAATATGGTAATTTTGATTTATATGGTTCAGTGGACTGCAAAAATATTTAAGTCAACAGGGCTTCCATATTGTTGCATATGGCTGCACGACATGTATTGGAAATTCGGGTGAATTGGATGAATCAGTTGCTTCTGCTATTTCAGATAATGGTATTTCTGAAATATTAGTTGTAAATGTTCTATAAGGGATATATTTAATTTAAGTACAAAATATTCATCTGTTTTGTATATTATGTTAATCTTATACATGTTCACCTTTATTTTTTCGATCTAAATTTTGCAGATATTGTAGCATCAGCTGTGCTCTCTGGTAACCGTAATTTTGAGGGTCTAGTTCATCCCTTGACAAAAGCTAACTACCTTGCTTCACCTCCTTTAGTAGTCACCTATGCCCTAGCTGGCACGGTAAATATTGTTATTAACAGTTGTGCCTCAAATTTGTTCAGTATTTGCAAACATTCAATACTGCAATTGCATATTTTCAGAAACTTGATGAAAATGCAAATACATTGTGTGTCAGTGTATGAGATGTTTCACGGGTTACAATAAGAAACTTTTCTTCTAATACAATGAGGTGACTAGAGATCCATGATGCAGGTTGACATTGATTTTGAGAAAGAGCCGATAGGAGCAGGGAATGATGGTAAGATTGTCTATTCAAGGATATTTGGCCATCTACACAGGAAATTGCAGAGGTGCAATATCCCGAATGTTATATGAACTTTGTGATATGACATTTAACTATCGGTGTAAAATATACTAATTTTGTATATTTTACTATATAGGTTGTTCAGTCCATTGTGTTGCCTGATATGTTCAGAAGTACTTATGAGGCTATCACGAAAGGCAATCCTATGTGGAATCAGCTTTCAGTATCAGTGACTTCCTTGTACTCATGGGACCCCAACTCAACTTACATTCAATGAGCCTCCATACTTTAAGAACATGACAATTGATCCTCCTGGAGCTCGTGGAGTGAAGGATGCTTACTGCTTGCTGAATTTAGGTGACTTTATCACAACAGATCACATTTCTCCAGCTGGAAGCATCCACAAAGACAGTCCCGCAGCAAAGTTTCTGCTTGACCATGGGGTGGAAATGAAGGACTTCAATTCATATGGAAGTCGCCGTGGCAATGATGAAGTGATGGCAAGGGGAACTTTTGCTAATACCCGCCTTGTTAACAAGCTTTTAAATGGGGAAGTAGGCCCGAAAACTATTCACATTCCAACTGGGGAGAAACTCTCAGTATTCGATGCAGCAATGGTGAGTTCTATAGCATTGAATCCTTGGCACAAGTTTTGATCCTGATAGTCTCTATGTGTTTTTTTAGTTCTCTTTTGTGCATAATATAAAATTTATATTAGGAATATCAAACATAATTACTTCCCTTACTGTGGATACTGTATCATGAACCTCCTTAAGTGTGATGCATCAGAATTATACACATTTTGGACCTTGGTACTAATCATTATATCCACATGATCAATTTCCATTTTCAGAGGTACAAGACTGCTGGAAATGACACTATTGTTTTGGCTGGAGCTGATTACGGAAGTGGAAGTTCCCGAGATTGGGCTGCCAAGGGTCCAATGTTGTTGGTGAGTCTTTAAGTTAAGCCATTTAGATATGCCCTCAGTTTTCCATGTGGTTGACCATATATTATCCTCTTGGTAAATTTATGTAACAGGGTGTTAAAGCAGTGATTGCTAAAAGTTTTGAGAGAATTCATCGCAGTAATTTGGTGTGAATGGGTATCATTCCGTTGCAGACACGCTGGGTTTAACTGGTCATGAGCGTTACACCATCGACCTTCCAAGCAAGATTAGCGAGATACTACCCGGACAAGAAGTGATTATCAAGACTGACACGGGGAAATCTTTCACTTGCATAATGCGTTTTGATACTAAGGTACATACATCCCACTTTTTTTCTTCTTTTCCCCTTTGTTATTGTGTTTGAATTTATGAAGATCAAGGTGTGGCATTGTAACACCCCTTGACCCGACCCGGCTGGATCGACCCAGGGAGCGCTACTCGGGTGTTCAGAACTTGCTTAATTCTGTTTATAAACTGAAAACCATATAATTTGTAATTTAAAAATCTTTTCAAATGAGCCCATCAAAAATTATTTTCAAAAATTTCGGCAGAGTTTCCTCTGTTTTTCTGATTTCCCAAAACCTGTTTTTCAAATAAAATCTCAAATCACTAACAATTCACAAAAACACTTCAAATCTCAATCCATTCAAATGCGCACTCTGCCGTTTAGTGCGACTTTCAAACAGGTTATAAATCAATTCAACATCTACAATCCTTTTTGAAAAATGCGAAACAGAAAACATAAAATAATTAATTACAACACATTATTACAAAACATAATTACAAAATCTTCTGTATATGCACGCATAATCTAAGTATAATATACATAAATACTTATATAACAAACTACCCCAATGATGCTGTGACTCTGAACTCTCCTCTGCAGCTGGTATCTCTTCAGTCTTTTCCGTCCTCGGTATCTTTATTACCTACGCGTTAGAAACAAAACTAACGCGCTAAGCAAAACTGCCTAGTGGGTGTACACTAAAATAAATGGTAATATAATATAAAACAGTATATGTAAATTCAGAAATTTAAAAGTGTATATAGACAATAAAACTTAAAACCAATACTTTCAGAAATAGAAATATCTATAACAAACATTTTACAATTACTGAAACTAAGTAAACAGACAGTATTTCAAAACTTTCTGGAATTCAGTTTCATATCATTTCTTTGTTTTCCATAACATTTCCTAATCATAAATTCTCAATTTGGCCCGTGATACACATAGCAGGGTGTACAGGATTGGATTACGGGTTTTACAGTCGGGTTTCCCTTCTCATATGAAATGGTATCCCTATATAAACAGTCGGTTTCCCATTTCACTAGGAAATGGTATCCGAGTATTCTCACAGTCGGTTTCCCATTTCACGAGGAAATGGTATCCGTGGTAAACAGTCGGTTTCCCATTTCACGAGGAAATGGTATCCGTATAATCCATAATCAGAGACAATCATACATCACGGTGCAGTACTGCCATAAATTCACCCAATTGACATGTCAATCTCCTATATCTCTATATCCCTATACATATATCAGGGCCGTTCAAAATATCGAAATCAACGAATATCAATTTCAGTCAAAATCCATAAAACAAAAATTATAAACCAGGTTTTGAAATGAATATCCATAAGAGCAAAATATTATCCAACAATATGCAAAAACATAAATAAATCCATACGAATATATATATATATATAAAATATAATATAAACAAATCCATACGAATATATCTGAAATCCATAACAATCAAAACATTTATCAAAACTAAGTTTCAGAAACGTGTGTACACCAACCTGGATACCGTTTTTCCGCTTCTACTCCTTTTTCCTTCTGGATTTTCCTTTTTCCCTCCTCTTTCCTTTCTCTTTCTCTTTTCTTTCTTTCTTTTCTTCTTCTTTCCCTTCTCTTCTTCTTCTTTTCTTTTTCTTCTTCTTTTCTTCTCCTTCTCTTCTTCCTCTTCTTCTTCTTCTTTTCTTTTCTTTTTCCCTCTCTCTCTCAGTCTCTCTTTTCTTTTTTCTGTTTTCTGTGGCTTCTGCGAGAAGCCAAATTTTTTTTTTATATTTTTCGGTCGTTGCGACCTGTGGTCGCGCCACCAAGTCGCGGTACTCACTGGAACCTTTCCACCGCCTTCATCGCGAGCACACCTCGCGGTACCATGGTCGCGCTGGTGGTCGCGTTGCTCACTGCCAAAATTTGACAATTTCATCGCGATCTGTGGTCGCGGTGACTGGTCGCGATGCTCACTGCCAAAATTTCCATGTTTCATCGCGAGCGGCCCATCGCGACCTGTGGTCGCGGTGACCAGGTTGCGATACTCACTGTCTCAGTTTTCAATTTTCATGCATCATTTTCGACCGTTCAATTTGATCCACCTGGAAACCATAAAATAAACATACATTTAATTACATTTTGCACCCCTCATATCATAAATTTTATATCCACATATTTAAAAGTAATTATTCGAAATCCGGGATGTTACAAGCATACCACATTTTTGTTTCGAATGAGAAAATTAGAATGGACAATCTTATGTATTATCTTAAAATCAAGTAAAAACAATTAAAGATACTATGTGCTTCTCTCAGTGCATGCAAAATATCAAGAAAATTGAAGACTTTGTGTTAGGATTTTATACTTCTGTGCACATTTTAATATGAAATGAAATAACTATTATAAAGAAAAAGAACGTCACTTGTTGCTCATACTTTGTAAGAATGGTGGTTGCTGTTATCTCTCACCATATTAAAGGTGTCCATATTTTATTTTAAAAAAATTGTTTGCTGCACAGCAATTGGGATTATGTGCCGTAGCTCTTTACTTTAGATTTATCTTCTAGTTTCATTTAACAATTTCAACTATGAATACGCGATAATAACAGGTAGAATTGGCTTATTTTAGTCATGGAGGCATCCTTCCATACGAACTCCACAACTTTATCAAGCAGTAAACTACATTGTTTGCCAGCTCCCTTCCTCCTTCTACTTCCGGTGGTAGCATTTTCAGCGGTAGCATCTGGATATCAATAATAGTTCCTCAAATTTTGTATAATGTTGTTAGCACAAGGACAGTTCTTACACATGTTATTTTTAGTAGAAATAGATACATGTAAAGAATCTTCTCTCTTATTTACCATGTCAAGAAGGTTGAATTACTAAGTTCATCAATGCTTACCTACTTGCTTGAAATTTTTTACTTCATCTATGTATAAAAAAGCATAGTCTTCCAATGGGAAAAAAAGAAGAAGTGAGAAGCCTATCAAAGTTTATTATAATGATATAGAAAAGAAAAGTCCTTTTTTATGGGAATGATGCTTTTAAATAAAAACTTTTTTTTTTTTTTTTATAAATTAAAATTTTGTTTAGCTGGACTTTTGAAAGTATGCTTTTAGTTTTTTAAGTCCAAAAACTACTTTATGTGTATTTGAATTTTCTAAGAGAAGAGTTTGAAAGATTTAAAAGCTCTTTTAGATAAAGTAAAAATATATAGTTTTTGTAGGAAGAATTTCTAAGAAGGTAAAAATCTAAAATAAAAGGCATATCAATCAGGCTTTAAAAAGCACTTTTCACATGTATATATGTTGAAGAACATTAAATTCCTTTGAAATTTGGAGTCAATAGCCCTTATGATTTTGATTTTTTTATTTAAAGTTGCATCATCCGAATTTATTAGGCATGTCATCATCTGTATATCGTTTTGAGTCTTTTGAATATTAAATAAAATCCTCCTCCATTAGTGTTATAAAATTAAAATCTTTGATTTTAAATCTATATTATGTTTTGAAATTGATAAGTAAAATACATTTAATGATATTCCCAAACCCTCTACTTTTATTGGAAAGTGCTTCTAAATACAGTCGAACAAATTAAAACTATGTTCACATTTTAAAATAAGCCTAATAGAAGGCCAAAATTAGAAACTTCTATGACAACAAAACCAATTTGATGTTCTATAGAGGTGAGAGGAAAAGTTTGAGTTGACAACCAAGAAAAAAGCATTTTTACTGGGCCCACAAGACCAAATCAAAAGCGGATTTTGGTGGCCCAGCTTGCCCCATCTCTTTATCGCCGAATCGTAACCGTTGATATGACGCATATCTTTCTTTCTTCGATCTGACCTCAACGTGATGCCAATTATTTTCCATCTCCTGGTCCCACTCATTTCCTATAAATTAATATCTAGTCCAATGAATAATTGTGCATCATCCCAAAAAAAATAAAAATTTAAAAAAACAAAAATATCTTATTGGATGGAGCAATGAGAACACTGTGACGGTTTTTTTATTGGGCCCGTAGCAGTCCAGCGTATGGACCTTTTAAGAGCATAAAAAACATAACCATTCCTCATCCACTATATAATTGAACGTAATTGAGGGAATATTAGGACGCCACTTGCGAAACTTCCAAAATTAAATATTTTACATTGAGGGCTCTTTTCCAATGCTACATGTATCATTTTAAGAAATCGTCAATAAATATATATAAGTACAAATTTATATAAAATATCGCAAAATTTTGATATTTCGATATATTTTTTTTATATTTATGATGCCTCAACTTTCTCTAGTTTCCATTTGATGTTCTGATCTACGGTTGATATAGGGACTTGATTGCGTACACATAAACAGTGAAGGTACACATTACTGCACAGGAATAAAACCCTATCTGTTTCAAAATTTCAACTGAGTCGAGCTCTGAACGAGTACTTCTACTTGTAGAAACGGCACGCAGCCCTAGGCTTCATATGCGCTCCACACGCCTCTCTCTCTGTCTCTCTCACTATTCATTCGTATTCCACCGAAGAATCCATGAACTGAATTATTGATTTTATTGATTAAGAGAAGAGTTTTATATCTGAGTCTCTGACGAAAATCCTTATCTTTGCATTTTTATGTGAATGCGTGCGTGATCGTTTGTTGTTGTTGTACGCGCACACACAATCGTCGTCATGTATAAAACGGCCTCAACCACCGCAGCTTCTTCGCTGCTCAGAGCATCGAAGTCCAGATTCATCTCCTCGCTTTCGTCACCCAAGACCTTATCTTCGCCTCCAAAAATCTCTCCTTCTTCTGCTTCTTCTGCTTTTGCTGCTCAACACCGATCTCTCAGCTTCTCCTCTGCGGTTCGATCCTTCCGGTGCTCCGTCCCTCGCTGGAGCCACCGTGTCGATTGGCGCTCTCCTGTCAGCCTTCGCGCTCAGATCAGAAGCGTTGCTCCCGCCATCGAACGCCTTGAGCGTGCCTTCGCTACTATGGGTACTGTGCTTTGCCTATCACGTTGATTTCCCATTTTTTTGGAGTTAAAATTGTTGATTTGATCGGGCTTTGTTAGAGTGAATTAATCAAGAACTAGCTCATTTTTTTTAAAAAAGAAAATAAATAAATAAAACGATTATATTTAATGAAAGATATTTTCTTTTTGTTATTCAGTGAGTCAACCCTTTAGCCTTCTCGAGTCGTAACAACTAAAGATTTAAATTTTGGCGTACTTACTTATTAATTAATTTGTTACTGTTACTATTGTTGTCATTACAAGTTTGATTTTTTTTCCCATTTTCGTGGCAATTTTAAAGAACAATTGAGTTTCTGGATATAGGTGGATCTTATTTGTGAGGAAGAAATTGCTCTTAAGCATTAGATTAACGTGTGTATTTACTTGAGTGATACATTTTGGAGAACTAACATCATCTTATCTTGTTAAAATGTTGATAAAACTGTATAAAAATTGTATAATGATTAAAATAGTAAGCATAATATTTGGTTATCTGACTAGCTTAGTATTTGGTCATTTTAGAAAAAGAAAGAAAGAAAAAAAATAACTGTCAATGCGCCCTCCCAGAAACCTTTGAAAGATATTTTATATGAAAATGACGATTTTGTTATTTCGTGTTGTTTCCATCAATGATATGTTTCTGGTCATTTGCTTGTCTGGTTTCAGCTGCTGAACACGCATTCAAGGGAATCTTGACCAGTCTTCCAAAGCCAGGGGGTGGCGAGTTCGGAAAGTTTTATAGCCTTCCGGCCCTTAATGATCCAAGGATTGGTATTACACAGTCACTTGTTATTGGAAATTAGTATATAATCCGTATAAGGTTTCCTTTTGCTTCAATATTACTTTCTTAGCTTGAAGTTAAAATTTGGGTAATAATTCAATTGCTGTTCCTCATTTTATTTGTGTGTACTTTTCATGTGTGTGTGTGTGTTGTTCTCTGTGTGATTGAGAATGTAGGAACAAATCTGTATTATGCTGCCGGTATAAGTTGCAATATGATTTCTTATATGTTTCCAATCCATTTTATTAATATCTCTTTCTTGTTTATGTTAAGTGTGCCACTAATATATACACATCCTCTTTCCTGTGTGTACATAATAGAGAAGCTGCCATACTCTATCAGAATCCTTCTTGAATCTGCAATTCGTAACTGTGACAACTTCCAAGTTAAAAAGGAAGATGTTGAGAAAATTATAGATTGGGAAAATACGTCTCCGAAGCAAGTTGAAATTCCCTTCAAGCCTGCTCGTGTTCTCTTGCAGGTATGTCAGAAGTCCAGTTTACAGAGTTTTTCTCTTGAAAATGCATCACCCCTAAACCTATTTTTTTTTCCTGTTGGCAGGACTTTACTGGAGTACCAGCTGTGGTTGACCTTGCTTGTATGCGTGATGCCATGAACAAACTTGGCAGTGATTCTAACAAGATTAATCCTTTGGTGCGTTTTCTTTAATAGTTCGCATGCAAATTCAGTAAACGAAGTCAATGACATTAATCCTTTAGCTTCTGATTATTAGTGATGCAATTCTTTATGCTGTGGATTGAAAAACTCAGATTTCAGCTTGACTACGTGTAGATACATGTTGACTTTCATTGCATCTGTGTATTGGATATTGTAATAAGTTTAATTTTTGAAGTTGCATTGTGTGATGTTATTTCTATAGTTTGTTTCTAGTTTTTATTTCTTGTCAGGGTAGCTATGATTGTGCCGATTGATGATCATAGAAGATTGTGTAATTGACACCGTTAGAATGATTAGTATATAATATTGTGAACCAATGCACTTTGATTTTTTCTTTTCTTTAAATTTTCAGAATGCTAATGCCCTTGCAATTGTACTATGCTTTCTTACAGTGCCCTCTTTTATTGGTTTCTTACTGCATACTAATAGTTTTTCGCATGTAGGTTCCTGTTGATCTGGTAATTGACCATTCAGTTCAAGTTGATGTAACAAGATCGGAAAATGCAGTTCAGGCAAATATGGAGCTTGAATTTCAGAGGAACAAGGAGAGATTTGCTTTCCTTAAATGGGGGTCTACTGCTTTCCATAACATGCTTGTTGTTCCCCCTGGTTCTGGTATTGTGCATCAGGTAAGTCGGTTTGGGGACATGATCAATTCCAAGTGGGGATTAGGCATACTGCTTACGTAACCTATATTGATTTTACAGATTTATAATTGCAATTAACTCTTGTTTACCTTTTGCCTCCTTTGTTGTTGACAAATTGAATTAAATCTCTGTTTTAATTGTTCAATTTACTAGACCATTATTTGACATAAATTTGAAATATCCCTCGCAGATTTTCTGTTCTTTTCTTTCTTTCTTTTTTCCCCCAATGGAAACAAGAAGTGGGTTGACATTGAGTTATTTCAGGTCAATCTTGAATATCTGGGACGGGTTGTTTTCAATACTGATGGCATACTATACCCTGACAGTGTGGTTGGAACTGATTCTCATACAACCATGATTGATGGGTTAGGAGTTGCAGGATGGGGTGTTGGAGGTATTGAAGCAGAGGCTGCAATGCTTGGTCAGGTAATAACTACTATGGAATGGGGTCAATTTTTTGTCTATTCCCACTATTGAATCTGGATGACCTTGAGTTTTTCATAATACCATAAAATTTGTGCAGATACAAGTTATTATACTAAATTATAAGTGAGATTTATGTGAACCTGAAATAGGATTATGCAAGTCATGATTTTTAACTTAATACTGTGGCAGACTTTTGATGCGTGCTTAAGTAGCCTTCCTATAGTTGTTGTTGATTCTTGAAATGTATTCTCAAGTCTTTTGACCTTTGATTATTGAGCAGTAGTAGTACATTTCACCTATTTTATTGTGCTCCATATAGCAAGTGCTTTGAGATTTGTAGATGTAGATGCACTGACAGGGGAGTGTCAGGAGCTGAAAGTGTGGTGTTAGGACCAGCCAACCTCATTTTCCCTTCAATTAATGTTGTAGATTTCTATATTTTATTGTGATAATTTTACTTCTTCTTCAATAGGTAATGCATTTCATCATTTTTTGTGGTGTAATACCCCTTGATCCCTCATTAGATTCATATTGCTAATCATTAAATATTATAACAATGTAACGACTCTAAAAGTTACTCCTTTATTTAATCATCTTTCTTTTAGTTCCTTCTTTTTAAATGGTCCATCCTGCCTTCACATTCTTTTAAAAACAGTTACACTTATGAGCATGGTGTTGCAGGGAGTTTTGTTCTAATGTCAATTTTTTCCAATAATGACAGCCTATGAGCATGGTGTTGCCTGGAGTTGTTGGGTTCAAGCTATCTGGAAAACTGCACAACGGGGTAACTGCTACTGACCTGGTTTTGACCGTGACACAAATGCTGAGGAAGCATGGAGTTGTTGGCAAATTTGTTGAGTTCTATGGTAATATTAATTTCCTGGAGTTGAATTGAAGTTATTCTCAGTTGCAATGCATTTGTACGTACGTGATATAACATTTCAAATTCCATTTCCCTTATAGGTGATGGTATGGGTAAACTTTCACTAGCTGACAGGGCTACTATTGCTAATATGTCTCCTGAGTATGGTGCAACCATGGGTTTCTTCCCTGTAGATCATGTTACTTTACAATATCTGAAATTGACTGGAAGGAGTGATGAAACAGTGAGTATACTAATTTATCTTGCATAAGGATTGAAATTTTAAATTTTGACCAGTAGATGACCTATTTCTTCTTAAATTTAGGTGGCAATGATAGAAGGTTATCTCCGTGCAAATAAAATGTTTGTTGACTATAATGAGGTAAGACCTCGTTCCATTCAATTTTTTCTTTTTCAATTGGCATAACTAGCATGAGTTGCCAAAATTTGTTTTAATTTTTTTTTCCCCTACTTAAATTTCAGCCTCAACTAGAAAGGGTGTACTCATCATACCTAGAATTGAACCTTGCTGAAGTTGAACCTTGTATTTCAGGACCCAAGAGGTGTGTGCTTTGTGCTTGTACAGACTTCACCATTCAATTTCATCTTACGAATTGATGCAAATGTTACCATCTTCTATATGATTTATATTATATCCACTTTTAACTTCATTTCTTTGCAGACCTCATGATCGAGTTCTTTTGAAAGAAATGAAGGCAGATTGGCATTCATGTCTGGACAACAAAGTTGGATTCAAGGTACATCTTATGCCATACAGTTCCAGCGTACAGCCAAATAATAATTTCCGAACAATTTGGTTTCAATCAAATGAATGTTGTTTATTCCTTTTTTCTCTTTCTCTGAACTGTTAGAACTTGGATGAATTTGATGAATTTCTGCTGGTTTTAATAACCATCTTCATTATGGTTTTTTACCCACATCAAACATGTAATGATCAGCCATCACAAGTATCAGTACCTCTAACGTAGAGCAGTGACAATGCCACTTATTGCTTAAAATCATTCTGATAATGATCTAGATGCTTTTGCTCATTAATTATGCCTGCTTTTATAAATATTATTAACATCCATGACCTTTTTATATGATCTCTGATCTCTCTACCTCCTCTCCCCTGCCGTGCATGTACACTTGCATAAGTCGACATGTGTGCCACCAGAGTTAAAATAACAGCGTTTAGTGGTCTTACTTTTGCAACTGTGTCGATGAGGTGTGAACTTGGTTTGATATCTTTAATGGTTTTGGCATGCTGTGTAAAGGAAATGCACTATAGAGCTCCTGTCAACAAGTGGATTTGGAGTGAATCCTGATAATCTAGACCACTTCCTAAATTGGATTTGTAGGCATGACCCCATACATGTATCCTAACTTCCTTTGATTATTGATTTTCTAGTAAATCTTACTTCATTTTTCCTACATGTCTTATTATGATGCAGGGCTTTGCTGTACCTAAAGAGGCACAGGAAAAAGTGGCTAAGTTTTCATTCCACGGCCAGCCAGCAGAGCTTAAGCATGGTAGTGTTGTGATTGCTGCAATCACGAGTTGCACCAATACATCAAACCCCAGTGTCATGCTTGGTGCTGGTCTTGTTGCAAAGAAGGCCTGTGAACTTGGTCTACAGGTGAGGTTGGTTATATGTATTATGCATTTAGACTCTTGAAAACACCATAAAACAAAAACTATTCCCATATCACTACCAATTTTTCTTGGCCTTCCCTTCAGCTCTAAGGATATGTATTAGTCCCTGGTAATTTTGTAATGATTGCATGAATAACTGTTTGCCAGGTCAAGCCATGGATAAAGACGAGTCTTGCCCCAGGCTCAGGAGTTGTAACTAAATATTTACTCCAGAGGTATTTCTTACAATTTATGGAAGTAGTGAGATTGGAGATATGTTGCATTATTTCCTTATATTCAAAAAATATATAATAACTTTGGTTTCTGTGGTGCAGTGGACTGCAGAAATATTTGAATCAGCAAGGATTCAATATTGTTGGATATGGCTGCACAACATGCATTGGGAATTCTGGAGAACTAGATGAATCAGTTGCTTCTGCTATTTCGGAGAACGGTATTGATAATCTTAATTGTTAATATTATGTATATAATTTTAGCTTTTTCATACTCACTTGTTATGTAACTTTCACTACAGTCTTTCACATTTCTGTAGTCTTTTACTTGTTGATCTTTGACTGGCCCAGCTAAATTAATTCTCATATTTTTGTGCAGACATTGTAGCAGCAGCTGTGCTTTCAGGGAACAGGAATTTTGAGGGTCGTGTTCATGCCTTGACTAGAGCTAATTACCTTGCTTCACCTCCTTTAGTTGTTGCTTATGCCCTTGCTGGAACGGTATGTAATCTTAGTAGTTAACTGTGTCCAAATTTGTAATTTGTTCCACATTCAGAAGGATTAGTGCAGTGACTGCAAAAGTGCCAACACAAAACACTTTAAATAACTGAGATTGTAGGCTTGAGTGGTGACACTGTTAGTCATATAAGGAGTGATGATTGCAATAATCCTGTTGAAATCTTTCGTTTGTTTCAACGAGGTAACATGTAACTGTTATCCAGGTTGACATAGATTTTGAGAAGGAGCCTATTGGGACAGACAAGGATGGTAAGAGTGTTTATTTCAGGGATATCTGGCCATCTACAGAAGAAATTGCAGAGGTAGAGAATCTCCAGTTTTCATATCACATGACAATTTTATGTTTTACTGCTTAACTATCAGCATGAAATAACTTAACCTTGGTCATATCCTATGTAGGCTGTTCAATCCAGCGTGTTGCCTAATATGTTCAGAAGTACTTATGAGGCTATAACAAAGGGCAACCCCATGTGGAATCAGCTATCAGTACCCACTGATACCCTGTACACATGGGACCCCAACTCAACCTACATTCATGAGCCCCCATACTTCAAGAACATGACTATGGATCCACCTGGATCCCATGGTGTCAAGGATGCATATTGCTTGCTGAACTTTGGTGACAGTATCACAACTGATCACATTTCTCCAGCAGGAAGCATCAACAAAGACAGTCCTGCTGCAAAGTATCTCCTTGAGCGCGGGGTGGACCGCAAGGACTTCAATTCTTATGGTAGTCGTCGTGGTAATGATGAAGTGATGGCTAGGGGAACTTTTGCCAATATCCGCCTTGTTAACAAGCTCTTGAATGGAGAAGTGGGCCCACAGACAGTCCATGTTCCAACAGGGGAGAAACTGTATGTGTTTGATGCAGCATCGGTGAGTCCCTCGGCATACGTCTTTTCTCAATGTTCCTTCCTGACAGTATTATCTTTCTAATTTTATTGTTTAAGAATATATATGCTCACTCTTAATTAGGATTGAACTTGTCCTTGACTGCTTGTCTGTAGATATGTACTTAGTTTGTTAGGAATTCTTGTCAAGTACAGCTGGCCCTGAAGTCCTGGCTTTTTATTAAAGCATCTTAGTAACCATTTTACAATACTGCTCTCTCTTTTGTGCATCTTTGGAAAATGTTATCAGTACATCATATTGTTACTTTCCATTAGAGTTTTTGCTGAAGGCACTGCATAATGAGTTTTTCTCAATGAATATCAGAATGTCAAGTTTAAGACGTCATCATCTGTAACCAATGTTTATTGTTAATCACTAAATCCATTGGCACAATCTGCTATTTTCAGAGGTACAAGGACGCTGGTCATGACACTATTATTTTGGCTGGAGCTGAGTACGGAAGTGGAAGTTCCCGAGATTGGGCTGCCAAGGGTCCGATGTTATTAGTGAGTCATCTTTTCTAGCCATTTTAGTAACCCTCGGTTTTGCCTGTTGTGGTGTCCATATTATGTCCTCTTTGACTAACATTTTTGGTTATAACAGGGAGTTAAAGCTGTGATTGCCAAAAGTTTTGAGAGAATTCACCGCAGTAACTTGGTGGGAATGGGTATTGTTCCACTCTGTTTCAAGGCTGGTGAGGATGCTGACACACTAGGGTTGACTGGTCATGAGCGTTATACCATTGATCTCCCAAGTAACATCAGCGAGATAAGGCCCGGTCAGGATGTGACTGTCACCACCGACACAGGAAAAACTTTCACCTGCACAGTCCGCTTTGACACTGAGGTACTCCCTAGTCAATTTCTTCTCTCTAAAAATTCTAAACATATTTTCTTTCAGTATTGCATTTGAAAAAATGGACAAGTTAAACACGGATACTACATATTGTTTTGAAAATAATGTTATTTAATGATGATTTTATCTTGCTAAAATATGGTTTAGAATACAAGCAGGAGTCCTTCAATATCAAAGTTATCACTAGTTGGTTTCATGTTTCAACCTGTGTGTTTCAATTTGCAGGTGGAATTGGCCTATTTCAACAATGGAGGCATTCTTCCATACGTCATCCGGAACCTGATTAAACAATAAGTGACTGCATTATTCATCAGACACCTTGCTTCATCCATGGAATTTGTATAATGTGAGAAGGGAATAAAGTCTCAAAATAATAGAGAAAAATAGATCCCTTCAAGGGACACAGGCAATTTTTTTTTTTCCTCAGAACACTTCCAGGTAGACAAAATTGGTCTGAAAATAATGGATTATTTTCAGAAATATAATTTTTGTTTTCATGTTCAGTGGTTGCATGCTGTAAAATTGATTTGTTCGCCCCAAAAAAATTAATTTTTGTTTATTTTTTATTTCTTTGCTTTTGTATGTTTACAAAGCTCATATAGTTTCTCATTATTAATTTTGGGGTGAGACTATTGACACCCATAAAATCACCCCCAAATACTATAAAACCAAACTCTTTGAGAATGTTGGACAAAATTCTAAATACAATTTTCCCGGCAACCATTCATCATAAAACTAAACGCTTTGAGAACGTTGGACAAGGAACTTTGCAAAATATGCAATTGTTTTCATTCTTCTCCCACACAACTAATTGAGATGACTTGAAGTCTGAAAATTCGATATGTAATTCTTACAAGTATATATTTTGAGAAAAAAAAGTTACACATTCAGGCTCTTTCACTATTTCAGGAGAATAGTTTATATATATATATTTATATATGGACAGGATCGGCAGTTTATATTTTACACAAATTCTTACATACGCTTTTAACCCTTAGATTAAGAGGTGTGTAATAACTTGGGTTCTTTAAGGTATTAATTGGTCTTCAACCATTCATAGTACTTGATCTAAGAATTAAGAACGTGTGTAAGAATTTATGTAAAATATAGAGACTGCCGATCATGCCCCATATATATATTGTAACATTTTAAGTTTTGAAGAAATTTTTTTCCTAATTTAGTGAGACCTATACATAAATAATATTACAGGATCTAAATTAATCTAGATCCTTTACAGTACCTTTGGCTATATCTCCATTTCCATCTTTTATCAAACAAAATATGAGAAAATGTTGTAGAGTCACAATAAAATATTGAGAAGAAAGATTGTCGATTGATTCGGCCACCCAATCCACTGTGTTTGACCATTGGTTTAGAAATTCACAGCTACTTCACTAAAAAAGAAAAAGCTAGTTAAAAAAAAATTTGACAGGTTCAAAATTTGATACTTTACACATAAAAAACATATAACATTTTTTTTAAAAGTAAAAACATATAACATTAACGCTTCTCTAAAGGTTGATTTTTAAAATGGTCTAATTTCACATTACCACGAAATAATATTTCCATTTTGCTTGATGCTCGTATTAGAAATTTAAATTTCTTAATAGCTCAAAAAAAAAAAGAAATTTAAATTTCTAGTTGTAACAAAAAGAAAAAAAAAATGATAATAATAATTTCTAAAACAGGTTCAAAAGGCGAGTTCTTAAATTGTAAACTTCCTCATCCCACATTCCTCCTCTATTATTTCCATTTCACATCACTCGTACTAGAAAATTTAAATTTCTGGAAAAAAAAAATTATTTCCAAAAACATTACTTGCACTAATGCAGCCTCATACAATTATGTACTGTTTAATGAAAAATTAACGTGTGTGTATATATATTATATATATATTTCACTGTACAACTCACACTACCAGTTGAAAAAGCCAAAAAAAAAAAAAAGGCATGTTTTATTGTCCTCTCTGCTTTCACATATAGCTTTAATTTATTGTGTTTTATTTTGCTTCTGTTTTTTTTTTTTTTTTTTTAATTTTAATGTAATATAATTGACTTTATATGTTTTAATGTTTTTCAGCAAGCTGGCTTAATGTTCTTCTCGACTTAGAAGATCTTTTCGAGCCTTGCATGGAGCATGAAGAGAGAAGTAAGAAGTAAGAAGGAAAAAAAAAAAATTTATTGCTTGTACTGTTGCATCAGTATGTGCTCTTACTGCTACGAGGGACACAATCCTCATCATGAGATCATGCAGGTTCTCATTTTTAAAATTAAGAGCAAATACATCTAGATCCCTAAGGTCTGCTCATCTACAAGCGGAATTAACCTTTAAATTTATTGACAAAGACCTCCCCAACCGTTAGTCAAACGCAGTCGATCATATTTAATTGTTAAAAATATCAAAATGCCCCCAATTAGTATATATATATATATACACACACACACACTAATCTTCATTAAATAAAAAAATTAAAAAAAAAGTTAAACTCTCCATTATCCATCTCATCTTTTTAAATATTTTTTTAATAATTTTTTATTTAATGAATATTAGTAATTTTATATATTATTGAGGGTATTTTGGTCTTTTTGACAGTAAAAGATGGTCAACCGTAAAATTAAATGAAGTTTGACTAACGATAGAGAGGTCTTTATCAATAAACTTAAAGGCTGATTCCGCTTGTAGATAAGCAAATCTAAGGGGGTCTAACTGTCATTTGCTCTAAAAATAATTATAAAAAATCTTCACTGTCATTTTTTTTTTTAAAAAATCATTTTTAACATTACTGTGTTCTTTTTTTCTTCTCTTTTTCAGATTAGATGATATACGTTTGACAATACTATAAAGATTGAAGATGCTGCTAAATTTATGGATTGTGAAGAAATCGCGGTAATTTTAAAAAATAATGGTTACTATTTTTTTGTTATAATAAATAAATGAAAAGCTAGCTTGACATCTGTTTTGATCTCTCTTTTTTATAAATAAAAATGGTCCTACACCTACACCTAGCAGTAAAAATTTAATAAAACAAATTAATTTTTTCAAGGCATTAGACGTTGACGTAACTTTGGTTACATATCATGTTCCAATTGCAAAACATATTTATCGCTTCTGTTCTATCGCATGCAAGGTCTCTTATTATATATATATATCTCGCTCTCTAACATGCATATATATGTTAACCGATACTTTATATAAATTTTTTTTTTTCAAATTCTAAAAATATTATTTCTCCATTTTAGTTTCCTTTTATTTTTCTCTAATTAATATAAAATTTGATTTCAGGTAAACTATCTCATAAGAACCTAAGGTTACCTCTCTGGATTTCTCATCTGGTCCTGTAGATAGTTTTAATCTTATAATTATACTCTCTCCTAAAAAAAAGAAATTAGAATTTATAACTTCAACTTTTTTTTATTTGTTTTCATATTCTTTTAACTAGTTTGTTTTCATATTTGTAGATTATAGAGAAGAGCTTAGGGTAATTTTTCCATAATTCTTCCCTTGTTAATTACTATGGGTTATAATATTATTTTTATTTTTATTATCTATCTTATATAATTGACAAGCCTCTCTTACAATTTTATTTACTGACCAAAATTGCATATTTTGGTGACAATTATTAAAACTTTTCCCATAATGTATTGTTACTTGCTGGACTATATATCCCCTCAATAAAATATTTGTTGAATTTTTTAAACTGAATTTGGTTGTAAATGGGTAATTGTAAAAAGAGAGAAAAAAAAATCCAGCAATTTGGAGAGACCGAGAGTGGATTTGACATCAAGACCTCTGGTCTCCACCAATATATTTTCTCTCTTTTCTACAAATTGAATGTGTCGTCATATATAGAAGATAAGAAGAGTCCTAAACATTTTCAATTTATAAGTATATAGTATTTAACCTTTTGATATTGTGAGAAGAAAAAAAAAAAATAGAGAGAGAAAGAGAGACATGTAAATATATATGTATATATAATTTATTTACTTTAAAGATTGCACTCGACATAATTTTTTTTTTTTAAAAAAAAAAAGAAAGGAAAAACGTATATTATTATATAAACCAAGAGTCAAATTGCTACCAAAAAGCTTAAAAATAATTAATTACTATCTATTATTAGGGTTAATTGCAATAAAGTGCCCTGACGTTTGGTTATATTGCAATGAAATCGTGAGTTTAGCCTTAATTGCATGTTAATACCCTTAACTAACTGATTAATTGCATGTTAGTACCCTTGACCAAGTTGACCGGTATGTTGACTTTGACTTTTTTGGTAAAAAGACAAAATTGCCCCTGGTTAAAAAAAATTTAAAAAAAAATTTAAAAATTAAAATTTTTAAAAATAGATCTCCACCGTCCATCAATCTTGATGGACGGTGGAGATCCATTTTTAAAATTTTTAATTTTTTCAATTTTTTTTAAATTTTTATTTAATTTTTTTTTAAACCAGGGGCAATTTTGTCTTTTTACCAAAAAGTCAAAGTCAACATACCGGTCAACGTGGTCAAAGGTACTAACATGTAATTAAGGCTAAACTCACGATTTCATTGCAATATAGCCAAACGTCAGGGTACTTTAGTGCAATTATCCCCTATTATTAACATTTTCTTTCAAAAAGTGAGAGAGACTGACAATTTTGTAAAAAAAAAAAAAAAAAAAAAAAAAAATTTACATGGTTTCAGTGTTCCTCTGGAATGCTCTCCAAAGCTGGCCTCCAATTGCTGCTAGTAAATCCTCCTCCACTTTCTCTAACTTGTTGAGAAATCCTTGTAGTAGTAGTGCCTCTCAGCTTCATTGCACTCTCCAATAGTTTCTCCACAGAAGAGTACTTCAACTCCTTGTCTTGATCACAACTCAAAATTTGCCTCAATTCTTCTTGACTCACCACAACTTTAATCCTCACAACCCCACCACGCCTCTCTCTTTCAACCTCCTCCTCCATCTTCTTCTTCGTTTCCGATCTCGATTCCGTAAACGTTCTTCCCATTCTTCTTATGGCTTCTGCTTCCCTAACCATCTCCTCGTACTGTTCTTCATTTTGTGCTCCAGTTTCGTTACTAGTTTGTTTCAAGCAATTGTTTCCCATATGCGTTGTGAGATTGGAAAATAATTTTAAAAAATAAAAATAAAAGAAAGGGAGAAAAACAAGAGTATGAAACGTGAAATATATAGAGAGAGAAGAGTGTGGTGAGATCACATGAAGAAGCGATTAATGCGCCGGGTATATGGAAGATGGAAGTTGTATTTTATTTTGCTTTCTAGAGACAAACACCACTATATACTGTTACGTACGTTGCATTATATAATATGCTTTTGATGCCCTTTTGTTTATGCCATTTCTTTCTTGAACAGTGACAAAAGAATTTGTTAGAATCTTGGTCCACCAAAAGAGACAACTAATCATGAATCAATGCATCTAATCCATATTAATTATAGAAATTAATTTAAATACTACTTATATATAATTGATTGCTTCAGAGATTTTTGTGGTGATCAGTTCAGTGTTTATAGCTTTGGCTTGGTATAACAAAACAGGTTTTGAGGCATAATTCTGCTTTAATTTGCAACAAAATCAAACATTTTTGTTACAACTTTACGGCTACGTGGCAGGATAAGATTGGAAACAATGTTATTGCTTGGACTCTAATAATACTAATATTGGGATTAATTAATTAATTATAAAATATGCTATGTATATGGTCCTTTGATTGCGCTCATTCAAAGTGGCTGGCTGCTGCGTAATCAAACATTTTTAGAATTCTTAATTAACACTACTGTTTCTACTTAATAAGTTAAAACTATTGTGTGTTTAATATATTTTTCTAATTAAAAAAATGTAGTTGCAACTTCTTGTACTGATCAAATGTCCTGACCGTTACCTAATACTCTTTATCTAAAACTGAAATCATGATTTGTATCATCATGATTAGAATCTCTACCCACCACAACTTGACACTTCTCTAGTATACAAATTCATAAAAGACAACAAAATTAAAATATATTTTTTGCATATAAAATCTCTAGGTACTTTTTGCATACATGCAATTCTACCAAAACCCTTTTCGTTATATTTTTCAAACTATTTTTAGGAAAATAAATAATTATATATTCCAATCATGAAGGAAACTAATTAACTCTTAGAATTTACTTCATAGACTACATATAGAGTCTGAAAAACTGGGGTCTTTGAAAATCTCGTGATGATTAGAAACGTAACAATCTCAAGAAAGGATACAAAGTCAAACAAAATAATCTCATGATGTTTCTGGTGGCAGAGGAGGTGGACTGGTGGAGGTGGTGGGTTCACTGCATGTGAGATGTTCCCTTCAAGTTTAGGACACCAGTCACCAGTGCAATGCATATATATAATCACATCCTGTTTGAAAATATGAGAACCCTTGCGCGTGAAAACAGTTGATAAGTTTATATATTGTACCTTTCACATGACGTTAGGTGGGTTTTTTCCATTGTATATATCTATCTAGTTTACGGAAATGCTTGAACTTGTTTTGCATGTGGAGTTGGCCCATTTTTTTTGACCTTTTTGATCGATTCATTTTTGTTTTTGTGGTTTTATAATGGGAGACAATTAACCACCCCAGGCTCCTCTTGTTTTATGGTTGACTTCGTGACATATATATGTAAATGTGTTCACATCTTCCTTTTGATCATTTCAATATATAGCTAGCCATGCATATCTAGCAAAACCATCATTAAATAAAATGTAAAAGAGTGATATTCAAAAATGTTTTATTCTCTTCTCTTAGGGTGTGTTTGGTGCGTGGGATTGAATTGCACTATTTTTATGGAATGAGATTGAATTGGATTGGATTGGATATAATTAAATTAGTACTATAATATGTTTGGTGCGTATAGAATATAAATAAACAAAAAAAATATTTATTTAAATATTTTAAATTAAATTAAATTTGGTGAAACATTTAAATTAAAAATATAAAAACTTTAAAATGTTATGATAATATATATAAAATTAACTTTTTAAATAAATTAAATTAAATTTTATATATAAATAGTTTAATAAAATATAAGATTTTTTTAAGGGGGTATAATTACAACATTAATAACTGCCGGGACCTACCGAAATCAAATACTAAATGCGCGGCTCAGATATCTACTCCTATAACGGGAGACATATACTCCCACAATAATGGGAGAAAACTGCCTACACATACTGGTAAATGTGCATTGTGGGAATTGAATACTCACTATTAAAGTGGAAGCGAGGTGTACTAACCACTTTATTATAAGTGGATGTGCATAAGATATTTTTTTGAAAAACAAAAAGAGGAAGAGAGAGATGAGCCCAGCAAAAAATTGAAAAATTATAAGCAAAATAGACTTATGAAAAAGTGGAAAAAAATAAATGCAAAAAATTGTGGAGAGAGAGAGGATAAAATAAACCCTTTGGGCCCCGTTTGGTATGCGAGATTGAATTGGACTATTTTATGGGATTATACTGGAATTGGATTGGATTGGATTAAATATAATGCTATCCACCGTTTGGTGTAACATAGGATACGATTAAAATAGTCCAATCTATTGTTTGGCGTAATATGAGATAAGATTAAAATAGTTCAATCCATATACATAAATTGAATCACTAAGGATTAGACTAAAAATAATGTAATGAAATATTTGTTATATAGTTATAATTTAATAATTTTAAATATAATTAGTCTATTAAAATAGAGATTCATAAATTGTAATTAAATTAAAATTAAAAATATGATTGATTTTTTAGAAAAAAGGCAAATCAAGAATTAAAACTAAAGCATTGAATGGAGATCAGACAGAAGACCCTGATCTAATTAGGAAGAGCATCATCAAATTAAAAAAAAATTACTGAATAAAAAATAAAAATTTAATTTTTTAAAAATAAAATAATGTAAGAAATTAGTTTAAATTATATTAATTTATTATTTTGAAAATGCAGAGGATGATGAGAGAGGAAAGAGGGTAAGTATTGGGTAATAAATATGTGGGACCCGCATATTTTTTTAGTCATGGGACTAATAGAGATGGGGGATATGGTGGGTTTGTGTAATCCAGTGTAGGGAGGAATAAAATGACACTCAGTATTACTAATTCCATGTTTAATTGTGTTGCCAAACGCAGGATAAGGATAAAAATAGTTCAGGTCCAGACTTAATCCCGTATAACAAACATGACCTTGGAGTAGTCTATTTTATCCTGTTGCTATGGGATAAAAAAAATAGAAGAAAAAATAGTCCTCCTAGCTTGGATCACCAAATAAGGTATTGTCTTATTTTTTTATCTAATCTCAAGCTAATTACAGGCAACAAACGTACCATTATTGTTGTCGTTAAAGACAATTTGCGATCGTATTCTATTTTATATTAAGATATGGGGGTTTTGATTTATGTTAGTTTATTGCAATTAATATATGGGTAAATTATAATAGTATACTCTGATATTTAATTATATTACAATGAAATCATATTTTTACTTAAATTATAATTAAGTATCTTGAATAATTATTAATTGGGTCCCTAATCTATTTAATAATATCATTTTTTAATCTGTTTTTACTTTTTTAATTCATACAGTCCCTAACTTTTTCAAAATACATTAATTTAGTCTCTATGACCAAAATTTGATAGTCAAATCAGACATAAAATATAAATTGATCATTTTAACCTTTTTTTATTAAATTATTAAATTAGAAAGACGATTTTACTCTCAAACTTTTCATATTTTAATAATTTTACCTATTTTGATAGTCCAATAAAAAATTGATGTGTTATAAAAACTTAAATTATTTTTAAAAAACACTTAAAAAGGACTAAATAACAAAATAAATATGATAAAATTCGTTAAAAATTAATTTTTTTTAAAGTAACATCATTTATTATAAATAAAAAATAAAATTCAAGATTGAAAACTTATAAAACTCAAAATTTTGTTAAAAAATTTAAAATATTATATATACATATTTTATAGTATATTGTATAGTCTATATACATTATATATATATATATATATATATATATATATATATAGGGTCGGCCCCGTTTCAGTTCAAACCGGGCGGTCCGAACCAAACCGGCAGTTTTGAATTGGGATCGCCAGTTCCGGTTTAAAACCGGTTAGCCATAAAATGGAACCGGAACCGTCGGTTCAGGAACCAGTGAGAACTGGAACCGGCAGTTCCACCGGTTCCGATTCCAATTTTTTTTTTAAATATATATATATATATATATATATATGTATGTATATATATATCCCAACACTGTTGGGCCACATAAAATAATTTTAAAATAAATATGAGTATATGGCCAACACTATTGTTGGGCCACATACCACTTTGACCATATCCCACTTCATTTTTTCTTTTGTAGCTTAGCTTTTATAAACACCCAATCTTCTACAGACCATTTTCTTTTCAGTGTGGGACTACTTACTAGGGTGCTTATTTTTTATATAACCAATTTTCCAAATCCCACATTGAAAGTGAATGTGTTTTGAAACTACCTTTACTTATATATATATATATATATACACATACATACATACATATATATATATATACACACACACACACACTTCTAAAATTTGTATTCTCCATCCAAAATGATCAAAGCCGTATTACCTTCGGTTTATTCATTTTTTAATTTTTTTCCAAAAAGAGGGGCAGCATCACCGGTTAAACCGCGGGTTCTAAATCGGAGAAGGAACCGAAACTGCGGTTCCTCCCCCGGTTTCGGAATTGAAACCGGGACCCCATAGTCCCAGTTTCAGAACTGGAACCGCCGGTTCCAAAACTACAACCTGCCCTATATATATTATAAAAATAAAATATAATAATAAAATTACAATATATATACATATTTATTATTATTATATTATAAAAATAAAAATATAATAATAAAACTGTAATATATATATATATATGTATATATTAAATAACTAAATTTTAAATTTTATAAGTATTCAATCTTAAATTTTATATTAATTTTAATAAATAATATTATTTTAAAGATTTTTTAAATTTTATAATATTTTTATATTTATTTTTTATTTTTAATAAAATTTATCATATTGATTATTATTTAATTATTTTTAACTGTTTTTAAAAAAGTTTAAATTTTTATAATATATATTAATTTTTTATTGGACTGTTCTAATAGGTAAAATTGTTAAAATTTAAAAAAATTAAAGGATAAAATCATCTTTCTCATTTAATAATTTAATTTAAAAAAAAGGTTAAAATAATTAATTTATAATTTATGTGAGGTTTGACTGTCAAAATTTTAGTCATAGGGAGTAAATTAATGTATTTTAGAAAAGTTAGGACCATCTGAATTAAAAATGTAAAAATATATCAAAAGTTAAAATTTATAAATAAGTTAGGGAACGAATTAATAATTATTTGAGATACTTCGTTATAGTTTCAGTATAATTTAATTTTATTATAATATAATCAAATATCATGATATTTCATTACAATTTGTCCTTAATATATCTTTTGGAAAGGCGTGCATCCTTGTGTGCATATTATTTTATTATTGCCAAACAATCACGAAGAAAAAAAAAAAACTAAAAGAATGACTAAAAAGAAAAACAAGAAAAAAGAAAATGAACTCTTTGATAATATTGAAATTTACCCAACTTTTATTTTTTTATTTTTTTATTTTTAACGTAATTGCCCTGTAAATTGTCGCCTATTTAATTAGACACATTTCTCTCCTTGTTTCGTTGAATCAACTGCTTGACTTGATGAGTCCAATTGGCTTTTTGTGTATTTTTTGTAATCGTGGTAGTGTACGTTTGAAATAGTTTATTTATTGGTCAAAAGAGCTTATTTAATTCTAAAAATTTTTTTCAGTTTTTTTTTTTATCGTTTGGTTGTCACCACAGTAAAGTTTTTAGCGATTAAATAAGTTATTTTATGTCTACTCGAATACTCTTAAATTTTAAACTTTTCAAGTAGAGTTTTTGAGCCTTTTTTTTTAAATATTAAAATGTCTTATATAATCATGATATATTTTATAATTTCACAATAACCTTTTGAATTAAAAACCCTAATAATTTGATTTTTTAACATGTGAAACATAACTTCAATACTGTTAATGTATTTAAATTTTTAAAAATTCATCTTTAATTGTGTGAGTTTCCTCTGTCTTATATTTTTCTAATTATTATTATTTTATTTATTTATTCCAAATAAGATTGTCCGTCTACATGCACATAAACATATTATATATGTAAATGTGTGTGTGTGTGTCATATATACATATATATATACATATACATACCCGAACATAGCCGCACAAACATTTAAAACATCATGATTTTAGTAAAGTTTCCGTTTATTGTTTAACATGCTTATGTGGCAACACTGGGCTATATATATAAAGTATATATGTGTATGTCGGTATATGTGTGCATATTTGTATATTATCAAATGCTTTTTTTTTTCTTTTTTAATTGTGCATAAATTTTTATATGTGTGTATATATTTGTATATTTTGTTGTGAGTTTTTTTTATTGTGCGTTGTGTTTTTTTTTTTTTTGCAATTCTCATGTTGTTATTTTAATTATTTTGTTTAGTCATATCCACTCAGAACTCAAGTGATTAGTGCACTCCCCTCCCACCTCAGTGGTGAGGGTTCAATTCTCATCATGCACATTTACCAACATGTGTGGGTAGTTTTCTCCCCTTATTGTGGGAAGTAGATATCCGGGCCGCGGTTTTAGTGATCGATCTCGGCAGGTCCCGGCAATTATTAATCTTGTAATTGTACCCCATTCAAAAAAAAAAATTATTTTGTTTAGAAAATCGTATTTTCATACTCTTTTATAATTTTGTTAGAAAAATGATATTTTGAATAAGCTTTTTGAAGCTCAAATTCAAGTAAGATCGATATTATGAAAATGATGGGTCAAGGTGGATTCATATTCTTATTCGTGTGGTGATCAAAATGATTTTCGTGTGAATGAGAAATTGTTATGACAATTAAATATGTAACAGCCATATAATAATCATGAATGACAATTGAATTTGTAACTGTCAAATCAATTGTCATGAAGTATAATGGCCATATTAAATTTGTAACTCTCAAATTAATTGTCTTGAATCCATTTGTAACTGTCATTCCCGTGTGTGTGTATATATATATTGTCATCATATTACTTTTAAAAAAAAAAACACAGATTCCAAAAATATCTTCTTTTCGTTTTCAAGTAGTAGAGTTATGACATTATTCAGTTTGTCGAAGTTATCTAACGATAATAAAATCGAAGCAGTTGTATCCTGAAAAACATACGGACTCACGGTAGGAGACGAATATGTTTTAAAGAAACCGTGTAAAATACGGGCCTCGGCTTCAAATTTAAATATTGCTATTATAATAATTATTTATATTTATATTCAATTATTTTTCATTAGCATCTGATTGATTATTATGGTTGATTATTATATTTGATTATTGATGTGTTAACAATCTTAAAACATATTCGCGCTTCTCTTGGTTGATAGGTGTTGGATTCGGTTTAACAATCAAATTTCAATTGTGCTATTTGCACGACATCAGATTCATATCAGTTTCTGATAAAGGAAAAAAAAAACTATTTTTCAAGCAGTTTCTCTTCACTGGTTTATCTGCAATTATTGATATATACATAATAGTTTTATTGAGTAGATTACAACTAAACAGTTTTGAGCAAAAAGAAGAATTTTTTTACCGAAATTTTTGTTGATCTGCAATTTTTTGTTTCCTTTTTTGACCGAAATTGGTTTTGGTACAAGTAAAGCAACTGGGTTAATTCTTAGTCTCTGCATTTTACTTAACTTTTGGATTCAGCAAACAAGTTGATTACTGATTTTACTTTAATAAGTAAAACTGTTTTTCAATTTGGTTTTTCAGGTCTGCCTGAATTTGAGTTTTCTGGTTTTCGATAACATACCAGTTTTTGTTAAATTGGTCTTTTGGTTGATCTGCAACAATTGCTATGTTTCGAATTTTTTGGATATAAAATAAGTTATATCATTTGGATTTGAACAGGTTGTTTTTGTTCAGTTTGCAGATGTTGAGAATTAGTCTTCTATTGAACTAATTCCTTTCAATTTTTTAGATTTTGGATTTTGATTCTTGTATCTAACTGTTCGTATGCTTAATACATTTTCTGGGCAGGTTGATACTCATTCAATTAATAAAACTGATTCCATGTTTCTATTTATGTTTCTAGACATATAGAACAGTAGAATTATATACTGGTTTTTGACAAATAAAATAGAAACTGTATTTGGATAGTTCAGAGGGGAAAGAAGAGAAAAAAAAATAAATTAATACAGATCCAATTTTGGACCTGGTTTAATTTGGATTCTTATTGAAATTCGTATCAAGCAGTATTACTCTTAATATTTTTTTTTAAGGGGATACAATTACAACATTAATAACTGCTGGGACCTGCCAAGATTAATCACTAAATGCGCAGCCCGGATATATACTCCCATAACGAAGGGGAGATAACTACCCACACATGCTAGTAAATTTATATGGTGGGAATTGAACCTTCACTACTAAGGTGGGAGGGAAGTGCACTAACCACTTTAATATAAGTGGATGTGCATTACTCTTAATATTTATACTGTGATAGTTTTTGGACAAAGAATGCATCAATAATAAAATATTGGAGTGATAACATATACTGGACATACATTTATATTTGTATATATCGACTGTTTAAATTGATTTAGAATTTAAATTGGTGTCTTGGAATTATTTACTAAAACAATTGGTTTGTTTCCAGAAATGGCTTATGAATCAACATTCGCTACCAAGACTAGGGAGAACCCAACTGTTCCTCAAGTGACTACCCCTACTACATCAGTTTCAATTTCGGTGATGAACCCAGAAGTACTAGTTTCGGTGCCAATGAACTACATGAACAAACTAGAGAAATTTAATGGGTTGAATTTCAAGAGGTGGCAACAGAAGATGCTCTTCCATCTGACCACTCTAAATCTTGCGAGATTCTTAACCTGAGGAGGCTCTAAAGTCGAACAGTGACGAGCTAGATATACAAGTCTTGACTGCCATTGATGCTTGGAAACATTCTGACTTCTTATGCCGCAACTATATCATGAATGGACTGTCAGATTCGTTTTACAATGTGTATACTGCGAAGAAAACAACTAAGGAGTTGTGGGAATCCTTAGACCGAAAATATAAAACCAATAATGCTAGGGCCAAGAAATTTGTTGTGATCCATTTTCTGGATTATAAGATGGTGGATTCAAAAGCTGTGATCAGTCAAGTGCAAGAGCTCTATGTAATTTTGCATGAGATTCACTCTGAGGGGATGGTCCTAAGTAAAACCTTCAAAGTAGCTGCTATAATTGAGAAGTTACTCCTGCATGGAAGGACTTCAAGAACTACCTTTAGTACAAACAAAATGAGATGAATCTTGAATAGTTGATTGTCAGACTTCGAATTAAAAAAGACAATAAGAAATTTGAGAGGAAGGGGTCAAGCTAATATGAGGCGATGACCAATGTTGTGGAGCTTGGTAAGAATTTCAAGTTCAAATGAAACAAGTCAGGCAAAGGGTCCAACCTAGAACCGAAATGAAGAAGCTTCAAGAAGCAGAAGTTTCGGGGGAAGTGCTTCAATTGTGACAAGATGGGTCACAAATCTTCTCAGTGCAGATTGCCGAAGAAAAAGAAAAACAATGAAACTAGTATGGTGGAGGAAATCTCCAAGGATGTTTATGAGATCATTCTTTCTGCGATGGTCTCTGAAGTAAACCCGGTCGGGTCCAACCTAAAGGAGTGGTGAATTGACACACCGGTGCCACTAGGCACATATGCTCAGATAAGGCATTGTTCTCATCCTTTGAACCAATAAAAAATGGGGGGAAGCCATTCATGGAAAAATCGACGACTTCTGAAATTAAGGGCCAAGAAAAAGTGGTATTGGAGATGACATTTGGGAAGGAGTTGATTCTGAACAGCGTACTGTACGTGCCTGAAATTCACAAGAACTTGGTGTTCGGTTCACTGCTGAATTAACATGTCTTCAAGATGGCATTTGAATAAGACAAGGTTGTTGTAACACCCCCTGACCCGACCCGGCTGGATCGACCCAGGGAGCGCTACTCGGGTTGTCAAAACTTTCTCAATTCAATTTATAATTTCAAACCATTTAAAAATCATATCAATTTGTAATTCAAAAAGACTTTTCTAGTGAGCCCATCGAATAAATTCTTCAAACCATTGGAGAACCACATTATTTATAATTTTAAAACCGTTTTCGAGTGAGCCCATCGAAATACATTTTTTTACAAAAATTTCAGCAGAGTTTCGTTTGTTTTTCGGATTTCCCAAAACCTGTTTTTCCACAACTCAAATCAAATACAAATTCAATAACACTTCAAATATCATTTTCAATCAATTGCGCACTCTGCCGTTTAGTGCGACTTTCCAACAACAGTTTATAAAATAAAACGATTCAGAAGTCAATATTTACTAACATTCTGAAAATGAAAAACAGAAATCATAAACCAATTTAATTACAAAACAGAATTTTACAAAACGTTTACAAATCTCTGTATATACATGCATATCAATCACAATACACGTCAACATAAATATCTACCCCAGCAATGCGACTCTACTCCTCTGTCTGCAGGAAACTCCTCTTCAGTCTTTTGCCTCTTCAGTATCCCTGGTACCTACGCGTTAGAAACAAAACTAACGTAGCTTAGTGGGTGTACACTAAACTCAATTATGAAAAATCATAAATAACCTTTAATAAGAAACAAATCACAATATATATATATATATATATATATATATATATATTTCAATTCTAATCATTTACAAATCAATTTAACTTCAAAATCAAAACATAAAACAGTTTTAATCACTTTAATTTCAACAATAAGATCAACATATAAAATCGATCAATAAAGTTATTCAATTCACTTCAATCTGGCGCGCGAGAATACTCAACATACTAGGACTGGAATATGGGTCAAACTCCCACCCTAGGACGAATCCTAAGAGTGGTACGTATCTCCCTACTCTAGGACCGAGGGTACGGAACCTAGAGAGGTACATAACTCCCTATCCCAGGAACGAATCCTTAGGAAGGTACGTGTCTCCCAACCTCAGGACGAATCCGTGAGGAGGTACGTGTCTCCCTGCCCCTGGACGAATCCATGAGGAGGTACATAATAATCATCAATAGCATATCAATATCGGTGCAGTACTGCTCACTGAACCCAACTGGTATACCAACCTCCTATATCCATTTCTATGTCTAAGTATCCTAGGGTCGTTTCCGATAAACTATTTTTCAAATATTCGCAATAAGTTACAAATCAATAGATACTCAATAAATATACAATTCACACAATACTCTTCAAGAAAAATAAACAATAGTCATACAAACGTCTAAATCAAGTATTTTTAACGAAATCGTAATAATCGAAATACGATCAAAATGCGATCTATCATAAAATCATTCCAAGAACAACAATAGAGATATAAAATCAATAGGTTATTTAAATAAAGTGCGTATTCAGACTAAAAATACAAAATACGTTTTGTAAAGAGTTCGAAAACGGATGTACACCAACCTGGATACCTTTTTTCTTTCGACAAATCGCGTTTCTACGATTTTCTTTTCCTTTTCCTTTCCCTTTCTCTTTCACCTTTTCTTTCCTTCTTCCTCTCTTCTTCTTCTTCTTCCTCTTCTTCTTTTTTTCTTCTTCTTTCTTCTTTCTTTCTTCTTCTTTCTTTCTTCGTCTTTCTTTTTTTTCTTCTTCTTCTTTCTTTCTTTCTCGGCCTCACCCTCTCTTTTCTCTTCTCTGTCTGTTTTGTGGCTTCTCGCGGAAGCTAATTTTTTTTTATATTTTTCGGTCGTCGCGACCTGTGATCGCGCCACCAGGTCGCAGTACTCACTGGAGCGTTTCCACCGCCTTCATTGCGAGCACACCTCGCGGTACCATGGTCGCGCTGGTGGTCGCGTTGCTCACTGCCAGAATTTGACATTTTCATCGCGAGCAGTTCATCGCGATCTGTGGTCGCGGTGACTGGTCGCGATGCTCACTGCCAAAAATCACATTTTTCACCGCGAGCAGGTCATTACGATCTGTGGTCGCGGTGACCAGGTCGCGATGCTCACTGCCTCGGTTTTACTTTTAATTACATTTACACCCCCTCCAATCACAAAATTTATATTCACATAAATAAAATTAATTATCCGAAATCCGGGATGTTACAGTTGTTTTGTCTAATAGTGGAATGTATGTGGGGAGGGGTTATGTAACTGAGGGGCTTTTTTAAGCTTAATGTAACCGCTATCAAGCGTTTGAATATTAATAAGAATAATTCTTCTGCTTGTTTGCTTGAGTCTTCCAATTTATGGCATGGTAGATTAGGATACGTTAATTATGATACTCTATGGAGATTAATTAACTTAAATCATATACTTACATTTAATATTGATTCCAAACACAAGTGTGAAATTTGTGTAAAGGCAACAATGATTAGGTCATCATTTCAAACATTTGAAAGGAACACGGAACCTCTTGATTTAATTCACAGTAATGTGTGTGATTTAAAATCTGTACAAATAAGAGGTGGCAACAAGTATTTTATTACTTTTATTGATGATAGTATGAAATATTGCTGTGTGTATTTGCTAAAAAGTAAGGATGAAAGGATAAAAAAATTCATTAACTATAAGAACGAAGTTGAGAATAAACTCAATGAAAAGATTAAAGCGTTAAGGAGTGACTAAGGTGGTTAGTATGAAGCACCATTTGGTGAATTCCATGCACAACGTGGAATTATACATCAAATCATAGCTCCTTATTTGCCTTAGTAAAATGGTATTGCTGAAATGCAATACTGATAAGTTTTGGGTTGCTTCAGAACATATGGGGAGATGCTATTTTGTCTAGCAATTACCTTTTAAATAAGGTACCACGAAAGAGACAAGACAAAACTCCATATGAGTTATAGAAAGGAAGAAAGCCTTCCTACAAATACCTACGAATATGAGGATGTCTTACTAAAGTGGTCATAACTAAAACAAAGAAGGTGAAGATTGGTCTAAAAACAGTTGATTACGTTTCACTGGCTATGCTCTTAATAGTAGTGCATATCGGTTCATTGTGTATAAATCTGAAATCCCAGACATACATAAAAATACAATAATGAAATCTAGAAATGCATCGTTCTTTGAGCATGTATTTTTGTATAGATCAAAAGCATAATCAAGTTCGTCCAAACGAACACGAGAGACTCCAATTGCGGAAAGTGAGGACCAAGAATAAGAACAAGTTCAAGAACAAAAACAAGAAGTTGAGGACGAACCTAGACGTAACAAAAGAGCTGGGACATAAACATCTTTTCGTCTAAATTTTCTGACCTATTTGCTAGAAGATGAACCTCAAACTTTTAAAGAAGCTGTAAGCTCTACAAAAAGACCTTTATTGAAAGAGGCCATTAAAAGCAAAATTGATTCTATCCTTCAAAATCACACTTGGGAATTAGTGGATCTTCCTCCAGGTTGTAAACCTCTAGGATACAAATTGATTTTCAAAAGGAAAATGAAACCAGATGGATCAATAGATAAGTATAAGGCCAGACTTGTAATAAAAGGTTACAGACAACGAGAAGGCCTAGATTACTTTGATACATATTCTCCTGTGACGAGAATAACTTCCATAAGGATGATAATCGTAATTGCAACTTTGCGAGACCTTGAAATACATCAAATGGATGTGAAAACAACATTTTTAAATGGAGATTTAGATGAAGAAATCTACATGGAACAAATTTAAAATCGAGATTTCCGTGAGAAATTCGATAATGTTATGATGGCAAACAAATTTAAAATCAACGAGTGCAACAAATGTGTTTATGTCAAAAACACAGAAAATGGATATGTCATTTTGTGCCTTTACATTGATGATATGCTTAATGTTGGTAGTGATGATAAGATGATCAAATCTACCAAAAATATGTTGAATTCAAGATTTGACATGAAAGATATGGGACTAGCGGATGTAATATTGGGTATAAAATTTTCAAGAACATCAAGTGGTTTCATTCTAAGTCAGTCATAATATATTGACAAGATTCTTGATAAATTCAACAAGGATGACTCTGGAGTGTCCAGAACACTGTAGATATGAGTATACATCTATCCAAGAATAAAGGCAATAGTATATCTCAACTAAAGTATTCTAGAGTGATAGGGAGTTTATTGTACTTAATGAGTTGTACAAGACCAGACATAACATATGCATTTAGTAAACTGAGTAGATATATGAGTAATTCAGGCGCTGACCACTAGAAAGCAATAGTAAGAATACTTCGGTACTTACGTTATACTCATAATTTTAAGCTACACTATACCAGATATCCAGCAGTTATGGAAGGATACAGTGATGCAAATTAGATATCTGATATGAAAGACTCAAAATCTACTAGCGAATATGTATTTATACTATGAGGTGCAGCTGTGTCATGGAAATCCTCTAAACATATATGTATAGTGATCAGACTGTATTTGTTATATTTTTACACCCCTTAGACCTCGTCTTTTAATCATGTTTTTAAGTAAATTGGTATGTTTAATGTGTGTTTTGAGCTTGTCAGGCCTTAGGTGAATATTAGGGAAGATATGGCAAAGTTTGAAGAATTGAAGATTTTTCAATGCAGACTGGTCATGTTTCAGAGGCTTCCATAAATTCTATAGGATGAACTAGGTTGCAAGCCATACATTTCTGTAAAGATGTAGATGTCTACTTTCAATTAATTTTTCGTGATCTGGAGTTTTCGAGAGGAAGTTATGCTCATTTTTGTAACAGTGCACAGTCCAGCCGATTTCGACCAATGAGTGGCGCGATACAACGGTCACGATGGAACATCAATTTTTTGGCAGTGAGTACCGCGATTAGAGCATTGCGATCGGGAGTCGCAGCATTGCGATCGGCGATGCGGAAACCCTAAATTCTACAACCTATAAAAGGAAAATAGGAGGAAAGAAGAGGGTTCCTAGTTCATCCAAGGGGCGGAAAGAGTGTTCCTAGGCCATTGTTCATCACCAAAAACACCATTCAAACACTATTCCACACAAGATTGAAGTTAGTTACTTGATATTCATTGATCGTTCATCAGAGAAGACGAATAATCGAAGGAGACAAAATTCTAGCCGGATCAAAGCGGGATTTCTCACCATGGATGCTTCGAGAATGGGTTGTATCTCATTCTTTTCTTCTTTTGATGTTTCTATTGTTGTTATGAGTAGCTAATTTCATAGTTAATAGGTCAATGGACTATGATTGAGTTTAGGGTTTGTAATTGATATATTTTGATATGTATTCCAAGACTTTATTTTCTAGATATTTGTCTCTATTAACTTGTTATTCTTGTTGTTTGCATTAAGAAAGTGTTTGCATGAATGTTGAATAACAATTAATAAGAAAATTATATTCTATTTGAGAAATCATTAGGGTATAGTTGTTTATATTATCGTTATAAAGAATATTGAATAGATTGATTAAGGCATGAAAATGTTTAATCAACCTAAGAATTGGAACTAATAATGGGATTTTAATTATCTTCACTCTAGAACCAATAGATGAAGTTAATTAGATTTACAATATCAATGCATGACCCATATAATTTTATATGCCATTGTTAGGGACAATTCAACACTTGAAATATTGAACCTAATTAGTTAATTGCAATACCCCGACTCATGATTGGTACCATTTGCCTGCCTAGCGTTTTTCACCTTTGGTCTAGTCTCACTTTATTTAGAGATTCTTTTTAGTTTGCTTTGCAAATCACAACATTTACAAACTTGATTTAATTTTTTGCTCTAGTTAGGATCTTTAATTTTAGTCTTAGTTTTACCACCACTTCCTTATGGATTCGACCCTGTACTCACAGAAAATTATTACCTCGACACATCCTGCACTTGAGATTTATCCTATGCGTTGTGAGCATGTTATATAGTCAGATCCACATTAGAATCTGAATTCATTGCTCTAGGTAAGAGGAATGAAGAGGCTGAATGGTTAAGACAATTTTTAGAGGATATTCCGATATAGTTACAGCCCATGCCAGCAATCTGCATTTATTGTGATAGTCAGTCTACAATTGGAAAGGCACATAGCAACATGTATAATGGTAAGTCGAGATACATACGTTATAAACATAACATTATTAGACAACTATTCTCTACTGGGGTTATTTTTGTCGACTATGTTAAGTTAAATGATAACATTGCGAATCCACTAACTAAAGGGTTAAATTAAGAGTTAGTTGATAAATCATCGAGGGGAATGAGACTGAAGCCCAAAAAAGAATAAGTTGATACATTGGAAACCCAACCTAGTTGATTGGAGATCCCAAATCTAGGTTCAAAAGGATAACCTAAATGTAAGACTTAGTTGGATCACTGTGGGAGATAACTTCAAATTCATTCCCATGATAAATCAATGATATCCGTAAGAAAAGGGTAAGCTATGCTTCTAATGATTCTTATACGTCGGAAATCCGAGCAGAGTAATGCGGGTTACTCTTAACTAAGAAATTACTTATGTGATGGAGAACTGGGGCCGTTTCGAAAGAGAATTGTGTAGGACTCAATTCTTTAAAAAGTCTCATGGTGGAACCAGAAGCTTATGTTCATGACCAAAACGAACATAATAATGAGAACTGAATTATGTTAGGAAATATTCATGTGTGAGATATCATTTACAAAAATGGCAAAACAGTTCAAAGTCATCATGTCTACTAATCAGCCAGTAAAGTCTATGTATTCTCACAAGGGAAGGTTCAAAGGGTAACACTTCCCTATTCTATGCAGGTTTCGACCGTTAAACTCTATCACCAGGTCAAAGCATTATTTCATTTTCTCTTTGTCTCTTTCGTTAATTTCATTCATGTATGGAATTGTTAGGAAAATGGCATTTTGAATAAGCTCTTTGAAGCTCAAATTCAAGTAGAACCGATATCATGAAAATGATGGGTCAATGTGGATTCGTATTCTCGTTCGTGTGGTGATCAAAATGATTTTTGTGTGAATGAGAAATTGTTATGGCAATAAATATGTGACGGTCATATAAATAATTATGAATGACAATTGAATTTGAAATTGTTAAATCAATTGCCATGAATATGTAATGACTATATTAAATTTGTAACTGTCAAATTAATTGTCATGAATCCATTTGTAACTGTCATTCTCATGAATGTATATATATATATATATATATATATATATATATATATTGGCATCATATTACTTTGAAAAAAAAAAACAACACGCATAAATCATATATCAAGCAATTCCAAAAATATATATTTTTTCATTTTCGAGTAGTAGAGTTCCGGAGTTATCTAACGACAATCAATCGAAGCAATTGTATCCTGAAAAATATACGAACCCACGGTAGGGGACAAATATGCTTTAAGGAAACCGTGTGAAACACGGGCCTCGGCTTCAAATTTAAATATTGCTAATATAATAATTGTTTATATTTATATTAAATTATTTTTCATTAGCATCTAATTGATTATTATGGTTGATTATTATATTTGATTATTGATGTGTTAACATATTTTACAATTGTTTTTTTAATTATAAGGAAAGATATTTTCTTATTTTTTTTTATTATCTTTCAAATTCTTTTATACGTTCATTTTGATAATTCTATTATTTAAAAGAACTTTTAAAATCAATACAGTTAAACAATCTACAGTTTAAAAGAGCTTTTTTAATTGATAACCAAACGATCAACGGCTTTTCCTTAAAAGCTCTACTTCTAGTAAATCTATTCCTAAAAGTTTTACTCGGAGAAGCTATTCCAAACGGACAATCGGTTAAAAAGGGTTACAGTGAAACGGTGCGTTTTTAATTTTTTCATTTTGGTCCCTAACTTTTGGGGAATTATCAATTTTTTAAACCAGTTATGGTTAATGGTATCCTTGGACCCTAACTTTTAGGAAATGTATCAATTTGGTCCCTCTGACTAAATTTCTACTACTCAAACTTAATAGAATTGGTAAAAAGACTGTTTTGCCCTTAATACTATTTAAATAAGTGAAAATTATAATTTTAACCTTAAATTTTAAAAAAGAATATTAATAATTAGAAGGGTAGTATGGTCATTTTAGATTAAGTTTTAATTAAAAATTTTAAAATATTTTTAAATGCCTTTAAAAAATATTTTTTAAATGAATCTCCACCGCTTATCAAAATTGATAGACGGTGGATATTATATGGAAATATTTTTTTAAAAAATGAAAATTGTAAAATAATTTTTTTTTCAATTTATTTTTTTTTACTATTAAAAAAAATTGATGTTCTTGGTGGAGATCCTACCACCAAGAACAAGCCAAAAAAAAAAAAATTTGAAGTTGAACTGGGTTTGATTCAAACCCAGATTTCTGAATCTCTACCAAGAATATCAATTTTTTTTAAATAGTAAAAAATAATTAAATTGAAAAAAATTCTAATTTTACAATTTTAATTTTTTTTAAAAAAATTTTCTGTATAATCTCCACCGTCCATCAAAATTGATGGACGGTGGAGATTTTCATTTAATATTTTTTAAATTTTTAATTTAATTAATTTTTTAATTAGGGATATATTGAAAGACAAAAATACCCCTAGAACAGTTAAGTTTGACTAACAGAATGACCAAATTGATACATTTCCAGAAAGTTAGGGTCAAATGATACCAATAAATGAAACTGGTTTAAAATAGTGATAATGCCCTAAAAGCTAGGGACCAAAATGAAAATCTCCCATAATAATAATGAAGAAAAAAGAGACCCGCGATTTCTTCCCATCGAACGGTTCTCCTTTCTTTGACCCACATCAACGGGTCAGAGGAAACACAAACTCATCAAACCAAGCAATCCTCACGTGCCCTCGTCTCCAGCACGTGATCGTCTCTGACATAAGAGGCGACACGTGATTGTTTTCTCTCGCACGTGTGGAACTGCGAACTTTTGAAGTTAGAAGAAGGAAGCGCAAGTGCTTCGAAACTAGCCACACTTTGTTCAACTCTCTCGCTCACTTCTGTTCTCTACTTGGAAGTCATAGAGCTTCAACTTTCAATACTTGAAAGCAAGAAATCTTCTTCTCTTCTCTTCTCCAATTCTGCAGTTACATGTTCTTGGTTGTCACTAAAAAGTTTCTTTAAACATGAGAGTTCAAGAAGGGGTCCCCATTAGTCTCATTCTTCAGCTTTATCTATTACTATTGTATCTCTGTAAGTAATCATGTACTTAATTGGTTTTCATGAAACTGCTACATTATATGAGGAAAGTAGTTATTTTTTTCTATTTTTCTGGGTGGTTCTTATTTGTGTAATTCTGGTTTTCACTGTTCTATATTTCTCTCACATTTTTCACTTTCTGTTTGATCTACTATATTTTTGTATAATTTCTGTCAAAGTATCAGTTGGGGTCATCATGAAATGTTATATTTTTGAAAGAAATGACTGGGTTTTGACTGATAGATCCTGCATTGTAAGTTAGATGGTAAAAGATGTTGGTACTTGGTAGTCCTATGATGTTCTGTTAAGAACACAATTGATATTCGTGGTGTTTGTTGCCTGTGGTAAACTCGGTTCCAATTGTCATGTGTCTTGGAGAATCCCTGTTTGGCTGCTTTAGGTGATTTTGATATGGTAAAACATGGAAGGTTTTAACACCTCCAATTTGGGTGATTGTGTTTTTACAATAATTATGATGAATTTAGAAGTGAAAGGTTTGATCATATAGTGTATGTATGTTATGGACTATGGTGGTAGTTTTTTGCGGTCAAAATCAGTCTCCAAGAGGTTTTTGTAAATTGTGTGATGATGTATAAACCACTTATGATTGTATTGATCCCATTTTTGGCCTTTAATGATATCTGATTTTGTGCATTCAAAATCTAGTCAACTTTGGGAGGTCTATTTGTGCCGTGGACATTAAAATTTTGTAACTTCTTCAACAACATTTTTTTTCCTTTCTTATTGTTCCTTAACAACTGAAACAAAAGACGGGAGGAAGCACGGTTGTTGGATTATGTATTGGAGCAAGGCAGTCAAACAACATGCTTCAAGTTGACTTGCACTCATAGCATGACTTCTTACTTTCTTTTCAAAAGTATTTTTGAAAATTTCACATTTGGAGTCGAAAAGTATTAAAACAAAATTACTAATTACATTTTAATGATTATAATGGTAATGAAAAAAAAAAATGGAATGAGAACAAAATTTGGAATATGTAATTCTGTTTCTCTGGATTTTCATGACTAAATAATGAGAATATGAAATGTGTATCTAGAAATTTATCTATTGTATCCATAAGCTAAATGGTGAGAATGCAGTTTTGTGAAAACAATAACCTTAGTGATATAGCTTAACAGAGTATATTATTCTCTCATACTATACTAAAGTGGAGGACTGACGTTATAACCGTAAACCATACTTTGAGATTTCTCTTTGTGTGTGTGTATGGTATTAGTTTCATGTATGTGGAAATAAATCCAGATGGTATCTTCTTGAATTAACTAAAATTGTGTGCATTGTTTCCGAGCATACAAGTTATGTAATGAGTTTCCATTAACAGTTGTATATTGTACTCTTTGCAGGTTTATATAGATCTCATTCCCTCCCACTTAATTCAATGGCTCCTGATATCTCCCCAACTGGCACTGCAGACCCTCAACCCTTTCTTCCTCTTCTAGCTCCTTCTCCCTTGATACCATTCACAAAGGGAATTTTGCCAACATTATCAGGTAAATTGTACTGTGAGAATAAATGTTTTAAAGTGTTGTCCTTCGCAGTTCATGGACATATCTGCAGACCTTTCTGTGACATAATATGGATGTTTGGTAGGATAAACAGCCTGGATTTGGTTAAAGCCATCTGTCAATCAGGGTTGACAGTAAACCACTTAATTGATGCTTGAAGTAAACCTCAGACATCACATATGCCCGAGTTAGAAGTTTCGGACCTTTTAAAATGTTCAACTTATTATTTAGGATGTATATGGACACACCATCAAGGTTTGTTCGTTCGTTCTTTTTTTTTTTTTTTTGGTTTTAAACCTCAGCCCATGGAACTATTTTGGGCTGTTGAATGCACCTTTGACATGAGTAATGTGATGAATTTTGCCTTCAAACAAATACTAATGTACACAAGCTACTTCCTGAGCACCCTTTGCTCTTAAAGAAATCCAATTCCATTTAAAATTCCTTTGCTTATAGCCCTTTCTTTGTTATACTTCATTGTCAGTGCTTGCTTGTATTCCAATGAATTGTGCAAAAATGACTGTATCTTGTTCTTAATATCTTCAGGACTCTGTAAGCTAAATTTTTCTGCTGCTGAAAGTATTATGAGGATAACAGCGACTGACTGCTGGGCTTCCTTTGCACCATTTTTAGCTAATGTAGTATGTTGTCCACAATTTGATGCCACCCTGGTGATTCTTTTGGGACATTACAGCAAATCCTCTGGGGTGCTTAATTTGGATGAGACAAATGCCAAGCACTGCCTCTCAGATTTTGAGAATATATTAGAAAGTCAAGGCGCAAATAGTAATCTTCGAAAAATGTGCTCGATTCATCCAGCAAGTCTTACTGAGGCCTCTTGCCCTGTTGTAGATGTTAACAAGTTTGAAAGCATTGTTGATTCTTCAAAACTTTTGGCTGCTTGTGGAAAACTTGATCACGTCAATGAATGTTGTCACCAAGTTTGCCAAAATGCAGTACTAGATGCTGCTAAAAAAATTGCCATGAATGGTACATTGGGTACCTTGCCTGTGAACTCAACCATTGATGATTGTAAAAATATTGTCTTCCGCTGGCTGGCCAACAAACTTGATCCTTCTTCAGCCAATGGTGTTCTTAGAGGACTTTCTAATTGCAAAGTAAATAAAGGTGAGCATGGAAGGACAAGTATTCGTTCTTCTTCATAAATTAGTTTTAACGTGACACTCAATGCAGGAAAGCATATTTTTTTTTATGATGTTCCATGGTACATATTTTGTGTAGTAACTTAATTATCAGCATTTCTGAAGCCCAGATTTGATCATTGATAATTAATAGTTTTCTATCTCTTTTTATTCTTTGTCATCTATTCCAGTCTGTCCCCTGGATTTTCCCGATATGAAAAATCTCACTTCGAAATGTGGAGATACTATTAGCAATCAAACATCTTGTTGCAAAGCCGTGGAGAGTTATGTGGCCAACTTGCAAGAACAGAGCTTCATTACCAACTTACAAGCCTTAAATTGTGCTGCTTCACTTGGCATGAGATTGCAGAAAGCTAATGTCACCCAGAATGTTTATGATCTTTGTCATATAAACCTGAAGGACTTCTCTCTTCAAGGTCAGTGTCGTTTTATGCCCTCTAATTGAGCAATTATCTGCTGTTTCATTTTTATCAAAAGAATTGGCACTGATACATGGCACTTTGTGATTTATAACTTATGATGGTGGAACTAACTGAACGGATGCACCAGTTGGATCACAAGGTAATGCTCATATAATGGATTCACCCTTTCGAGCAACTTCTTGGTTTTATTTTGAATGTGGTTATTCTGTCTTCACCCCAAGTTTCTTAATTTGCATCTTGCTTTTCTGCTCTGTATATTTTCTCATTCCTCTCATGCAAAGACTTTATGGAATTATCATTTCTTTTGCTTTTTATATATCTCTTGATCTCCTAAAATATGAATCTCGTGTTGTTTTAGTAAACCTTAACTTTCTATTGATCTATTTAGAATGAACTCTAAAATATGAAAACCATGAAAATCATCTCAGCTAATCACTTTTAGCTTCTATTGCCTTGTTAGGTTCTTAGTTTAACTTTTATAAACTAAAAAAATTCAAAGTGCTGCTTAATTCTTGAGCTTTCTTCAATGCTGTGGAAAATTATGTCAGTGATTAATCTTTCGAAAGTTAATACTAATTAAACATGCTATGCATGACCTTTCAAACTATACACATTATAGATTTTCTTCCTTTTTTTTCTTTCTGCTTGTCCTTTTCTTTTAATTGTGTTTATGTAAATTAACTTTCAAACTGTCTTTTATCTAGGATCCGGTTGCCTTTTGCCAAGCTTGCCTTCGGATGTGACCTATGATAAAACTTCTGGAATTGGCTTCATTTGTGATCTCAATGACAACATTGAAGCCCCTTGGCCCTCTGCTTCGTTTGTTCCTGCTGGTTCCTGCAATGGAAGTATGATGAAAATGCTCTAACGAATGCATATAGTCTTTGTTCCTTCTTTTCCATGGTTTTGTCTATTTCTTTTATTTTACTTTATTTAGAAATATAAAACAAAAATCAGATGTTTCTTTCCTTTTGAGTTGCTTTATATTAATTAATGTACATGTTTGAATATTGCAGCTACAAAACTTCCAGCTCTTCCAGCAGCTACATCTGCACAAAGTGGTAAGATAACTTTGATCTATTTTACTTTGCCTTCCATTTTGCAGGATGCCACCCCACTCCCTCCACCCCTTCTCTCACTAGAAAGCAACAATTTCTGTCGGTCTTTCCTCCACCCAAAAAGAAAACAAACAAGATCTTATCAATTATTACATTCACTTATATAGTTATAAATAGCAAGATATATACACACTTGGACCTGAGTTTGCCACAAAAATGCCCATAGCCCCATACTCATGGTGCGCCAGAAAAAAGAAAAGGAAACGTTTTGAGTTCATCTCATGCAATAGATGAAAACAACAAGAAAAACAAAAACAAAAGAAATCAGCATGTTATTATTGGCTTTGCCAAGTACCTGCTCTCACATGTCATTTTACAGACTTAAAAATTGCCGAAGCAAATTTTTATATTTTCTGATTACATTGATGATAAATCTACTTAAAACGGTGGATGGCTGCTTTGTTCAGACTTTAACGTTTTCATGCATTGCAGGTCTTTACATGAGAAACCAAATGTTACTTTTCCTAATTATTGCCTCCGCAATTTACTGTGAATCCTGCTGGTATACTTTACAGCTGATCTGTGGTTGGGGAATCGGCTTCTATCATTTAATATTGCCCTTCTAAATTCAAATTTCTATCTTACCACTTGCATAGTATTCTGTTTAAGAAATTCAGATGTAGCTAAGCTACAGTTTGATTCATCTTTTCAAATGATTGTAGTAGTAGTATTCAATGTAATAAATTTCCTACGAAGAATTCAATATAACAATTGTCTCGATGGAGCCATAATTATCTCAATTATTGAGTCAGGATTGTTCGATTGCCGAATCAAGGTGAGTCAAGGTGTCTCGATCGTCGAGTCAAGTTCGTCTCGATCGTCGAGTTAAGTTCGTCTCGATTGTCGAGTCAAGTGCATCTCGATCGTCGAGTCAAGTGTCTTGGTCATCGAGAATATCGAGTCCTCCCTGTCTTGACCGCGGAGTTTCATGACGCGTCTGACTCGGCCATCGTGTCACCCCTGATAGTCGATTCACAGTCGTCTATCGAGCCAACAGTGTCTTTTTTTTTATTTTAAAAGAGACATGTGTTTTTAATATATACTAATAAGGATAAATTATAGTTAAACTACTTGAGGTTTGTCTTTTTACAAAGAGAATTAACTTATTGAAAAAGTAACATATAACTTTTCTGTCATTAGTCAACCGTTATAAAGTGTTAGTCAACATTGGTCAAAGTCAACTATTTTAGGGTATTTTAGATCTCACCGAACAAAACAAAAAATAAAGCCCTTAAGATCTCCACTGTTTATCCATCCATCTCAAATGGACGGTGGAGATTAAAAAAAAATAAAAAATAAAAAAGTTTGGCCACCTAGATCCATCGAGAGCGAATCAGGGGAAGTAAAGAGTCTTCTCTGATTTGACCCGGTGCGACGAAGGGAAGGGGTTGAGCCTCCCCTTCATCGCAATAGGAGGCTCTTCGCCTCTCCAGGTGCAACGACCATCATCGCACGACAGAAGGGAGGCTAGCCTCCCCTTTATGGTTTCCTACGGAGGACTTTCGTAGATCTCTAATGTAATTTTTTTTTTAATATTAAGTATTTTTTTTCAATTTTTTTCAATTTATACTTAATTTTAAAATTTTTATTTTGAGTAAATCTTTACCATCCACTTTTAAAATGGTCAATGGTCAACGTTATTGGAAAAGGAGTTAATCATTATTTTTTCAATAAGTGGATTATTCCTGTAAAAAGCTAAATCTTAAATAGGTCAACTGTAATTTATCTTTTTTGCTTAAGTTTTTATATATATTTTTTATTAATTAGGGGTATTTTGGTCTTTTATACTTTTAAAATGGTCAACTGTCACTTTTAACGGGCACGCTAACGATAGGGGAGTTAACTGTTAGTTTTTTAATAAATTAATTTTGACTGTAAAAAGATAAATTCTAATAGGTTAGGTTGTAATTTATCCTATTAATAATATTGAACGTTGATAAACAAATATATATGGTTAGGGTGTCAAAGAAGTCCAAGATAGTTTCATAAAAAAAAAAAAGGTTTTGATCTACCAGCCGGCGTTTAAAATTCTTTTCATTTTTCTCATTTCATTATTTTCTCTATGATTATTGTTTGTTTGTAATTTAGATGACGCCTTTCTATCTTGGCCAGTTGTTGAACTGATTCTTTGTCTCGTAGTATATTAAATAAGTTGATAGGTTTATTTATACTCTCATTTGAGAAATCTTCAGATTTAATTTCACTGACTAAGCTTTGGAGAAGCTGATGTTTTATATATTGTAGATGTACTATTTTATTATAATCATAAAGCAGATAATATTTAAGGACAAAAATCTTGTAGGTTGAACCAAACTAGATAGATATGTCTTTTATATATATATATATGATGATGTCAATTGTCAAATTATGCAAAGATGACCAGTTATGGAAATGCAAGTAAATTTTTTGGTTCGCCGGCTTCAAAAAAAAAAAAAGACTAGATAAATTGGAAGGCTAAAATAATCAAATGCGTATAATAAAAATAACGACGAGGACAGAATCTCTAAGTTTAGCCAAATTTAAAGGAGTTAAATTGTAAAGTTTTTATTTTTGGGATGTAAAAATATATATTTTAATTTAATAATTAAATGCACATTAACTTATGAGTTTAAATGATTAATGTATTTTTTTTTCACTTTAGTTATAAATATTCAAATTTTATGTATATTAATTAATATATATAAATCTTTTTATTCTAAATATTTAGTTATTAAATTTTTTTATTTTAAATATTTAATTATTAATCTTGATACGTTTAATATTAATACAGACCGAGTGTCTTATGTGAATACGTGTGCTATGACGAAATGTGATGTTTACTTTTAACTCTGGCTACGTTTCGTGAGTGACGTGCCATATTAGTGTGTGCCAATCAAGGGTATCTTTGTTTTTTTGTCATAAATACAAAATTGACATTTCAAAAAGGCATGAAGTGCGTGCTCTACATCACCTTCAATATGCTTTGACGTACAATAATATAAAATAATGCAAATTGCCAACCTTCAATATCCCATATAAATGAATGTTCTGGATAAGTTTATATTTACTTTGATAAAAGTATAACATTTATGAAAGGAGGAATTACCCCTAACCTATCTTATATCTTAGATTTATTATTTTATAGTTAAAAATAATTTTATAAGAAATTTACAGCAAATTCCCCCCTATTTAAGTGGACCGTTAATTATTTATAGTTAACCATTACAAATAGTAAAAAAGATAAAAATATCCTTATAAGAACTATTTAATACTAATTTACAAAATTATCCTTAAAAAACAAAAATTAAAAATATGATTGTTTGGACTAAAATTCCTTATATAAATACAATAATTTTTATTTTTATTTATCCAATTAGATTTTTCTCTCTTAACAAATCAATTATTAATTTTTTTTTTTAATTTTATTTGCATGGTAAATCCATTAAATTAATCATTATGGACAAATTATGAACATTTTTACTAAATAATAAAATAGCCTCTTGTATTTTTACTGTATTTTTAATATTATTTTTTTACTGACAAATTATGTAAATATATTTTATTTACATGACTAAAAATATTTTTTTTAAAAAAAAAATACATTAGCAATAAATTAATTATTAGCAATAATTTGTCCATAATTTTTTTTAAAATTGATTTTTTTTAAAAAATTTTTAGTCATGTAAATAAAATATATTTACATAATTTGTCAGTAAAAAAATATATTAAAAATACAGTAAAAATACAAAAGATTGTTTTATTATTTAGTAAAAATATAGTAAAAATACAGTAAAAATGTCCATAATTTGTCCATAATGATTAATTTAATGGATTTACCATGTAAATAAAATAAAAAAAAAATTAATGATTGATTTGTTAAGAGAGAAAAATCTAATTGGGTAAATAAAAATGAAAAGTAATGTATTTATATAAGGTATTTTAGTCCAAACAGTCATATTTTTAATTTTTGTTTTTTAAGGGTAATTTTGTCAATTAGTATTAAATAGTTCTTATAAGGATATTCTTGTCTTTTTCTACTGTTTGTAACAATCAACTATGAATAGTTAATGGTCAACTTAAACAGAGGAGGGTTCGCTGTCAATTTCTTATAAAGTTGTTTTTTACTGTAAAATAGTAAACCTCAGGTAGGTTAGGTGTAATTTCTCCTTTATGAAACTAACTGCATTTACTATTTATAATTAAGTGTACGTTGTACTAGTCAAAAGAGATTATTAACTTAAAAACTCTTTTTATTTTTTTTCTTGTTATTTAATTGACACTTCAATATAATTTTTGGGCGATTAAAAAGTTATTTACGTCCACTCAAAAATGCTTAAATTTTAAATTTTTTTAAGTAGATCTTTTTGACATTTTAAAAATTTTATAACATTTAATATAATTTTATTAATTTTACAAATTCATTTAACTTAAAACTATGTCTAATTATATCATTTTAAAGAATTTTTTTAATTGACTATTGTAGATGTTGGAATCTACTGATAGGATCTGAATATCGCAGGTCGGATGAATGTAGGGTCAACAAACTGCAAAAAGAATAAACATGGTCAATCTCGGGTTGTTGATTCATCGTGGACTCTTATCCAGACTTAATCAGCTTTAACTCAGTTCATGTACGCGCGATGGATGGGCCCCAAAGTCATTGAATCTGCTTTTGGGTTTTACTTAGTCTTTTATTTGTACTGTATTTTATTCATTTTGGGCCAGTATTTGGGTCTAAGTCTTTTAGGCTATTTTTTGACAATTACAGTTTATCCCTACTCTCTTAGCTTTTTCCCAAAGCTCAAAGAGTGGAATGAGAGAGCTCGCTGATCGAAAGTGTCAACCAAATTTTCTTATATAGTATAGTATTCATTCACACAAGGTAGGATGATAGAGATCGACAGTGTGTCAATCGTAATTTTACCTCATGAGGTGATGCTAATCATACAAGGTGATGAAAGAGTTCGACATGTGTCGATCGTAAATTATCACACAAGACAATGTTAATTATGTAAGGTGATACAAGAGATCGACATGTGTCGATCGTAAATTATTACTCAAAGTGATGTTAATCACACAAGGTGATGAAAGGGATCGACTTATGTCGATTGAAAAATTATCACACAAGGTGATTTTAGAGAGATGTATTGATCGTAATTTATCACACTGGGTGTTTTAATCACAAAGTGGTTTTAGAGAGATTGTCGTGTGTCGATCGTAATTTATCACACTGGGTGATTTTTTAATCACACAATGTGATTTTAGAGAGATCGATGTGTGTCGATCGTAATTTATCATACTGGGTGATTTAATCACAGTGATTTTAGAGAGATGGACGTGTGTCGATCGTAACTTATCACAATGGGTGTTTTAATCACACAAAGTGATTTTAGAAAAATCGACGTGTGTCAATCGTAATATATCACACTGGGTGATTTTTTAACGACACAATGTGATTTTAGAGAGATCGACGTGTGTCGATCGTAATTTATCATACTGGGTGATTTTTTTTAATCACACAATGTGATTTTAGAGAGATCGACGTGTGTCAATCGTAATTTATCACTCTGGGTGATTTAATCACAGTGATTTTAGAGAAATCGACGTGTGTCAATCGTAATTTATCAAACTGGGTAATGTTTTAACCACACAAGGTGATTTTAGAGAGATCGATATGTGTCGATCGTATATCATCACACTGAGTGATGTTTTAATTACACAGGGTGATATTTGAGGGATCAAATGGGTCAATCGTGGCCCTAACATTTTGTATGCCCAAGGTAATAAATTAAGGCTGACGTATAGCATTTAAATGAGGCGGCGTTCCGAGTTTCGAGTGAAAGTGGACATTTGAAGTGACTAGGAGTCTCTTAATTTTCTTCCTCTGATAGGTGTGTAGTCCAATGATTACATGTCATGTGTCCATAATGCAGGAACTCATCAAAGTCCTTTATAAACCTCTTGTTTACCCATTTCTCTTTCTCTACTTCTACTTCCATTCTCTTTTCAAGAATTTGTAGAGCAAGGTTTTTTTCCCAAAGCATATAGCTTTCATTTTAGAGCATCTTTGCAAGATTCAAGTGCCTTTTTCTTCGATCTTATTGCCAAAATCTTTGAGGAATGGTTCATGATACATCCTTTCCTGATTTATTTGAATGTCTTTGGTTGTTTTCCAGCTTTTTTTATTTGGAAAGATAGAACTGCCAGGGTGTAGAAAGATATATCGGATCAGATTCGAGTACTGCATACCAGACTCTGTCGAGCTCAGGTTGTCGACAGCTTCTGAACGGCCAGACTCTGATATTCCGAGTTGGACCGCTTTCTACGAGCTACCATTTCAACAGGGCTTGAGGTTCTCCATACCATTCCTGAGTCATCAATTGCTGAATTTCTTCGACCTGGCTCTAAGTCAACTGATGTCGAACGGGTGAAGGTTTTATTTGTCGATCAAGGTCTTCCATGAGAAGAAAGGACTTTCGTTCACCCTTGGCAACTTGTCTATTCATATTACTTGAAGGGCCATGAGGATGAGCACGGTTGGTACGTGCTCTCGGCTCGACTCATAGGCCACATTTGATAATTGACCTCACGGCAAATGATCATGGGTGGAAAGACAGATATTTTCTGGCGAGGGGTCAGTTGGTGATCGGACCATTTGATGGCGGGTCGTGTATACGCTCGTCCTAGAATATTCCCAGTGGGATTTAGATTTAACCTGTTTGTTTTGAGTAAATAGTTCTTCAACTGATGCTAATTAACTTTTGTGTTTTTTGCAGAGTCCGTGGCTCATTGTCAAAGTGTCATGGATTGTGATAGCAAGGATCGCACGAAGCTGATTCATTCGTTCGACCTTGCGGAAAGACGTTGGAGAAAGCTGTTGAGTAAAGAAAGCCTTCGACCCAAACATCCGTGGTCTCGTGTCGAGCTCAATGCTGAAGGTACACCCTATCCCAAGCTTAGAAATTTGATTACTTACGCCTAAGTTCGACACGGCTTCGAGCTGTTTTGTGGGACCCAGTTTCTTACTCTTATATCTGAAGCCGAGTGAAAATTCACTTCAGATTCAATGTTGCACTTGAAGCCTCACATCCCTACTACTGAGGAGGCACTAAAGAAGATAAGGGAGAAGATAGCGGCTTCGGCCCTGAAGAGAAAAATAGCTGACAGTACCTTTGATGTTCGATTCTCCATCGGCGTCAATACAACAACCAGCAATTATGTTGAGCCCATCTTCTAAAATTGTCGCCTCTAGGCAGGCTAAGAAGAAGTAGAAGTTGGTGAACATTGACAACTCTAAGCCCAACATCAGCATCTCTTTCCCAGCTAGGACCTCGACCATAAAAGAGTACAAGTCTTTGATCGATGGTGCCGACCAGCTAGTGTTTCCCAAAGACGCTCAGTATATGAGGGATATAGAAGTGTTGAAGACAATTGATTAGGGAATTGCCAGCACCTTTCATGTAAGTTCTTTTTCTTTCTGCGTGTCGATCGAATTTATTCGACAAGTAACTTATGTTTGTTTCTGGTGTGCAGGCTTTAAAAGTTCAAGTGTACCTAAAAAATGAACTAGCGTCGTGCGCTCGACGGATCAAGGAGTACAAGGAGTCAAATAATGCTCTCAGGAAAGAGAATGACTCCCTAAAGCTGGAGGAGCTAAAGAAGAAGAAGGCCGACTATGAGAGGGATGCAAAGATGAAAGAGCTTAAGAAAATGGTGGTTGTGCTAGCGGCAAACGAAGACAGGCTTCGGATGGAGTAGAAGGTAGAGATTGACAACCTCCTCGGGCAAGTGAGCGTCCTGATGGAGAAGTGCGAGACCATAGCCAGTGATGCGGTTATTCAGACCAAAGCCGAGCTCATGAAAAAACACAAAGAAGGCAAGGTCGAGCACTGGAATCCAGAGGAGGTGATCGCGGCCTAGGAGGAGATCCAAGCACTGGCGGTTAGAGAAGGAATTGTCATGCCCTCTACTGTCGATGATGTGCAAAATGCTTAGGTAGAGACAGGTCAAGGAGGTTGACAACAAAAGAGAGATCAGCAACAGCAACAACAGCGAGCATAAAAAACAATTTTGGTCGAGCGCCATGTAATAGTTTTAGTTTAATTTTGTCTAAGTGCCAAAAAATGTCGAACTGGGTCTCTATACCCTTAAATTTTTTTATTTTTAGGCCGAGAATTGCCCTGTCAAACTGGGTCCTCGTGCCCCTTTACATGCTTTCATACTTTGGGCCAAAAATTTGCCCTGTAAAACTTAGTTATTTCAACTAAATTTTTGTTAAGTGTGAATATTTTATCTAATGGAATTGAAATATTTCTGTTGAATGAACATACTGTCGATTTTTTAACACACTTGTCAATTTTTATCGAACAATATTATGTCGAGTGAACAATATTATGTCGAATAATATTGTGTTGATCGAAAGCAATTTGGACAGATGCTTGAATAATAGATGCTAACACAAACATGTGTTAAGTGTAGTCAAAATATTCTAATGTCTGTAGAGATCTGACTGGCTTAAGAATATAGCGTAACGTGTCGAATGAAAATACTTGATGAAATTCACAAACATATTTTCGAATGCTTGTATGTAGGGCGTAACATGTCGAGTAAAGATTCTTTAATATTTGAAAAATTTGACAGGCATATTTATATTATTTCAAATGCTCATGTGTAAAGGTAGTTAGATATGTTTGAATGTCGAACATAATCTAATGGGTTGACTGACTCATGTGTAGATTATCTGGTTGACATGTCAAGTCGAATGTGTAGTAGTAATGGATGTTGCCCCCTAGTCTTCAATTTTACGTTTTACTCGTGGATTTGAAGACTGTTGTCGAGCTCTAGTGTTTTCTGGTGCGCTCGTGTGTATAGCAAATGTTTGGTCATTGAGCGTATGATTGGTCGAGCCTATTGAGCATGCCTTGAGTTGAGGGTTACTGTAGAGGCTTCGACATATCATTGCGGGTTAGATCTGCTGTTGGTCGTTGTAGCTAACGACCCCCCGACGCTCAAGTAAAAAAAAACTTAAAATAAAAACATAAAGAGAAGTCTTGGATTTAGAAATTGTATTTTTTTTTACATGTATAGCATTCTAATTGTTGTTAATCTATCGGTCGTCAATATCGCGCAGCTTGTATGCCCCTTGTTCGACTACTTTCCTGATCTGATAGGGTCTTTCCCATGTAGGGCTAAGTTTGTCTGCGCCTTGTTCTTTGGTGTTTTGGAATACTCGACGTAGGACCCAATCTCCTTCCTTGAATACTCGAATGCGTACATTCTTATTGTAATATCGAACGACCATCTACTGATAACTGGCTAATTGGATGGACGCTTGGTCTTGACGTTCGTCGAGTGTGTCGACCTCGCATGAGAGTGCGTGTGAGTTTGCTGCCTCTGTATCATGGTTATATCTTGCGGTATGGAGCTTGACTTCGACTAGTAGGACGGCTTCGGCTCCAAATGTGAGAGAGAATGGGGTTTGTCTGGTCAACAATCGAGAAGTGGTTCTGTATGACCATAGGACTTTGGGGAGCATGTCAACCTAAAGTACTTTTGCTGCTTCGAGCTTTTTCTTGAGCGTTCCTACAATCATTTTATTGGTCGACTCCGCCTGTCCGTTCGACTGTGGGTAACGGGGTGTTGAAAAACTTAGCTTAATCTCATATTTCTCGCAAAAATCCTAGAAGATGAACGAAATGAATTTTGAACCGTTGTCAGTGACTATTTATTTCGGTATGCCAAACCTGCGATGATGTTTTTCCAGATGAAACTCTTTACTTTGAAGTCTCGGATCCTCTAATAGGCCTCAGCTTCGACCCGCTTGCTGAAATTATCTGTAAGAACGAGCAAGTAGACCTTCTTTGTTGTTGCGGTCGACATTTTACCTACGATATCCATTCCCCATTTCATGAAGAGTCGTGGTGAGGTCACAGAGTTAAGTCGATCAAGAGGTCGGTGCGAGACTTGTGCGAATCTCTAACACTTGTCGCATTTCCTAACATAACTTGTCAAGTCATACCTCATTGTGGGCCAGTAGTATCCTGCTGTAAGGATACGACTTGCAAGGCTTCTGGCTCCTGAATGATTTTTGTAGTCGCCCTCAAGGATTTCCCTGAGCACAAAGCTTGCTTCTGTTGGATCAACACACCGTAGGTAGGGTCCGGAAAAGGACCTTTTGTAGAGTTTTCCTTCGACAATACTAAAGCGGACAGCTTTAGCTCTGAGTCCGCGAGCTTCATTACGGTCGGCATGAAGAGTGTCGTTAATGAGGTAATCAAACAGTGGGGTCATCCAGGTTTTGTCGACGCCGATTGGAATGAATTCTTCTTTATTAGCCTAGACAGTTGGCCATTGTAGGTAGACTATTAGTATGGTCTTGGGCTCGATTGTTTGGATGGCCGAGCCAAGATTTGCTAAGGCGTCAGCGTGTGTGTTCTCTGATCTTGGTACCTGTTCGAGCTCGAAGTGTTCGAATGTCGAACGAAGCTGGTGGCTATAGCCAAATATGCGATCGTCGTTAGGTCTTTGGCTAGGTACGACCCGTCGAGCTGTCTTGTTATCAATTAGGAGTCGGACTTTACTTTTATTCATTTAATATTCATGCTTTTGGCGAGTATGAGCCCGGCTATGAGTGCCTCGTATTCGGTTTCATTGTTCATCGTCTTGAAGCCGCACCTGATCAACTGCTCGATGATGTTATTTTCATGTGACTGAAGTAGTAAACCTAATATGCTCCTTTTGGAATTGCTTGATCCGTCGACTGAAAGGGTCCAGGTAGATATTGACCCTTCTGTTAGGGAAAGCAATTATTCTTTAACTTGTGGATGAGTGCTCAGAGTGAAGTCGGCGACAAAATCTGCTAAGACTTGTAACTAGATGGCGATCCAAGGTTGATAAGATATGTCGTGCTCACTGAGTTCTACTACTCACTTGGTTAGTCGACCAGAGAGCTCGGGTTTATGGGTTATGTTCTTCAACGAAAATTTCATGAGTATTACAATGGGATGGCATTGGAAATATGGTCGAAGTTTACTGGTGACTGATGTAAGTGCTAGAGCTAGCTTCCCTATTTGACTGTACCGCTTTTTAGGATCGAGCAGAGATTTGTTGGTGTAGTATACTGGTAGCTATTTTTGGTCGACCTCCTGGATCAGTACTGTACTGACAGTTGTTTCTGATACTGCCAGGTAGATGTAGAGCGTTTCTCCGTTAGTTGGTTTAGGCAGCAATGGCGGGCTCGACAGATAAGTCTTCAACTGTTGTAGAGCAGGTTCACATTTTTTCGTCCACTCGAAGTTTTTATTCTTCCTTAATGTTTCGAAGAAAGGGTGGCACCTTTCTGAGGATTTCGAGATGAAACGGTTAAGCGCGACTACTTAATTAGTGAGTTTTTGGACTTCTTTCACTGATTTGAGGGAAGAGATCCCCATGATCGACTGGTTCTGATCTGGATTGGTTTCGATTCCTCGATGTGTAACCAAATAACCTATAAATTTCCCCGACAACACTTTGAATGAACATTTGAAAGGGTTAAGCTTCATACCGTATTTTCGAAGTATGTCGAATGATTGATGTAGGTGTTCTAGATGTTGCTCGACTTAGAGAGATTTGACGAGCATCTCGTCGATGTAGACTTCTATTGTCGAGCCAAGCATTTCCCTAAACATCTTGTTGACGAGTCATTGATAAGTTGCCCCAATATTTTTGAGTCCGAACGGCATTACCTTGTAACAAAAGATGCCACGCTTGGTAACGAAAGCGGTCTTTTATTAGTCGTCTAAATGCATCAGAATTTGATTGTACCCCGAGAAAGCATCAATAATGCTAAGTAGTTCGTGCATTGCTGTAGCGTCCACTTACATGTCAATGTGAGGTAGAGGAAATGAATCCTTAGGGCACATCTTATTGAGGTCTGTGAAGTCAATGTAGACCCTTCATTTTCCATTTTTCTTCCACACGACTACGACATTTGATAGCCAGTCAGGATAGTGAACCTCCCTAACAGAACCGATGTCGATCATTTTCTGTATTTCCTCATTGATCACTTTGTTTCGCTCGGGGGCAAATTTTCTTCGCTTTTATTTGACTAGCTTGACGTGGGGTTGACCTGGAGCTCATGGACCATGACAGTAGGGTTGATGCCTGTCATGTCAGGATGTGACCATGCGAAGCAGTCATAATGTTGAGCCAAAAACTCAATCAGTCGAGCTCTTGTTTTTGGTTTGAGAAGTGACCCGATCTGGGCTTTATGCTCAAGGTAGTCTGGGTGGATTAGTACCTCTTCGAACTCTTCCATTTGTGGACTCTGTTCGAGCTCAGGGGTCGACAACTGTAATTGCTACAATGTTGATGGCTTGTTCTTCAAAATGTTTGTGTAACACTCTTTCGAAACTCGTTGTTCTCTTTGGATTTCTCATACCCCCCAGCTGGTCGGGAAACGAAGTGTTTGGTGGTATGTCAAGTTTATAACTCTCATGTCGTGTATCCATGGTCGACCCATGATGATGTTATAAGTTGAAGGGTAGTCGAGCATCATAAATTTTTGGTTAAGATTGATACTTTGTGCGTAGATAGGGAGAGTGATCTCCCCTATGGTGTTCTTATGCTCACCATTGAATCCGACTAGTACGATCGAACGTCGCACTATGTTTGACTCGTCGATCTGCATTTCCCATAGGGCTTCGAAGAAAAACACATTGGTAGAGCTCTTGTTAACTATCAAGATGCGCTTTATCAGACAATTAGCCACGTGCAGAGAAATGACGAGTGCGTTGTGATGAGGGTTGAGCAGTGATGTGTGCTCATTATTGTTGAAGCTGATGGTCTGGTCGATCACGGGGTTGTCTGGTCTCTTGGAACGGCCTTCAGGGTTGCCTGTTTGTCGAGTGTGACGTTTGGCTACCGAATGAGAGACTCCACTGATCTTTGAACCTTTTGTGATGACATTCACTACTCACTCATGTTAAGGGGGTTCTGGTGGCGGTGTGTTATGCTCATGCTGATGCTCGTCACGTTGAGCCAGAGTATTTTTACCTTTATCTGTAAGGTATTCCTTCAAATGCCCCCTTTGTAGGAGTTCAACTACTTTGAATTTAAGAGCAATGCAATCCTCGATTCGGTGACCATGATCCCCGTGAAAGTTACACCATTTCATCTAGTCTCTCTTATCTGCTGGACTCGTTATCTTCCCAGGCCATTTCACTAAGTTGCCTAGGTTCTTCATCATTGCGACAACTTCGACAAGTGTGATGCTCAAGTTTTATCCAGGACTCTAGTTCTCGGCTTCTGTGGTTGTAAAGGTTGCCTGTCGCGTGGGGAGCGGTTGTCATGTGATTTTTCGTTCATGTGACCTCCTATTGGATAAGGATCTGGTCTGCGCTTTGCCGACCTGTATTCGACATGACAATTGCGTCGGTCATCATTTTTGTTGTGTTTTAACAGAGTGTAGTTGGCTTCATCTTCCTCCCACTTGATTTGAGCACAATCTTTGGTGAAGATGTCTTCCATCGTCTTGCGTGGATACTTTATCAGCTCTTTGTAGAAGTCGGAGTCGTGAAGGAGTCCTCTCCTGAAAGTGAAAATGGATGTGGCCTGGTTGCAGTGAGAAATCTATACTTTCTCCTTGTTGAACCGACCGACGAAATTACATAGCAGTTTTCCTCGACGTTGACTGATTGTGTATAGATTATCTGACTTTTTCTAACTTGCGACTGCTTGCAAACTAGTTCAACAAAGGTGTCGTTGAGTTGAGCAAAAGTGGCTATCAAGTTATTGGGTATGTTAGTATACCACTGTAGAGTTGGTTCAACGAGACTCGACCCGAATCCCTTGCATATGCAGGCTTCGCGTTGATACCTAGATCTTGCTGCCATGAACATATGCTGTCGATACTGAGCAATATAGTCGTCTGGATCTGTCGTGCCATAGTAGTGTTTCATGTTGGGAAAGCTAAACTTCTCGGCATCTCCACGAGAGCAATTGCATTTTTCTTGATCGGGGCCAGCATTCCGGGAATGCGTTGAATCAAGGCCTCCATTTCTGCAAACTTGCGGGCCAATTCAGAGTCAGGTAAAGTAAAAGTCGTGCCTACCATATTGTCGACTGAAGGATCAATAAAGCATGTGGAGTATCTATCATGGTCGGCATCGGCTGTAGAGGTGCTTCTTAATTTGTTGGTTGGACCTGCGTTGGCCCAGATAGTGTTGGGTTTATAGCTAGTGCTATGGTCGATTCCGTTAGCAGCTGCCCAACTGGATTGATCACAATTGGTTCTAGTGCTAGGCCGCCTTTAGAAATCTTTGGGTTCAAATCTCCTACAGTAGATCTAAGCTCAAAGATTGGGGTCACTTGCCCTGAAGCAGATGTCGGGTTGGCGTTGATTTCATACCGAACTTGTCCGAGTACGGGCGGTGGTGTGGTAGTCGTTGTCAGTGACTCCACTTTGGTCTGTAGCTTCTTGTTCTCAGCACGCACGGCTTTATTTTCTGCCTCCAAGATCTGGAGTTATTCGGAGTTCTCGTTCATTTAGGGTACGAGTAATGCGAGCTGAGCCTCTAGAGTTGCATGATTTGATTCATCGGCCATGTTGTTTGAACATCGATCCGAATTATGCTATTCTGATGTTGTCGGCCTCATGGTGGGCACCAAATTGTAGATGTTAGAATCTACTAGTAGGATCCGGGGATCGCTGGTGGGATGGATGTAGGGCCAACAACCTGCAAAATGAATAAACATGGTCGATCTCTTTGGGACATCAGGGTGGTACCAGCCAAATAGACTCCGACGCTTAAGTTAAAAGAGAAAGTCGAGCAGAAATGAGACAGTAAGTTAGATATAACCTGATAGCTATTATGGTCGAGCGGAGGGGAGTGGTCGAACGTATGGTGGTTAACGCGTGCTGGTTAAGTTATAAACTTGGTCCTGGGTTCGACTACGTCGAGTGGAGGTTTGGAGGCACCGTTGTCGAGTGATAGCTGGATTACGTAAGAGCATAATGATAATTGTTTTTTGTATAATTCGCGTGACCCCAGCTTATGAAGCTTGGGTTAATATTTATAGGGTATAGGTAGTGACCGTTAAAGGTGATCGAGAGAATCAAGCTCCGAGATATCAGGAATCCCTGATATCTAGGGTTGTTGAGTCGTCGTGGACTTTTATCCAAACTTAGTCAGCATTGACTCAGCCCATGTATGCGTGATGGATAGGTTCCAAAGTCATTGGGCCTGCTTTTGGGTTTTGCTTAGTCTTTTATTTGGGCTGTATTTTATTCATTTTGGGTCAGTCTTCGGGTTTAAACCTTTTGAGTTATTTTTTTACCACTACAACAATCAAACGACCAACGTCTTTTTTTTTAAAAAAATTCTAGAAGAAGAAGTTTTTTCAAAGGGATCCTAATTCAAGTAAAATAATAGGCATTATTAGAATGCGATGTCTTTTTGTCTTTTATTTTATTTTTATTTTATTTTTATTTTTATGTTTATATAATCATATCCCTTCAAAGTTCAATCAACGTGAAAAATGAAGATATATATAAAAATAAATAATGGTAGATTAGATATCTTAATATGGATGGACCAATTCAACCTCTCGTTTTCGGACATTATTGATATCTGAAGGCAGCCAGCAGATTGAGCCACCCTTCACCTACTTTTCAGAATACCCTAAAAAAATCAGTGATTTATAAGGTCTCTCTCTATTTGTAGTGGACACTGGAGTAGACATTTTCGTCCAGTCTTATTCACCCTTAAAACAAAAAACCAAAAAAAACGAGAACAATAATCATAAAATCCCAGTCTAGAGATGGGATCCTCTCAAGAACATGATATCCAACAATCCCTGATCCAATCATCAGATAAAAAATTGCATGGATCAGACGGCCAGCTTGAAGCCATATTATCCGACACTGAGTTGCCATTCCTCCACCGTCTCCGCCAGGCAACATGGATTGAGTCTAAGCTACTCTTTCACCTCGCTGGTCCGGCAATAGTCGTTTACATGATCAACTATGTCATGTCTATGGCCACCCAAATCTTCTCCGGCCACCTCGGCAACCTCGAGCTCGCCGCGGCCTCCCTTGGCAACACCGGCGTCCAAGTCTTCGCCTATGGTCTCATGGTATATACATATATATCCATGCGTGTTTCATCATAGTGTCTCTCTCTCTCTCTCTGTGTATATATAAACTGTATGTTCTATTCTTTGACGTTGTTATTGTAATAATTTTGACAGTTGGGGATGGCAAGTGCTGTGGAGACTTTATGTGGGCAAGCATATGGAGCACAAAAATATGAAATGCTTGGAATATATATGCAGAGATCAGCGATACTTCTCTCGCTCGCTGGAATTGTTCTCACTTTCATCTACATTTTCTCCAAACCCATTTTGATTTTTTTAGGCCAGACTGAAGAAATCGCATCGGCTGCTGCAGTTTTTGTTTATGGCCTCATACCCCAAATATTTGCATACGCTGTGAACTTCCCGATCCAAAAATTCTTACAAGCTCAGAGCATAGTGGCCCCAAGTGCATACATATCAATGGCCGCCTTTGTCATACATGTTCTGCTAAGTTGGCTGGCTGTTTACAAGATCGGGCAGGGGTTGCTGGGTGCATCACTGGTTTTGAGCTTGTCGTGGTGGATCAACGTGGTGGCTCAGTTTGTATATATAGTCAAGAGTGAGAAGTGCAAGTATACTTGGGGTGGTTTCAGTGTACAAGCGTTTTCAGGGTTGACAGGCTTCTTCAAGCTCTCGGCTGCATCGGCTGTGATGTTGTGCTTGGAGACGTGGTACTTCCAGATTCTAGTTCTTTTGGCTGGACTGCTAGAGAACCCTGAGTTGGCTCTGGATTCTCTCTCCATCTGGTATGTATATATATATTGGTGTGTTCTCAAGATTTGGTCTGCGTGACTGTTATAATAGATTTAACGTATTTATATGTATATGGTTTTTTTTGTTATTATTTTAATAAATATATATATATATATATATATATATATATATATATATATTTTAACTAATGTTCTTCAAACGCAGGAAGAGGATTACTTAGTAAAAACTGACGAAACCACGAGACTATGGACAAATATATTAACTCTGAACCCCGTATATATATTATTCATGAATAAAAAAATAAGTTTATCCTACCTATTATATATATTTAAAGCTTTTCTAACTATTTCACACTGTTATAAATACAAAATAAATTATCAACTTTTTATTCTAAATTACAATTTTACTAATTTTTAAAAAATAATGCCAAACACATTTTTATTATTTCTAATTTTAGGAATTTATATTTAACAAATGTTATCAATAACATTTACATTTTGTTAGAAACAATAAACATTTTTCTTTTTTAATAATAATTTTCAAGAATAACGATCACCAATACTTGCTGATTTAATTGTAGCATGACGATATCTGGATGGGTGTTCATGATCTCTGTCGGGTTCAACGCAGCTGCAAGGTTATTTTTTAATTATTGATGATATTTTACAAAATGCACAAAGATTAACAATTTGTAACTTCATTTACATGTTTACAATCCAAGCAGTGTGAGAGTGAGCAACGAGCTTGGAGCTGGAAATCCAAAGTCAGCACTATTCTCAGTAATAGCAGTGACAATTGTTTCCTTCATTGTCTCTGTAATCGCTGCAATAATAGTGCTAGCATTGCATAATGTCATCAGCTACGCCTTCACAGAAGGTGACGACGTAGCTGCAGCTGTCTCCGATCTCTGTCCACTTCTAGCCCTTACTCTCATCCTTAATGGAATTCAACCCGTCTTGTCCGGTGAGATTTATTAACGGATTGTTCATTAACAGGATGTTTAGTTGATAATTTAATGTAAACATTTGTGGATTGCAGGTGTGGCTGTTGGATGTGGATGGCAAACATTTGTGGCATACGTTAATGTGGGATGTTATTACGCGGTTGGTGTCCCACTTGGTGCACTTCTAGGTTTCTACTTCAATTTTGGTGCTAAGGTGGAAATTTAATTCCTGCCCCGAATTAATAATCATGCTTTTATGATATGTACTTAAATGGGTTTTGGCTATATACTTAAATGGAATTTTTTTTTTTTTTTTGAGTGATTGTAAGTTGTCCTTTGCAGGGAATATGGTCTGGTATGATTGGCGGCACAGTGATGCAAACAATAATTCTATTGTGGGTCACATTTCGCACAGATTGGAATAAAGAGGCAATTAATTAAGATCACCTCTGTCCTTGATCAAATACAATTAAGATTTTCATTGCAAGAGAAAAAGATATATATATATATATATATCTAACTAATATTCTGTTCAAAATTATTAATTATATTGCAGGTGCAAGAAGCTATGCAGAGATTGGATAAGTGGGAGAACAAGAACCAAGTGCTTTTGAAGGACTAGAAGCACTTAATTTGATTGACGATGTAATTGATAATGGTCTTGACCACACGTTTTTGAACCTGCATGCAGCAGCTAGCGATAGCATCACTGGACTGAGTAAAAATGCGGCCGCGATCGATCGGCTTCTTCAACTTGAAGAAATTGAAGTCAGTGTTTGGTAATATATCGGATTGCGTTGTGTTGGAGTGTATTATTGTAATAAATAGTACTATTACTATATATTGTGTTTTGTTATATTGCATTGTATTAGATTATAGAAAAAAGGTTGGGATTGATAAATTCTTATATTTAATTATATTTATAAGTAATTAATTGAAATAATCTATAATGTTGATAAACATGTTTTTATAAGTAATTGTAAATTTTATATAATTAAAATAAAATTAATCATTTTCAATCATTATTATATTATAATTCCTAGTTAGTTTATTAGCTGGCGGAATATCATTATATGAGGGGTTTGGTTTTTTTGAAAAAAACACGAAAATTTCCAATATATATTATTATACTGACAGACATCACAAAATTAGCTGTGAAGCTGGAAACTTGAACTTGGCTTTTGGTGCATTATTACAATTAATGCACTATTCAGTTGAAAAATAATTAATGGATCTGTCGAGATTAATCATTAAATGTATGATCTGAATATTTATTCTCATAATGAAAGATATTAAAAAAACTATTCATATATATTGATAAATATATATAGTAAAAAATAAATTTTTCCTATTAAAATGGAAGGTATGGACTAACTATTAATTCAACCCTCACTACTAAGTTTTGTTTACTTTGATTTTCTTTGACTTTCTTACTTGTACCAATCAACTTTTTAAAATAATTTTTTTTTTACAAGTTATCATTTAGTGCAAACAATGAGATTTATAGATAAGGATGACAATAATATTACTCCCTCTCTCTCTCTCTCTCTGCTCAAAGTTATAAAGTTGATAGAAACTCAAGAGGGACGCAGTGATAGCCAGCCACATGATTTTATGATTGCGATACTCAAATGATTTGATTTTTGTTTTCACAACATCCTTTCCCTTTCAATGTTGCAAATGCACCTTCAGTATTATGAGCATTATAACTAACTTAGTTGGTAGTGTGAAGATGAGTGAACACAGTTCAGCTCAACCAGCAGAAATACAACGATCAGTTCAAACAGAAATACAAACAGAAATACAAACAAGAATACAGGAAGCTGATCACAGGCAAGCACTTAGAAGATCACACGTCACTTAGCTCAGCCAAGTCAGCTGAGTTAGCTGTAACAGATCTGTAACAGAATATTGTTACAGATCTGTAACTGAATATAGTTATATTCTTGTAATTTATTGTTTTCACATAGCTAGGGAGTCTTGATCTGTAAGTATATAAATAGACAAAAAGCTATTGTAAAATTTCTAGGGGTTTTACATTTCTGAAACAGAAAATAAAAATACAGAGAGAATGTTTTCTCTTACATGTTTGGTGACTGAGAAAATATTCTCATGATAGCTTTGATCTCTTCAGCTGTGATCTTCTCTTCTTCTCTGCAACATCAGGATCGCTTCCATCTCTCCATCTCTTCACTGTCGAGAAAAACAAAGTGAGAAAAAAGCAAGAGAAAAAATATCATGTTAACCGAAGTTAGGTTTGTCAACCATGAAAGAGAGTAAGTGCCTCTAACTACAGTTAGTTTTCTCATTATCAAAACGACATAGTTTTAAGTGGTAGATACATTATGACAATATAAACAAAGTATTAAATATTGTCTTTCACACGATACGCCTTAATCTAATAGTTATCATTCATTTTTTTTTAGTGAACTTTCACATAGCTTCTTATATAAAAATGATAATCTGTATGCAGTTTCTGAAAGATGCAAGTATATTCCTAGTGAGGAAAGGCACGAGAGAGATGATACATAAGTCATAGGCGTGGGCACTCGGGTGCAAGTGCAACACTCAATTAGTGCATTTTTAGTAAGCATTGCATATCTCTCCTAATTTCAGCAACCCCAAGTTGTAATCTTGATTAGTTAATTGAATTGTAATCGAGTACCTTAATATTTGAAAATATTATAGCAAAATCATGAGTTTAGTATTAATTACATGTTAGTACCCTACCGTCAGTTGATACAATCAAATATAACGGTTTGACCATGACTTATGTATAAAATGACATAATTACCCTTGATTAAAAAATTAAATTAAATAAAAAATAAAAAAATTAATTTTATTAAAAATAGATTTTGATTGATAGTGGAGATCCATTTTTTAAAAATAAAAAATTAAAAAATTGAACAATTAAAATTTTTTATTTTTATTTTTTTGTTCTTAGTGGTGAAGACACTTATTGGAGCTCTATTTAATAAGAACACTAAGAAAAAAAAAAAGTATTCTAGAACAGAATATGCTCCATAATGGAAGCTAGATATGCTCTCATTGATGTCTATGATGGACTTCATCACAAATGGGGCCGAAGCTTCATGAGCGTTGCTCCACCAATGGGAGTAGATCTGCAGGCCAATTGATGAAGTTGATTCTGTTCCAAAAAAAAAATAATATATTTTTTTTATTCTTAGTGGTCTTGTTAGATTGGATCTCCACCACCAAGAATACAATATATATATATATATATATATATATATATATATATATTCTTTATTTTATTTTTAAATTTTTTAATTGGTCTTTTTTACAAAAAAAAATATTTTTTTAATTTTTTCCAATATGATCTTCACCGTTTATTGAGATTAATGGATGGTGGAGATTCATTTTAATTTTATTACTATATTAAAAAATAAGGGAAATTTTTTCTTTTATTTTTTTAATTTTTTTTAATTTTTTTATTATTATTATAATTTCCATCGGCAATAAAGATTTACGAACGGTGAAGATTCATTCAATTTTTTTATTTTAAAAAAAAATAAGGTAAAAATGACCATATTACCCTTGATTACTGATTGACCGTCAACTCTAAAGATCAATCAGTTAGTCAAGAGTACTAATGTATACTTAAGATTAAACTTATAATTTTATTACAATTTGGTCAAACGTTACGGTACTCCATTACAATTCGTTCTAATTAATTTGGATATTTAAAATTACTAGATCCACTGTAAGATTTTAAAAATATTATTTTCCATAAATTTAGATTTGCATTCTGTCTTACTACCTAGACCTTATGAAAATGCTCAATTCTTCAAGAGTTTTAAAAATAAATTTTATTCTTAAATCTCTTTCTTGTAAATTTCCACCTTTAATTCTATTTTTCTTTAAGTTAAAAACATAATTAAGATAGTATTATCTAAAATTTAATCGGTTTTGTCATGAATTATTTTATTTGCTTTGATCGAAAGCACTTTACCACCTGTTGACTTTAATGATCGTGAATTACTATGCGTAATAATTCATTAACTGTACGCACATCATGACACATGTTAGAACATGAAAACATCATGTTATAAAAATTAATCAATTTTAATTTAAAAAAGACAAAAATTATTATTATATTAACTAAATTAGCTGTCACAGGCTCACAGTAAAAAACAAAGATCCTGCATGCAGAAACGTGAATTTAAACTGTGAAGTGAAAACGCATCGCTCAGTGAAAGCTTTTGGTTGACTAGTGACTACTCGATTAACTGGAATTTTAATGATTTAAAAACAAAATTAGTCGTCATAATCAGAAAAAAGAGCCCTCCAGCTAGACATGGCCCCGGACGGTTCAAACTGAACCGATAATTTTAAATCGGAACCTTTCTAAAGTCGAGTATCGAAATTTAAACAGTCGGTCCCAATTCTGATTAATCCTAAAAAGAAATCGGAGCTGCCGATTAGGAACCGGCAATTCAGATTTTTTTTTTTTTCTTTTTTAAAATTTTGGCCGTTGGCCACACTGTGGCCAACGGCCTTCTGCTGCCAACTGGCAACAATCAGAACGTTGAGGGAGGCAGGGAGCCGTTGTTGAACGGCTTCTTCCTGAAAAATTACCAAAAGGTCCCTTGAAAAATTACAATTTAATCCCCTAAATTTTTAAAAATATTAATTTTTTTCAAATCCAAAAAACTATATAAACCCCATCAATTCTCTAATTCATTCACACAAATTCTCTCATCCTCTCAATATTTCTCTCATCTCTAATTCTCTCATTCTCTTAATCTTGCTATTGTTTTTCACTACTGCAATTGTTTTCATTATTTGTTTAAACACTTTATTTTATAAATTTATAATGGCATCACCCTCAAGACCATCTATTTTCGGAGGTCGAAAATCTATTTTTGGAGGTCGAAGATCCGTTTCCAACAGAAACGCTGAGCAAAATGAGCAGGTACCGGATTTAAATGTTCAAGAAGTGCAAAGTCGCCATTTCCCAGAATACAACAACGATCGAAATTTTGCTGAATACCTGCAAGAAAGAGAATTTGAGGAGGTAATTTTTGGTAATGAAACTCCTCTTAATTTTAATTCTGATTATTCTCATCCCTCTTCTGGCGGTGGTCCCTCTGCTCCAACCCTCTCAATCCCAAGTGAAACCGTACAAATGCCGCAGGCGAAGCCAGATTTGTCAAAGTACAAATATGAACTTTTTAAAGTTCATATGAAGAGGGTGGAGAAGGATTGGTTAGTTATAGTGGTTTGCAACTATTGTTCCAAAGATTTTAAATGGAACAAATCCGGAGGGTACGGGACGTATTGGAAGTATATCAACAGCAATCATTTAGCCGAAGCTCACCATTAGCGAGGACAACACCAAATTGCAAGGTACACATCCCCTAACCATCCTTTATTTAAATATACTTATTAAAATAATAGGGACCAATTAGCAAGAATGGTAGCGACCGAACATCTCCCCTTTAGTTTTGGGAAAAAAACTGGTTTTTTAAAATATTATCATAATGTTTTAAATCCCCCTGCATGTAGAGTACCTAGGACCACATTAAAACGTATTATGTGTGATATTTATAAAAAAGAAAAAAAAGCTTTAGTAAAATATTTTTAAAATTATATGGGTCGTGTGTTTGTTTGTGTCGATATCTGAAGTGATCATTGGCAAAAACATTCATACTTAGGACTCACTTGCCATTTCGTTGACCAATCATGGGATTTGCAAAAACGAATATTGGCATTTAGAGTTTTTGATGACACCCATACTGCTGACAATATTTATAAATTAATGAAAAATTATTTTTGAAGAATATTGTATTGAGAGTAAAATTTTTGCAATTGGTTTTGATAATACTGCAAATAATACTGCCGCCGTTCCACAATTAATTCAATTGTGTCAACCCTATTTTGGCGGCAGATTTTTTCATCAAAGGTGTGTTTGCCATGTTTTAAATATATGTATACAACATGGCTTGCAAATACTACATGAGTGGATTACACCAATTAGGGATGCTCTATACTACTTGTGGAAATATCCTAGCACTATGAAACAATGGGCTAGGTATTGTAAAGCTAACGAGAAACATCCAATTAGGTTTTCCCGTGATGTTCCAACTCGTTGGAACTCCACATATAAGTTGCTTTGTGAAAGTTACGAGTATAGAGAATTATTAGTTAGATTTATGCAGCATAATGTTAATACCATTAATTTATATGAACATCATTGGGATGTTTGTACAAAAATTTGCATGCTTTTAAAAGTTTTTCATGATGCAACACATTCTTTATCCGGTATATATTATCCAATTTCACATTTATTTTTATTTGAAGCCCTTAATATTGTAGGTGCACTTAATGAATGTGCACAAATAAATGAATTAGTTCCGTGTATTTATGCAATGCGAGAAAGATGGATAAACTATTATAGGGACATTCCTGTAATTTATACTGTTGCATCAGTTTTTGACCCTAGGAATAAATTAAATAGTTTATATGAATTTTTTTACACTTTATTACCAATCTCTAAGGATAATGGACATAGATATTAGTGGTTTATATAATAATGTTAGGAATTTATTTTATTCAATGTATGACGAATATCGTTCTGTTTACGGTTCCTCGCTGAACATTATTGTTCAACAACCGGAACCAAGTGGAAGTGGTAGTACTAGTCATTTGCGCTTTCCCTCCACATTAAGGAAGTTAGGGGCAAGCGTGTTTACCAAAAAAGCAAGGACGTCGGGGAGTTCGTCTTCATCAACCTATGTTTCAGAGGTTGATGTTTATATAAACACCTCCTTTGAGTTTTTGGACACCCTAGACTTTAACGTCCTACAGTGGTGGAGGGAGCACGAAACTAACTTTCCAATTTTGGCCATCATTGCCAAACAAATTTTTAGAACCCCTGTCTCGACCGTTGTCGTCGAACAGTAATTTAGTGCAGGTGGCAATGTTCTGGACGAGAGACGAGCATTGCTCAGTCCTGACTCAATACAGATCCAGGTCTGTGTTGACGACTGGACCAAGGCCACATACCGGTAGCAGGAATTGGATCTGGTGTCCGACGACAATAACTTCTTCGACACCAACGACGATACAACGGCAACCGAAGGAACAAGCGACGATTGATCACATTAGAAACATAACAGGTAAAAGAACTACATGGGCTTTGATTCCTCCTAGAGGATACGTAGGCAGCTTAATTGAGGTAAAATTAAGTGCAAGTCCTAATTTTATTTATTTATTTATTTAATTTTATAGTTTTATGATATTATCATAATTTTATTTCAAATTTATCGTTATTTTTTTACAATCGAGTACCCAATTTATTTATATATATTATTATCGTTATTTATATATTTAATTTTTTAAAATTTTTTTAAATTTTTGCCGGTTCCGGCGGGTTTGGAACCGATGGTTCCAAAAAAGTCAGGGAGGAACCGAACTGGGTGGTTCCCCCCGGTTCCAATCGGAACCGGGACCGGGACCTCCCCGGTCCCAGTTCCGATTGAAGAAAAATTAGAACCGAAATTGCCAGTTCGGTTCCAGTAGCCATCCCTACCTCCAACAAAAAGAAGAGTTGATTGGCGACCTGCCTTTTGCCCTTTTCACATGGTGAAAGTTGAATTTGGCTTCTACTTCATGATTACAATTTATGCCCAACACAACTGGAAGGAAAAACCATAAGCGCACACATATATTTTTATGTATATGCAGAGAGAAATTATCATGTCTAATGACATTTTAGATGTCGATTTATTTATTTTTAATATGATTGTTCACATTTAGTATGTATTTGACGGTTGAGATTTCGGCTATTTTTTTTTTTAGATATTACGTCTGAAAACACATTATTATTAATTATATTTCATTATTTAAATATATTTAGATATTGAAAGTTTGAAATTTAAGAAGTTGATTTTCTTTATATTTATTGGTTGGTTCGAAGAAATGCAGTATAATGTAATATATATATATATATATATATATATATATATATTGGCGCCTTGTTTGAACAGGAATGTTACATTCATATGCGTGATTGATAATCGTGTCGATCAACTTTTTTCTTATAATTTTATAAATAATAGTTATTTGTACATTTTATTTTGTCGTAAATGCATTGACATTCAAGAAACACACCAAATTGATAACACTCAGTTGGTATTGAAATATAAAAAAAATAAAAATAAATTCAAACAAATTATATATGCTGATTCAAACCTCTTATAAGCCAGCTGTCTGCAATGTTTTAAAAAATAAATAAAAATAAGCCGACTGTCTGTCTGAGCTGGTAAAATTAATAGCTGACGACAGAGTAGAGTTTTCAAACTCAATATCAATTAGTCTTGCACTTTGTAGTGCCCTAGTTTGACCCATGTATTGAATTCCCTGAGAGTGGACACGTAATTATTATATTAATTTGTACAACCAAATTATTTTGATATATTAATTGAAACATGTGCTTTGCATGGGATGTGGTAGGGGAAGGATATATGCTGGACCGCTTGGCGATGCAATCAACTCAGAGACAGGCTGTAATAAAGAGGTATAATTAATTAATTAATAAATTATCTAAATTATTTATTTAAAATTAATTATATACAAATTATATAAAACACCTGTCATGGGACACACACCGCGGATTGCGCGTATAAGTTCCGCATGCACAGTAGGCAGCGATGTAATGTGATCTGATTTCGGGTATATATTTAGAGTAAAATAAAAGGAAACATAAAAAAATATGCACATACTTTTATAGGCCATGTGAATCTAATAACAATAATACAATACCCATGTGACGAGATCTTGGACTTATCCACAGTATTAACTATATTCAAATAGTAAACATAGAATTTTGGGGTATAATAATAAAATTAATAAAAAGTTTATTAATACATCTTATTAAATATGAAAGACATTTATAATAATAATAAGTGGAAGAAATTAAGTATAAATACTAATAAATAAATATAAAAAATTATAAAATAAAATTATAAGAAACTTCAAATTAATTTAATACGCTGTCAGGTAGCATCACCGTCCACTTGCTTTCACGAACACCAAATCATGAGTTCACATATAGGTTTGAATACGATATAATAAAACAAATTAATTTTTTTTTTTTCAAAACCAATATTAGGCACAATCACCAATATATATTTCCTATATAATCTCAACATCTCATTGACCATCATCACTTCAACAGTAGTAGCACTTTATACCAACATCAAGAGCAGCGAAGGATATGGAATCCTCTCAACAAGATGATCTCCATCAACCCCTGCTCCAATCCTACCCTCCTTCTTTAATACCCCAACCATCAGATACAAAACTACACGGAACCGACGGCCTCCTTGAAGCCATTTTATCCGACACTGAATTGCCATTCCTCCAACGTCTTCGCCAGGCAACATGGATCGAGTCCAAGCTACTCTTCAAACTCGCTGCCCCAGCAGTCATCGTTTACATGATCAACTATGTCATGTCTATGTCCACCCAAATCTTCTCCGGCCACCTCGGAAATCTCGAGCTCGCCGGCGCCTCCCTGGGCAACACCGGCATCCAATTCTTTGCCTACGGTCTCATGGTATATATATAACTATGTGTGTGTGTGTGTGTTTCTTCGTGGTATATAATCTGTTTATTTTATTATTTGACGTTGTTATGATGATAATTTTGACAGTTGGGAATGGGAAGTGCTGTGGAGACACTGTGCGGGCAAGCATATGGAGCACATAAATATTCAATGCTTGGAGTATATATGCAAAGATCAACGATACTTCTCACATTAACTGGGATTGTTCTCACTTTGATCTACATTTTCTCCAAACCCATTTTAATATTACTAGGCCAGTCTGAAGAAATCGCATCGGCAGCGGCATATTTTGTTTACGGCCTCATACCACAAATATTTGCGTACGCTATAAACTTCCCGATCCAAAAATTCTTACAAGCTCAGAGCATAGTGTCCCCAAGTGCGTACATATCAGCAGCGACATTAGGCATACATGTTCTGCTAAGTTGGCTGGCAGTGTACAAGTTGGGGCTGGGGTTGTTGGGAGCATCGCTGATTTTGAGCTTGTCGTGGTGGATCATTGTGGTGGCTCAGTTTCTATACATTGTGATGAGTGAGAAGTGCAAGTACACGTGGGATGGTTTCAGCGTACAGGCGTTTTCAGGGTTGACAAGCTTCTTCAAGCTCTCGGCTGCATCGGCGGTTATGCTGTGCTTAGAGGCGTGGTACTTCCAGGTTCTTGTTCTTTTGGCTGGTTTGCTGGAGAACCCTGAGTTGGCTTTGGATTCTATCTCTGTTTGGTAAGTATATAAAGTGTTTTTTCAATGTTTTGGACTCTCTTTGTGTTAGGTATGTGTCGAGGACTGTATGGTATTGGTAGCCTACTTATATTTGGATGAATTCAACAAAATTCTAATTCTACTTTTAGATTTGCAATATAAAATAATATTTTGATTATTTTTGGGTATACTCGAAAGCACAGATAGGAATTTTAAAAGTGGAAAAACTTTGCTAAATTGTTTGGTTAATTTGATAGTAGAGTTTATTTATATTATAAAATTATATAATATAAATATATAATACTTGTTGATTGCAGCATGACGATAAATGGATTGGTGTTCATGATTTCAGTCGGCTTTAACGCAGCTGCAAGGTAATATATTTTAATTACTATAATTATTTTATTAATATTTGAGAAGTTACACAAAATTAACAAGTTGTGTCTTATTTAAACAGTGTGAGAGTGAGCAATGAACTTGGAGCTGGAAATCCAAAGTCAGCATTATTCTCTGTAAAAGTCGTAACAGTAGCTTCCTTCGTCATCTCCGTGGTTGCTGCAATAATAGTCCTAGTATTGCGCGATGTCGTCAGCTACGCATTCACGGAAGGTGAAGCTGTAGCTGCAGCCGTTTCCGATCTCTGTCCACTATTGGCCATTACAGTCGTCCTTAACGGAATTCAACCCGTCTTATCCGGTAAGATCAATTAATTAATTTAAAGGATTTACTACAATTCCATAATTAGAAATAAGTCGGATGATCACATATTGATTTTCATGTTAAGACCTAACTGGACCATAGCAAAAGTACTCCTTGATTTAATAGAACAAATTATCGGATTAATTTTGTTTTAATTATTATTGGTAAATGAAGGTGTTGCGGTTGGATGTGGATGGCAAGCATTTGTGGCATATGTTAATGTGGGATGTTATTACGTAGTTGGTGTCCCAGTTGGTGCAGTTCTAGGTTTCTACTTCAACTTTGGTGCTAAGGTAAAATATTTTGCTGCCCAAATCAGTAACACCTGTTAAATGTTTCTCTTAAGCCCTCAAAAGATCAAATGTTTTTCTTAAAAGCATATTAAATGTTAGTTTTTTTAAAACATTACGAGACAAAAAGAAATAACAATAAACTATTTAAAAATACTATAAGCACATTTCAAACTCAAATCTTTATACCTCTTAGTCGTGCTCGAAAGGTGCGGATTCCGCACGAAACAATAGTTATTAACCATTTGTAAGCTGTGCTTTGCAGGGGATATGGACTGGGATGATTGGTGGCACGGTGATGCAAACCCTTATTTTATTATGGGTCACATTTCGAACCGACTGGAATAAAGAGGTAATTTTTATTTTATTTTTTTAGAATAAAGAGGTATTTTAGATAATAATATACTACATAATATAAATTTTTTTAAAAGTAAGAAGAAGTAAGATTTTAATTATAAGTTAAAGAGCAATTAACATTGTATTAGAAATTAATTGCAGGTGGAGGAAGCTACGAAGAGAATGAATAAATGGGCAGACAATGACGAAGCACTTTTGGAGGGCCAAAAAGAACTAGCTACATGATCACTATAAGCTAGTGGCTTTTCTGGACCAGCAAGCAGCATCGCTCGACTCAACTTCGAGAAATTAAAGACCATCGACCTGTCTAAGAATTTTGCTCTATTACTTCTCCCAGTTTATAATTCCTTTTTTTTTTCCTCCCACTGTACAGCTTCTTTTAGGTGATGAAAATTCACTTAATAACACGCGGCTTTTATTATTTTACTTTATGAATAAATTGGTTCACAGATTTTCCACGGTCGTAATTAGACTATGACAATATTTCATTTCGTAGTTACTACTACTTACTAATAAACTTTGCTAGTAAAATTTAATTTTTGTGAGGTTTGATACTGGAAATAATAATAATAATAATATTAATAATAAACTCACAATTGCATTGACATTCAAGAAAATACCAAATTGTTAGTCCATCACGATTTCTATGTTGGTATGGAAAATATTAAAAAAAAAATGAAAAATTTCAAATTGGATATATAAGCCGATTCAAACCTCTCATTTGCAGAAATTATAAGATATATAGTAAAAAATAATAATAAACCAGCTGTCTGCCTAAGCCAGTCACCTATCTAATATTGTAATACATTAAATATTTATCAGTAAAAACTCAGTAAAAATTTATATTTATGATATAAAAGATTTCATTTTGTTAATAATATGATATAAAATATAAGAGCTGAGGACACCCTTCATCGAAAATAAATAATTTATTCCAAGATTGTAACTTCATAATGCGAGAAGAGTTAGCTCAGTATTTAATCTTTTCGGTAATTTTATATAGATAATATTATTAAATAGATCAATAATTAAATATGCTGTTCGAAAATTTATTATCATAATAATAAAAATTAAACTCTCATCACAATATTGGTGGGAGGAAGGTGTAATCTGCAATCAACTCTTACTAAGTAAATAAAAATAAAATGTTGGATACACTTTCAAACTCAATATAATTATCTCTTGCATTTTGTCGTCCTCTGTGGACTGTGGGTGGCCACGTAATTATATTAATGTGTACAACCAAATTTGACCAAATTCAGTATAGGGCCCGGTTCGGTTCGAATTGAATCGGCGATTTTGAATTGGAATCTTAGATTTTGGTTCAAAATTAATTTTGGAATTGGGCACTGAAATCGGGACAGTTGGTCCCAGTTTTGATTCGCTTAAAAAAAAAATCGGAACCGGCGGTTTATGGAACCGCCAAGTTCGGGCGGTTCTGGTTTTTCTTTTTTTTTGTAAAAAATTTTGGCCGTTGGCCATGTTGGCCACCTGGCAGCTGCCAACCGGCAGCAATGAGAACGTTGAGGGAGCCGTTGTTCAACAGCTCCTTCCTGGAAAATTACCAAAAGGTCCCCTGGAAAATTACAATTTAACCCCTAAATTTTTAAAAATATTAATTTTTTTCCAATGCAAAAAACTATATAAACCCCATCAATTCTCCAATTCATTCACACAAATTCTCTCATTCTCTCAATATTTCTCTCATCTCTAATTCTCTCAATTTTGCTATTATTTTTCACTACTGCAATTGTTTTCATTATTTGTTTAAATACTTTATTTTATAAATTTATAATGGCATCACCCTCAAGATCATCTATTTTCGGAGGCCGAAGGTCCGTGTCCAACAGAAACGCTGAGCAAAATGAGCAGGTACCGGATTTAATTGTTCAAGAAGTGCAAAGTCACCCTTTCCCAGAATACAACAACGATCGAAATTTTGCTGAATACCAGCAAGAAAGAGAATTTAAGGAGATAATTTTTGGTAATAAAACTCCTTTTAATTTTAATCCTGATTATTCTCATCCATCTTATGGCGGTGGTCCCTCCTCTGCTCCAACCCTCCCAATTCCAAGTGAAACCGTACAAATGCCGCAGGCGCAGCCAGATTTGTCAAAGTACAAATCTGAACTTTTTAAAGTTCATATGAAGAGGGTGGAGAAGGATGGGTTAGTTATAGTGGTTTGCAACTATTGTTCCAAAGATTTTAAATGGAACAAATCCGGAGGGTACGAGATGTATTGGAAGCATATCAATAGTAAGCATCCAGCCGAAGTTCACCATCAGCGAGGACAACACCAAATTGCAAGGTACACATCCCATAACTATCCTTTATTTAAATATACTGATCAAAATAATAGGGACTAATTAGCAAGAATGGTGGCGACCGAACATCTCCCCTTTAGTTTTGGGGAAAAAACTGGTTTTTTAAAATATTGTCATAATGCTTTAAATCTCGCTGCATGTAGAGTACCTAGGACCACATTAAAACGAACTATGTGTGATATTTATATATAAAAAAAAAGCTTTAGCAAAATATTTTCAAAATTATATGGGTCGTGTGTCTGTTTGTGCCGATATCTGGAGTGATCATTGGCAAAAACATTCATACTTAGGACTCACTTGCCATTTCGTTGACCAATCATGAGATTTGCAAAAACGAATATTGGCATTTAGAGTTTTTGACAACACCCATGCTGCTAACAATATTTATAAATTAATGAAAATTATTTTTGAATTATATTGTATTGAGAGTAAAATTTATGCAATTGGTTTTAATAATGTTGCAAATAATACTGCCGTCGTTCCACAATTAATTCAATTGTGTCAACCCTATTTTGGCGGCAGATTTTTTCATCAAATATGTGTTTGCCATGTTTTAAATATATGTGTACAACATGGCTTGCAAACACTACATGAGTGAATTACACCAATTAGGGATGCTCTATACTATTTGTGGAAACATCCTAGCACTATGAAACAATGGGCTAGGTATTGTAAAGCTAACGGGAAACATCCAATTAGGTTTTCCCGTGATGTTCCAACTCGTTGGAACTCCACATATAAGTTGCTTTGTGAAAGCTACGCGTATAGAGAATTATTAGTTAGATTTATGCAGTATAATGTTAATACCATTAATTTATATGGACATTATTGGGATGTTTGTACAAAAATTTGCATGCTTTTAAAAGTTTTTCATGATGCAACACATTCTTTATCCGGTATATATTATCCAACTTCACATTTATTTTTATTTGAAGCCCTTAATATTGTAGGTGCACTTAATGAATGTGTACAAAATGAATTAGTTCCGTGTGTTTATGCAATGCGAGAAAGATGGATAAACTATTATAGGGACATTCCTATAATTTATGCTGTTGCATCATTTTTTGATCATCGGAATAAATTAAATAGTTTATATGAATTTTTTATACTTTATTACCAATCTCTAGGGATAATGGACATAGATGTTAGTGGTTTATATAATAATGTTAGGAATTTATTTTATTCAATGTATGACGAATATCGTTCCGTTAACGATCCCTCACTGAACATTATTGTTCAACAACCGGAACCAAGCGGAAGCGGTAGTACGAGTCATTTGCGCTTTCCCTCCACATTAAGGAAGTTAGGGGCAAGTGTGTTTACCAAAAAAGCAAGGATGTCTGGGAGTTCGTCTTCATCAACCTATGTTTCAGAGGTTGATGTTTACATAAACACCTCATTTGAGTTTTTGGACACCCCAGACTTTAACATCCTACAGTGGTGGAGGGAGCACGAAACTAACTTTCCAATTTTGGCCATCATTGACAAACAAATTTTTGGAACCCCTGTCTCGATCGTCGCCGTCGAACAGGAATTTAGTGCAGGTGGCAATGTTCTGGACGAGAGACAAGCATTGCTCAGTCCTGACTCAATACAGATCCAGGTCTGTGTTGACGACTGGACCAAGGCCACATATCGGCAGCAGGAATTGGATCTGGTGTCCGACGACAATGACTTCTTCGACACCAACGAGGATACAACGGCAACTGAAGGAACAAGCGACGATTGATCACATCCGAAACATAATGGGTAAAAGAACTACGTGGGCTTTGATTCCTCCTAGAGGATATGTAGGCAGCTTAATTGAGGTAAAATTAAGTACAAGTCTTAATTTTTTATTTATTTATTTAATTTTATAGTTTTATGGTATTATCATAATTTTATTTCAATTTTATCGTTATTTTTTTGCAATCGAGTACCCAGTTTATTTATATATATTATTATCGTTATTTATATATTTATTTTTTTTATTAATTTATTTTTTATTTTTTATTTTTTTAATTTTTTTATTTTTGCCGGTTCCAAAAAAATCGGGGAGGAACCAAACCCGGCGGTTCCCCCTTGGTTCCAATCGGAATCAGGACCGGAACCTCCCCGGTCCCGGTTCCGGTTGGAGAAAAATTGGAACCGTAACCTCCGGTTCGGTTCCAATGGCCATCACTACTTGCAGGGGATATAATGAGGGACGGATATATGCTGGACCGCTTGGCGATTGCAAATATAAAAGATAGTATGGATCATATAAAAGACAAAATGTATTAAAGTGGTCTAATTAATTATAGAAGGGGTCAGTTGATGCCTGATAAAGGGAAATATTGGGCATCTTAAAGCGGTCTGGTAGAGGCTCATTTTTTATCTCCCAATAGACTAGGCTCCGCTCTATATATCTGTCTGTAGGTTATGCCCTTCCACCTCGCCGTTCTAACTATTCCAACCTTTATAATAGCGCTTGATATTTAAGGGCTGGACGGGTTGCCACTGATGTGCTGGAGATTGTACTATCTTTATTAGGATCTGTCGTACTGCCTTGGAGAGAATTTTATGGATTGGGCGACCTTCGAGGGTTTCTGTTTGGCGACCCTCCTCTTCTATCTAGCTGGAGTGCTGCGGCCTGGTTTTTGGGAATCCTGGCGGCTGTCACCGTGCGACGAGCATCTATGTTGTTGCCCTCGCTAGGTCGTTGATCATGGAATTCACGTGGATGGCGCGGTGACCTAGATCTCTGTTAAGCTCCACATATCTCTTACCGTTGGCATTCACGTGGATTACAGGCCCAGTGCAATGGGGTCATTCACGCCGCTCACCAGGTTCTCCAGTAGCTCTCCTTGCTGCATTGGCTAAGTAGATGGACACTCTACCTCGCTGAGCATCATGTCGAGGGGGATCTTGCCTGGTGGGATGGCGGGCAGTCTGGACTGGATTATCCCGCACTAGAGGTGGAGGTGATGTAATCTCCACGACTTGCTCACGCACGGGTTGGTTTTGCATCTAGAACTGGTAGCCCCGTACTATCTCCGCTATTATTGTCTCCATCTCGAGTTGCTTTTCCTTCCATTTGTTGAAATCTGACAACCTGGAGAGACCAGCCTAGTCGTTTCCTTGTAGGTCCATTTAGGGAGGGAACAAGCCTGCTGGTGGATTGGAAACAGGTGGCGAGATCGTGGGGACCACATTTGGAACAGGTGGTGGCAGTTAAAGCTGGTGAGATGGCTCTGAATATCCTCCAGTTGGTGGCATATCCCTGTTCCTTGTTATCCTAGAACGGGTTCCTACGCCTTTTATCATCACTTTTTGAGAATTACCTGACAGGTGGGATAATAGACTGTTTATCTGGGAAAGTGGAGATTTGAATCCTCAAACAGGCCCTCCTTCTAGCGCCAAAATGTTGATGTGTGAATTCTATCAACGCAAATAAATAGTAATTATAATGAAAAGCAAGTAAAAAGAAGATTTTTAAAGTACTTCGGCCTTAGAATCAATGCCTACATCTATTGTTCTTGTATTACTCATGAGCTCTCACTAAGTATTTTCTCTTAGAATTTTTATAACCTTTGTACCAGTAATGATCCCTCCCTTTTATAGTGTGAATGTATGAAGTCATTCTGGTTTACATGGAATCAAATTCCTTAAATTTAGGAATTAGATAATATCTCTAATTATTACAATTTAATTAGGATACAAATCACTGAAAAATCAAAAAATAAATACAATTTCAAACTGGGTCAACTAATGTGATTAAATCCCTAAAATCATGGGATTTTCCCTTGTCTGGAATATGTGACAACGCGTGAGATAAATCTCAAGTGCAGGATGTATCAAAATAATAAAATCCCGTGAGTATGGGGTCGAATCCACAAGGAAGTGGTGGTTAACTAATACTAAAACTATAGATGTTAACAAAAGCAGAATTGAAATCAGAAATTGGAGTTTGAATTGATAAAAAGAAAACTTAAACTAAAGCAATTATCTACGATAAATTTGGCCAAGGGTGAGATGGCGTTACGTGGTCAAATGGTCATAATCATAAGTACGAGTATTACAATTGACTAATTAAAGGATAATATTTCAAAGAATTAAATTGTCCGTAATAATGACACATCAAATTATATTGGTCATGCATGATGTTGTAAGTCTAATTAAATTCATCTATTGGTTCTAGAGTGAAAATAATTAGATACTCATTATCAGTTCTAATTCCTAGGTTAATTAAGCACTTATTGGGGTTTTTGCCCTAAATATGTAATTTTTAAATGATTTTTTATAAATAAATAAAAGAAGAGTTCAATTCATTCTTATCGTGTCATTTATATTATATAAACTTGTGCATTATAACATCCCAGATTGCCTGGATGTAATCTTATACTGTGTATATGATTGTCATATATAGATGGATACAGTAAGAGATGTGCAATTTAAAGAGTCCATAGATAGCAAATAAAGATAGGTACTTTATTTGTAGTTAATCTATAGCTGCGGTACATTCTGTATTGTAGGATGATTCTATCATGAATAATTCATTTGGAGATATGAGAATGGAGGCACCTTGTATGATGTGATCATATAGGACTGAACCATGATCTATATGAATCTCTCACCAAGATCTGTTTACCGATGAGATTCATATACATCAACTTATGATGGCTATATGTGGGTGATCTCAATCCTGAGTGTCTTATCGACTCCTTCAGGTTAGATCGTGATCTTTGATATACCATGGGTGAGGTCGGATGATTATTCCCGATCAATATTCTCCGTATGTTGGGATTGCGATTTGGCTTGTGGCTAGGAAGGTTTGTACACAATAGTGAAATCCACTCCTTCTTGTGAGAAGTAGAGAGTAGTTCCCTTAAGGGTTGATTTGAGGCTTGAAGAATATGAGCACTCTCTTGATTCCGTGAGGAAATAGGATTTATTGTTCATTAGAGAATCAACGGTGCTTAAAGGATATATATAATTAGAGGGGTATAACGGACATTATGACCCAGCTTTAATTATGAACTAATGTGGAGGGTCACACCATATGTAATAGCTATATCGATGGATACCGAGTGATATCGGTATGTGTAAAAGTGTCCGCAATTGAGAGAATGCAGCTTCGGGTTTTTAGTGGAATAACACCGGAGTTGATAATCGATGAATATTAATTAAAGAGTTTAATTAATGATTCCGAGGATTATCGGAGCTCAAAATACTGTGGGTCCATTAGGTCCCCTTGCTAGCCCGATTTATTTAGGTAACAAGGGTCACGTATAATTAATTGGATGATCCAATTAATAGTGTTGCGAAAGTAACACGTGTCAGGAGTTAATTGAGTAATGTGATTATTCAATTATTAAATAATGGCAATTATAACAATTAAATAATAAGATTATTTAATTATGTAATTAGTCATAAGAGGAGGGTGATAGTTGATAATTTATTTTGAATAGAGAGATAATATGATTATCTCATTTATTAAATAAAATAAAATGAATTTGAATTTAAAAAGTTTAAATTAAAAAGTGTAACGCCCCTAATTTTTCGTAAATATAATAAATATCCTTGGATTATTAATATTTATTATTGAGCATGCAAAATGTAATTTAAATTGGTGGAAAGTATATAAATTCGATATATAGTGTATATATTTATAGTGATTTTAACTGATTTAACTCCCATGAAAGATATTATTTTCATGTTGCATTTGGAGAATAATAAGTCCAATTGAATATTGGTGAAGTCAATTTGGTAATTGGATAAGTGTGGAATATTTTTGGAATATTATTGAGATGGAATGTGATTGGTGGGATAGTTTGATAATTAAAGAAGGATTGGTAAATCACATATGATTAAGAGTAAATTTGTGCCATTGTAGGATTTTACGAAGCTCAAGGAAGCAGTTTGATACAATGTTGAATGTCTCTCAATGGTGGCAAACCAGGTGGTAATTCATCCGGAACACATCAACGAATTCTTCAAGAATAGTTTTCATAATCAATGGAGGATCGTTGTTCCCCTCATTTTCATCCACCACAACCATCAAATACACTTCACCACTTTGCATCAACTCCCTTCTACAATCCGTTTGACTAAGCAAACTATTTCCCTCCCCTTTAGAAGGTTTAGGAACTTCTTCCGGCTTACTAGGACCCAATACAATCTTACAACCATCTTTAATAAAATAATACATGTGTTTAAAACCATCATACAACACACGCCTATCATAATGCCAAGGTATCCCTAGCAGTAAATTTGAAGCACCTACGAGATTTAGTATTGACACGGGAGTGTTCCATATCTCAACCTCGGCCCAAAGCACAAAAGAAGTCGAATTCTCACTATGGTTTATCAAGCAACGAAATCAGTTCGCGTAGTGAGTTCGCAAGGGCCATAACTTTTGATTGACATGGAATCTTTGTTCGCTTCTTTATGTGTTGGAAAGATAAAAGCCTTAACTTCATTTTTGTATTTTGAAGCAAGTCATTTGGAGTATCCAAGAGAGAGTTATGACCGAATTCGTTCTGGTGGTCTGTTGGTGGCCTGATTCAATGTATTTCGGGAAATGAAGAGTTTTTATTTGTTTTTAAGTTTCTAGTCAACTTTTTCTTTTATTGCTTCTTGTTATCAGATAAAAGCTTTTATGTCTTATGTTTCCTATGCTTGAAGGGTTGTTCCAAGTCATGTTTTCCTATTTGAACTCTCATGTAAATCATTTGAACAATAATTCATGAATATTAATGAAAATTAGAACGCTTTGAGTTTTATTCTCCTAACTCTGTATCTCTTGGGTGGATTCCTTTGAGTGGTGAGTTTTATCCTTGGTTATGTATCCTTGACTGGTTGAGAGGGTGGTGTTTCTGTATCCCTTTAGATTGGCCTTGGTGGTGAGCCGTTTGCTAGCTTACTAAGGGTGGTGATATCTGTATCCCTTGGCAAACTAGTTAATCTATCTTAATTTGTTCTTGTGTGAGTGAAGTTGGTTCGTGCACTTAGGTTACTTGTGAGTATGTTTGACATCCTTAAATATTGTCTAGGGCTGTCCGGCACTATATATATATATATATATATATATATATATATATATATATATATATATGGGAATATGGATATAGGATATTGACATGTCAATTGGGTATATTTAGCAGTACTGCACCGATATTTCTGTATTGATATCACTCTATGGATTATCAGCAGTCACCGTTGTGGCCAATCCTTGAGTGAAGCTGTTTCCGACGGGTAGTTCCAGTTGGTTCCGATGTCGGAAATAATATTTGTATAGGGATACTATTTCAGCGGGCAGTTCCCGTTGGTTCCGATGCTGAAATGGGAAAACCGACTGTATGTTCGGCAGGCAGTTCCCGTTGGTTCCGATGCCGAACAACCAGTAATTCAGTCCTGTAAAACCCTGTTATGTGTATCAGAGGCCCAGTGAAAAAATGAATATAGGAGTTACTGAAAACTATGAAATGAATGCTAGAAACATCTGAAAATGTTTTAATTAATATAGCTTCAGTTTATTCCGTAATTGAATATTATGTTTTATTTATTTACGTATGATAAAATGTATTTTTGAAATTTATTTCCGTTGTTTTATATTATGTTGAAAATATTTTAGTGTACACCCACTAAGCGATATGCTTAGCGCGTTGATTTTTATCACGCGTAGGTAATAGAGAAACCAGCGGACAAAAAGAGTGAAGAGTTGGTCACTGTAGACAGAGTCCAGAGTCACCTCACTCCTGGGTAGCTATTTACATTCTTATGTATATTAAGTTATTAATGCATGCACGTATATAAAAGAATGTGAAAGTTTGTAATGTATAAGTTTTGTAAATATTCGTTTTTATAGTTTATGTGGTTTTCAAATTTTGAGATTTTATGATTTCTAAAATATCAATTATTTATAGTTTTGTTAAAACGTTTTATAGTAAAATGACATATCTATCATGGTTAAAAAATTTAAAATAAATTAAATTAAAAAAATTAAAAATTTCAAAATGATATTCTGTAGATGTCTACCGTTCATCAATCTTGATGGACGGTAAAAATTATATTGAAATTTTTTTTAAAAAATAAAATAAAATATTAAATATTTTTTTAATTTTTTTTTTAAAAAAAATTGAAATTGAAAATGGTGGATTGGATCTCCACCATCAATCTGGATGGACGGTGGAGATCTAATATGGATCTCCATTAACCCAGAAAAAAAAAAAAATTCAAACTGAAGAAGGTGAACGAACCCAAAAACTGGATTCGTTCATCCTTTCTGGGTTCGTTGAGGATCCACGAACCCAGATATGGGTTCGTCGAACCTCAACGAGCCTAGATCTGGGTTCGTTGAAGGATCTTCAACGAACCTAGTTTCTGGGTTCGTTGAGGTTCGACGAACCCATATCCGGGTTCGTGGATCCTCAACGAACCCAGAAACTGGGTTCGTTGAAGATCTTCAACGAACCCAGATTTGGGTTCGTTGAGGTTCTACGAACCTAGATATGGGTTCGTTCATCCATCTTATTCAAACTTTGAATTTTTTTTTTTTAAGTTGGTAGAGATCCAGATTGGATCTCCACCATTTTCATTTTCAATTTTTTTAAAAACAAAATTTTTGATCTCCACCATTTTCATTTTCAATTTTTTTAAAAACAAATTTTTTTTTAAAAAAAATTATATTTTCACTTTAATTTTTTTTAAAATTTTAATATAATCTTCATTGTTCATCAAAATTGATGGACGGTGGAGATCCATTAAAAAATATTTTTTAAATATTTTAAATATTATTTTTAAATATTAAAATGTTATGATAATATTACTCTCCTATTTATTAATAATCATTTTAAAATTTTGAGGCTAAAATTGTCATTTAACTCATTTAAATAGTATTAAGGGCAAAACTGTCTTTTACCAATTTTGTTAAGTTTGACTGACAAAAATTTAGTCAGAGGGACCAAATTGATACATTTTCTAAAAGTTAAGGAACAAGTGTACCATTAACCATAACTCATTTAAAAAACTTATAATTCTCCAAAACGTAGGGATCCAAATGATAATCCCCCTTATGTTATTTGAACTTTTGTTGGAAACAGGTTTTTAGAAAGTCAGAAAAACAGAAAAAACTTTGTCAAAAGTTTTCAAACAGTTTTGGTGGGCGCACTTTAAAAGATTTTAAAATACAAAATTTTTTTACAAAGATTTTCAAATTATAAATTAAGTTTAGAAAAGTTTGAAACCGGGTAGCGCTCCTTGGTTCGATCTAGGCGAGTCGAGTCAGAGGGTGTTACATTTTTAGTGGTATCAGAGAGCGGTTTAGGCGTTTCTGGACCTAAAAGAGTAATATTTTGTATATGCATGCATTGTATAAAGAAAACTATAGGAGGATGTGACTCTAATCTGCAGACCTCTCTTCTGTCTTATATAAGATAAAAAGAAATAGAAGGAAGTGGAAATAGAGATAGACCTGGAAGTCCCGCCAGTGTGGCTGGGGGAGTATCCAGAGAATCTGTAAGCCCAAGGGCTGCTGGATCAGAAGTTCAGGGTCAGCCGGCATTTATGCAACAAATGGCTGAATTCTCTCAGAACGTGGCCAGAGCAGCGCCACGATGGTCAGCAATTGAACGACTGACCAAGTGCAGACCGACAGATTTCCATGAAAGAAAAGATGAGGATGCATTTACCACAGAATACGGATTTGAGCGGATAGAAAGAATATTACAGCAGATGCATTGCACACCTGAAGAGAGTCTAGAGTGTCCAGTATCCTTACTACATGAGGATGCTTACCAATGGTGGACCTCCATTATACAGACAGTGCGGTCGGAAGAGAGAACTTGAAAGTTTTTCCAGAGGGAATTTAGAAGAAAGTATGTCGGTCGTATCTATCTAGATAATATGAAGAGAGAATTTATCAATCTGAAGCAGAGACAAATGATAGTGACTGAATATGAAAGAGAATTTGTCAGGTTGTGTAAATATGCTAGAGATATGGTGGCCACAGAGGCAGATAGATGTCAGAGATTTGAAGACGGACTGAATGATTATATTAGCCTACAGGTCACCGCACTTGAGTTTGAAGATTTGACTAGACTTGTTTCAGCAGCCCTGAATGTTGAAAGGGTCAAGAAAGAAGAACAGGTCAGAAGAGACAAAAGTTAACAGATAAGAGGATCAGGGCAATCTAGCTCATATCAGCCATAGAGTAAAAATTTTAAGGGACCGCAGTCTAGTGGTCCGACGCAGTCATAGAGGCCCATACCAACAGCTAGACCGGGTCAATCCGCAACATCAATAGCCAGTACCCCTAGGAGTACAGCTCGGGGACCAGCCCCAGTACTATGTGAGCATTGTGGAAAAAGACATCCGGGGGAGTGTTGGAGAGTTACAGGAGCCTGCAACAGGTGTCGATCCCGTGACCACTTTTACAGAGATTGCCCGAAAAACCAGACTATTCCTGTTTAGCAACCAGAGAGATCTGCTCCTACTGCTTCCAGAGGTAGGAGGCCCAGTCAAGCTGGGACTGAAGGTAGTAGCCACAGAGGGGTACCAGAATCAGCAGCAAGATAGGATACTCGTACTCCTGCACGAGCCTATGCTATTAGGGCTCAGGAAGACAAGGATGCGCCAGATGTGATTGCTGGTAAATTTTCTATTTTTGATACTACCGCTATTGTATTGATAGATCCAAGATCTACTCATTCATATATATATATATATATATATATATATATATATATATATATATGTGATGCTATGTTGAAACAAAGAAATTTGAAAACTGAAACTACTGAATATGAAGTACTAGTCAGTAATCCGATAGGCCACAGTGTGGTTATGAATAGAGTGTATAGAGACTGTCCTATCAAGATTCAGGGATATGAATTTTCAGGTGATCTGATGGAATTACCATTCCATGAATTTGATGTAATCTTAGGCATGGATTGGTTGTTTAGACATCTGGTTGTGATCGACTGCAATTTGAAACGAGTAACACTCAGAACAGCCAATGGTACAGAGGTAACAATGGTGGCTGAAATGAGGGATTATCTCTTCAATGTTATTTCAGCCGCTACTGCTAGAAAACTAATCAGAAAATGGTGTAAAGCTTATTTGGCACAGGTGGTTGATTCTAGTATTCAGAATATACTCACTGTATGTGATTTTCCATATGTGTTTCCGAAAGAACTTCCTGGTTTACCACCAGAGAGAGAGGTCGAATTCGTGATTGATATAATACCAGGTACTTCTCCAATATAGATAGCTCCTTACAGAATGGCACCTGCAGAACTGAAAGAATTGAAGGTACAGTTGCAGGAATTGTTAGACAAAGGATTTATTCGACTCAGTATTTCCCCGTGGGGAGCACCAGTATTGTTTGTAAAGAAGAAAGCTGGGTCATTGAGATTATATATCGATTATAAGCAACTGAATAAACTCACAATTAAGAATAAATATCCGTTGCCTAGAATTGATGATTTGTTTGATCAGCTGAGAGGAGCTAGTGTCTTTTCAAAGATAGATCTCAAATCGGGGTATCATCAGCTGAGAGTGAAAGATTCTGATATTCCAAAGACAGCTTTTCGAAACACGGTATGAACATTATGAATTTATGGTGATGCCATTTGGGCTGACGAATGCACCCGCAGCCTTTATGGATTTGATGAACCGTATCTTCCGTCCGTATCTAGATCAGTTTGTAGTAGTATTTATTAAAGATATCATAGTATATTCTCAGTCAGCAGATAAGCATGATCGACATCTTCGGATGGTATTACAGATTCTGAGAGAAAAGAAATTGTATGCGAAGTTGAGTAAATGTGAATTTTGGCTAAACGAAATTGCTTTTCTGGGACACATAGTATCAGATGAAGGCATAAAGCCAGATCCCAAGAAGATTGAAGCTATTGTTGAATGGAAGCCTCCCAAGAATGTTGTAGAAGTCAGAAGTTTCTAAGGCTTGGCAGGTTATTATAGACTGTTTATGAAGGGATTCTCATCCATAGCAAGTCTGTTGACTAAACTACTCCACAAGAATGTTAAATTCGAATGGAGTGAAAAGTGTCAAGCAGCTTTTGACAGATTGAATACGATGTTAGTTGAGGCTCCAGTCCTTGTGCAACCAGTTTCAGGTAAAGACTTCATGATATACAGTGATGCCTCACATAATGGTTTAGGTTGTGTACTGATGCAGGAGGGAAAAGTGGTTACTTATGCTTCCAAACAATTGAAACCTCATGAACAGAATTATCCTACACATGATTTGGAGCTTGCAGCCATAGTATTTGCATTGAAGATATGGAGGCATTAATTGTATGGTGAGAAATGTTACATATACACAGATCACAAGAGTCTCAAATACCTGCCTACTCAGAAGGAACTCAATTTGAGACAGAGAAGATGGATGAAGTTAATCAAATATTATGACTGTATCATTGATTACCATCCAGGAAAAGCAAATGTGGTAGCGGATGCTTTGAGTAGAAAATCCTTGTGTACACTGAAAACTATGAATGCCCACTTGGATTTAACTCCAGATAATGCAATAGTAGCTTAATTGAAACTCAAGCCAAACCTGATTCTGCAGACACAAGAAAACCAACAACTAGATGAAAAGCTTCTGAACATCTGTAGACAAATTCAAGAGGGGAAGGAAAGTGACTATGCAATCAGGGATGACGGTATTTTGTACTTCAGAGACAGGATGTGTATTCTAGATGATAATGAACTGAAAAAGATAATCTTAACAGAAGCACATAGCAGTTCGTATTCGATGCACCCAGGTAGCACAAAGATGTATAGAGATTTAAAAACTCAGTATTGGTGGTCTGGTATGAAGAAATATGTGGTAGACTTCGTGAATAAATGCATGACATGCCAACAGGTGAAAACTGAACACCAGGTTCCATCAGGTTTGTTACAGCCAATATCTATACCTGAATGGAAATGGGATCGTGTCACGATAGACTTTGTCACAGGGTTACCACTCACCCGGAGTAAACATGATGCAATATGGGTGATAGTGGACCGACTGACGAAATCAGCACATTTTCTACTTGTCAGAACTGACTATTCACTGGATAGACTAGCAGAACTGTATATAAAAGAAATAGTCATATTACATGGAGTGCTTGCATTAATAATATCAGATAGAGACCCAAAGTTTACATCCAGATTTTGGAAGAAGTTTCAAGAAGCTTTGGGTACTCGATTGAGTTTCAGTACAGCCTTCCATCTGTAGACAGACGGACAATCAGAAAGAGTAATTCAGGTGCTAGAAGATATGCTCCGGAGTTGTGTAATTGATTTCGAAGGGAGTTGGGTTGATCACCTCCCATTGATTGAATTTGCGTACAACAACAGTTACCAAGCGATCATAGATATGGTACCGTATGGAGCACTGTACGGAAGAAAATACATGACACCATTGTGCTGGAAAGAATTGGGAGAAGACAAGTTGGTAGGACCTGATTTAATTAGACAAACTGAGGAGAATGTGAAGATTATCAGTGACAGACTGAAAACAGCATCTGACCGACAGAAATCATATGCAGACCTGAAAAGAAGATATATAGAATATGAAATCGGTGAAAAAGTGTTTTTAAAAGTATCTCCATGGAAGAAAGTACTCAGATTTGGCAGAAAAGGGAAGTTAAGTTCTAGGTTTATTGACCCACACGAGATCATTGAACGTGTGGGTCCAGTAGTCTACAGACTGACTTTTCCACCAGAACTAAAGAAGGTTCATAATGTATTCCATGTGTCCATACTGAGGAGATACGTATATGATCCTTCTCACAGAGTATCCACTGAAATTATTGAGATTCAACCATACCTGACTTATGAAGAGGAACCAGTGAAAATCCTTGACAGAGAAATCAGAGAATTATGAAACAAAAGGATTTTGTTGGTAAAAATTCTCTAGAAGAACCACAATGCTGAAGAAGCTACCTGGGAGAGCGAGGAAGTAATGAAACAATAGTATCCATAATTGTTTGAATAAGGTAAAATTTCGCGGACGAAATTTCTTAAGAGGGGAAGAATTGTAACGCCCCTAATTTTTCTTAAATATAATAAATATCCTTGGATTATTATTAATTATTATTGAGCATGCAAAAGTTAAGTATGTGATTTAAATTGGTGGAAAGTATATATATTCGATATATAGTGTATAAATAAATAGTGATTTTAACTGATTTAACTCCCATGAAAGATATTATTTTCGTAGTGCATTTGGAGAATAATAGGTCCAATTGAATATTGGTGAAGTCAATTTGGTAATTGGATAAGTGTGGAATATTTTTGAAATATTATTGAGATGAAATGTGATTGGTGGGTTAGTTTGATAATTAAAGAAGGATTGGTAAATCACATGTGATTAAGAGTAAATTTGTGCCATTGTAGGATTTTAAAAAGCTCAAGGAAGCAATTTGTAATTGAGGAGATATTTATAATATATATATATAGTTGTTAGTGGAGAACAACTAACACAAATAAAAAAAAAATTAAAAAGTCAACAAAACAAAATTGGCACAGCAACCAGAAACCAAAAAAAAAAAAAAGAGCAGAGAGATTGGCGTGAGAGGAAGAGAAAAGAAGGAAAAAAAACAGAAAGAAGGAGAAGAAAGCCGGGAGAGAAAAGAAAAGAATAAGAAGAAGAAAAGAAGAAGAGGAAGAAGAAAGAAAGAAGAGGGAGAAAGAAAGGAGGAAGAGGAGTTTTGAAAAGAAAAAAAACGGTATCCAGGTTGGTGTACACTTTTATTTTAAGTGTTAGTTTTCAGATTCAAACTGATTAGTTGAATTTTTAATAATTCATAAGTTTCTAATTGAATTGATTTGTGAATAAATTTTGAAAATAATTTTGGAATTTTATATATGTGAATTTTATTAATTTTGATAATTTTAGTTTCCAGAATATATTGTCATAATTAACTTTTGGTTTCTATATATATATATATCTATTTGTGTTTTGAATACTTTGGTTTATAAATATTGCTTGATATTGATTTTGGAATAATTGAGAAGATTTCTGTTTTATGAAATTTATTTGATTGTGCTATAGAAATTTTAAAGTTGAAAATTGAGAATTTTTGATAATTTGTGAAATCTGGAATACCTGAATAATGACCCTGATATATGTATATATATATATATATATATATATATATATATATGGGAATATGGATATAGGAGATTGACATGTCAATTGGGTATATCTAGCAGTACTGCACCGATATTTCTGTATTGATATCACTCTATGGATTATCAGCAGTCACCGTTGTGGCCAATCCTTGAGTGAAGCTGTTTCCGACAGGTAGTTCCAGTTGGTTCCAATGTCGGAAATAATATTTGTATAGGGATACCATTTCAGCGGGCAGATCCAAAGGGTTGATAGGATTCTTACCATACACCACCTCAAACGGGCTATGATTGGTACTTTGACTTTTTGAGCAATTGTAAGCAAACTCGATTTGAGGTAAGATCAAATCCCATTGCCTAACATTCGTTTCCACATAACATCTCAAAAGATTTCCCAAGCTGCGATTAACAACTTCCGTTTGTCCATCGGATTGTGGATGATAAGATGAGCTGAAGTTGAGACTAGTACCAAGCTTCCTCCAAAGTGTTTGCCAAAAATGACTTAAGAATTTTGAATCACGATAAGAAACAATTGTCTTTGGAACACTATGAAGCTTCACAATCTCTTTGAAGTACAAATCTGAAATACAAGAAGCATCATTAGTCCTGTTGCAAGGAACAAAATGAGCCATCTTTGAGAATTGATCAACTACCACCATGATAGAGTCTTTGTTCCTTTGAGTTCTTGGTTCAGACCAATTAAGAATAGCCTCCACCTTGTTAGGATCCATCTCAATTCCATCTTTAGATACTATATACCCCAAGAAAATTAGGTTCTCAGTAAAGAACTTGCATTTCTTCAAATTTGCATGGAGCTTTTGCTTTCTCAAAATATCAAAGAGCTGTCTCAAATTGTTCAAATGCTCTCCTTCATCTTTGTTGTACATAAGAATATCATCAAAATAAACAACAATAAATGCCCAATGCAAGGTTTAAGAATATGGTTCATGAATCTCATGAAAGTGCTAGGAACATTAGATAACCCAAATGGCATCACCATATACTCATAGAAGCCATCTCTAGTCTTAAAGGCTGTTTTCCACTCATCTCCTTGTCTCATTCTAATCTGATGGTAACCACTTCGTAAATCAATCTTCGAAAATATTGCTGCCCCATGAAGTTGATCAAGCAAATCATCAAGCCTTGGAATTGGAAAGCGATAATCAACCGTTATCTTGTTCACAGTTCTACTATCAACACACATGCGCCATGAACCATATTTCTTAGGCAACAAAAGAGCTGGTACAACACATGGTATCATGTTTTTCCTCACCATTCCCTTAGCTAACAATTCATCCACTTGACGTTGCAATTCTTCATGCTCTTTAGGACTCATTCGATAAGCTGCCTTGTTGGGAAGTGTTGCACCCGGAACAAAATCAATACAATGTTGAATGTCTCTCAATGGTGGCAAACCAGGTGGTAATTCATCCGGAACCACATCAAAGAATTCTTCAAGAATAGTTTTCATAATTAATGGAGGATCATTGTTCCCTTCATTTTCTTCCACCACAACCAGCACATACACTTCACCAATTTGCATCCACTCTCTTCTACATTCCGTTTGACTAAGCAAACTATTTCCCTCCCCTTTAGAAGGTTTAGGAACTTGTTCCGGCTTACTAGGACCCAATACAATCTTTCAACCATCTTTAATAAAAGAATACATGTGTTTAAAACCATCATACGACACACGCCTATCATAATGCCAAGGTCTCCCTAGCAATAAATTTGAAGCACCTACCAGATTTGGTATTGACATGGAGTGTTCCATAGCTCAACCTCGGCCCAAAGCACAAAAGAAGTTGAATTCTCACTATGGTTTATCAAGCAACGAAATCTGTTCGCGGTGGTAAAAATCAGTTCGCGCAGTGAGTTCGCAAGGGCCATAACTTTTGATTGACATGGAATCGTTATTCGCTTCTTTATGTGTTGGAAAGATAAAAGCCTTAACTTCATTTTCGTATTTTGAAGCAAGTCATTTGGAGCATCCAAGAGAGAGTTATGACCGAATTCGTTCTAGTGGTCTGTTGGTGGCCTGATTCAATGCATTTAGGGAAATGAAGAGTTTTTCTTTGTTTTTAAGTTTCTAGTCAACTTTTGCTTTTATTGCTTCTTGTTATCAGATAAAAGCTTTTATGTCTTATATTTTCCATGCTTGGAGGGTTGTTCCAAGTCATGTTTTCCTATTTAAACTCTCATGTAAATCATTTGAACAACAATTGATGAATATTAATGAAAATTAGAACTCTTAGAGTTTTATTCTCCTAACTCTGTATCTCTTGGGGTGGATTCCTTTGAGCGGTGACTTTTATCATTGGTTCTGTATATTTGGCTGGTTGAGAGGGTGGTGCTTCTGTATCCCTTTAGATTAGTCTTGGTGGTGAGCCGTTTATTAGCTTACTAAGGGTGGTGATACCTGTATCCCTTGGCAAACTAGTTAATCTATCATTATTTGTTATTGTGTGAGTGAGGTTGGTTCGTGCACTTAGGTTACTTGTGAGTGTGTTTGACAGCCTTAAATAGTGTCTAGGGTTGTCCGGCACCATATATATATATATGGGAATATGGATATAGGAGATTGACATATCAATTGGGTATATTTAGCAGTACTGCACCGATATTTCTGTATTGATATCACTCTATGGATTATCAGCAGTCATCGTTGTGGCCAATCCTTGAGTGAAACTGTTTCCGACGGGTAGTTCCAGTTGGTTCTGATGTCGAAAATAATATTTGTATAGGGATACCATTTTAGCGGGCAGTTCCCGTTAGTTCCGATGCTGAAATGGGAAACCTGACTGTATGTTCGGCGGGTAGTTCCCGTTGATTCCGATGTGGAACAACCCGTAATCCAGTCCTGTAAAATCCTGTTATGTGTATCAGAGGCCCAGTGAAGAAATGAATAAAGGAGTTACTTAAAGCTATAAAATGAATGCCAGAAACATCTGAAAATGTTTTAATTAATATAGGTTCAGTTTATTTCGTAATTGAATATTATGTTTTATTTATTTACGTATGATAAAACGCATTTTTGAAATTTATTTTCGTTGTTTTATATTATGTTGAAAATATTTTAGTGTACACCCACTAAGCGATATGCTTAACGCGTTGATTTTTATCACGCGTAGGAAATAGAGAAACCAGCGGACAAAAAGAGTGAAGAGTTGGTCACTGCAGACAGAGTCCAGAGTCACCTCACTCCTGGGTAGCTATTTACATCCTTATGTATATTAATTTATTAATGCATGCATGTATATAAAAGAATGTGAAAGTTTGTAATGTATAAGTTTTGTAAATATTCGTTTTATAGTTTATGTGGTTTTCAAATTTTGAGATTTTATGATTTCTAAAATATCAATTATTTATAGTTTTGTTAAAAATGTTTGGAAAGTCGCACTAAATGGAAGAGTGCGCAAATAATTGAGAAAAGAATTTCAAAGCATTTAATATTATGTTATTTGAACTTTTGTTGAAACAGGTTTTTGGAAAGTCAGAAAAGTAGAGGAAACTCTGTCAAAATTTTTCAAACAGTTTTGGTGGGCTTACTGTAAAAGATTTTAAAATACAAAATTTTTTTACAAAGATTTTCAAATTATAAATTAAGTTTAGAAAAGTTTGAAACCGGATAGCACTCCTTGGTTCGATCCAGGCAGGTCGGGTTAGTGAGTGTTACAAAAAGTCTGATAATAGTTTATTTTATTTTGAATAAAGAGATAATAGGATTATCTCATATATTAAATAAAATAAACAAATATTATTTGAATTTAAAAGAGTTTAAATTCAAAAGTTATTGATAAATTAATTAAAAAAAGTTTTTTATTAATTTAATAACTTAAATCTATATTAAAAAGAATTTTTAATATAACAGGACAACTAAAACCAAATCAGTTTTACGTTCAAAAGTTTTTTTTTACATAAGAGATACAGAAAAAAGAAAAGTGTCGGAGAGATACAGTATCTCTCTAACTCCTCTTCATTCTACCTCTTTACTGTTCCTGATAACGTGATGCGCCCACACGCAAGTTACCGGTGCCGAGATATACCAAGAAAGACATAGTGGTACAGACAAGGAGCTGCAGAAAAAAAAATATGAAGGAGCGTCCAACGGTGGTATGTTCCTTAATTTTTCTTTTATTTCATTGATTACAATTTTCTGTATATAAAATAAATATATATGTGATATATATTATTTTTATTACTCCGAAAATATAGTTCCAAAGTGTTACTGGTCACAGATTGTTTTTGCGATCTGTATAAAAATTTTAAAATCTTATTCCGCTGCGTGACCAGTAGAATGGAAAAACGGTTCCTACAGCACTTTCATGCCTTAATCAACCTACTCATTATTTCCTAGAATTATTATGCACTATTCTCAATATGTTTACTCAAACTGATTATTATTATTATTTTTGTGTGAATATAGTTACTGAAAATGTCAAACCTTAAGAACCTGCAGTTCTTTGCACTTGATATTTTTAGAAACAATAATCTTTTCTGGACTCTGGATGCTGAAATGCATTTGCAAGACACAATTAAGGAAGGAAATGAGACATCCCTGCAGGATAAGGCCAAGGCTATAATTTTTCTCCAACATCATCTGCATAAGAGTTTAAAGACCCAATATCTCATAGTGAAAGACCTATTAATATTGTGGAACAATTTAAAAGATCGAAATGATCATCAGATGAATATATTTCTCCCAAAGGCAAGATATGATTGGATCCACCTAAGATTACAAGATTACAAGACAATTGCTGAATATAATTCTGCTTTATTCAAGATTACTTCACAACTAAAATTTTATGGTGAAACATTAATTGAGCAAGATATGTTAGAAAAAACGTTTTCCACTTTTCATGCTTCGAATGTGCTCCTGCAGCAGCAATACAGAGAATGTTGATTCCAAAAATATTCAGAACTAATATCGTATTTATTGGTTGCTGAACAAAACAATGAATTGCTAATGAAAAATCATGAATTATGTTCAATTGGTTCATTAACATACCCGAAAGTGAATACCAATAAATATAAAAGCCATGGACGTGGTCGAGGCCGTGGGCGAGGACTTGGACAAGGATATGGTTCTCGTGGTCGTAGGCATGGTTCTCATGGTCATGGCAATTATAAATCCTCATGGCACCGTAACACCAATAATACAACCCAAAAGTGGAAGATATATATAGCCAAGCAAGACAAAGGTAAAAATAAAACTACGGAAGACAAAACCAATAAAAGCAATAAAGATGTCTGTTTTATATGTAATGTAGCTGAACATTGGTCGCGTACCTATCGTACGCCTATACATCTGGTAGATATATACCAAGCATCTTTTGTGCACCATATTTTGTGTTTAATTATTACACCAGAAGTGGAACACCCAGAAGTGGAACACCAGTTAGGGTTTAATTATTACTACTTTTGTGCACCATATTTTGGGTAGCTGGCAATGGGGATGTCTGTGCCAACTAGGATATGCCAATCATTGACTTGTTTTGTGTGCATTTTTTTTTATTATGTGTTCTTGTTTTCTTCTTTTTCTCATTTTATGCAATCAGGTCAGATGTATTTTTGTGCCCCTGTTTTCTTTGATGACTAATATTTATTTTTATTTAATGAAATCAAGGATATGGATAGACCATATGTTTTCAGTGGAGAAGTGATAGTGCAACAACATATTCTATTCTTCATGATAAGAAGTATTTCTCAAATTTGACATCACTTAAAGCTAAGTAAATACTATATTAGGTCCTGCAGACCTAATTGAGGGCTCCGGAAGAGCCACAATTTTATTGGAAAACGGAACTAAAATATGTATCCATGATACTTTATATTCAAGCAGTTTCAAAAGAAATTTGCTTAGCTTTAAAGATATACGTTGTAATGGATATCATATTGAAATAATAAGTGAGAATAACATAGAATATCTTTATATTACTTCTGTTGTATCGGGACAAAAACTTATTTGAGAAAAGATTCTTGCTTTCTCATCTGGATTATACTATATAGTAATCAAATCAGTTGAGATTTATGCAGTTATGAATCAAAAGCCCTCAGATCCAAAAATATTTATGCTTTGGCATAACCGTTTTGGTCACCCATGATCTACAATGATGTGTAGAATTATCGAAAATTCTCATGGACATTCATTAAAGAACCAGAAGATTATTTTATTGCATGAAAATATATGCAATGTATCTTCACAAGAAAAGTTAGTAATCAAACCATCTTATTCTAAAGTTGGTTTTGAATCCCTATCATTCTTATAAAGAACTCAAAGGGACATATGTGGACCTATTCATCCACCAAGTGGACCATTCCAATATTTTATGGTTCTAATTGATGCATCTACAAGATGGTCACATGTTTATTTATTATATACTCGTAATGTTGCTTTTGGTAGATTACTTACACAAATTATCAGACTTCGAGCACAATTTTCAGATTATTCAATTAAGTCAATACGCCTTGCTAATGTTGGTGAATTTACTTCCAAGACATTTGATGCATATTATAAAGCATTTGCGATTGATGTTGAACACCAAGATCCACATGTTCATACTCAGAATGGATTAGCAAAATCATTTATCAAACGTCTCTAGGCAATTGCGAGAACTTTATTATTACGAACACAATTACCAATTTCTGTATGGGGACATACTATTTTACATGTTGCTACATTAATTTGTCTCCGTCCTACTGCTTATCATCAGTATTCACCATTTCAATTTGTGTTTGGTCATTAATGTAACATCCCTAATATCTAATAATTATGATATGAGGGGTGCAAAACGTAATTAAATGTATATTTATTTTTATGGTTTCCAGGTGGACCAATTTGAATGGTCGAAAACGACGCACGAAGAGAAGAGTGAAAACTGGGACAGTGAGTATTGCGACCACTCACCGCGACCTGAGATCGCGATGAGTCGCTCGAGGTGAAAAATGGAGATTCTTGGCAGTGAGCACCGCGACTAGTCACCGCGACTACAGATCGCGCTGACGAGCTCGCGGTGAAAATATCTAATTTGGGCAGTGAGCAACGCGACCACCACCGCGACCATGGTACCGCGATGGGTGATTGCGATAAAGGCGGTGGAATCGCTCCAATGAGTACCGCGACTAGGTGGCGCGACCATAGGTCGCGACGACCGAAATTTTATAAAAAAAATAAGAGGCGGTGAGAAGTCTCTAGAAAATAGAAAGAGAGACCGTGAAAGGAGAAGAAAGGAAAGAAAAGAAGAAGAAGAAGAAGAAGAAGAAGAAGAAGAAGAAAGAGAGAAGAAGAGGAAGAAGGGAAGAAGAAGAAGGAAAAGAAAGGAGAAAGGAAAAAGGGAAATTCAAAAGAAAAAAGGCGTAAAAAAACGGTATCCAGGTTGGTGTACACTCGTTTTCGAATTTTTTATGAAATTAATATGTGTTTTTGGTTTAAATCCGAGATTTTTGGATAGTGTAGTAACTATATATTTATACTGTTTTTCATTTGAATGATTTTGCTTAAATCGTATTTCGAGTATTATGAGTACGTTGAACGAACTGGTTTCAGAATATCGTATGAATAATTCGTTTAATTTCCATGAAGTGATATTTACATGTTTTACTAAAATCGTCTGAAATTTATATTTGTTGAATTTAATTTCGATTTGTGGAATACAGTTGTTTATTTTGAAATAAATACCATGTATTGATATGAGAATTCGAAAATATTGTAGTGACACGGCCCTAGGATACTTGGACATATATATGGATATAGGAGGTTGGTATACGAGCTAGGTTAGTTCAGCAGTACTGCGCCGTTGTTATTTAGTGATTGTTGTTGCGGGGCAATCTCGAACAATCACACCGATACTAGTGATTGTTGTTGCGGGGCAATCTCGAACAATCACATTGATATTAGTGACTGTTGTTGCGGGGCAACCCCTGGACGTCACATCGATACTACAGTGATGAGACCCATATTCCAGTCCTGGATTATGTTGAGTATACTAGAGGGCCAGAAGTAAGAATGATTTGAAAAAGAAATAGTTATAAAAAAATTTATAATCCGGTTTCATATGGATTATAATTTGAATTTAGTTGTTTCTATTGAATCGATTTCCTATGATTTATTTCCGTGTTTGCTTGAATAATAACATGTTTATATACCGATTATATTGTGCGATTTTATTTTGGAAAGTTATTGATGATTTTGATAATTAAGTTTAGTGTACACCCACTAAGCATTTTTGCTTAGCGGGTTAGTTTTTTTTATAACGCGTAGGTAATAGGGATATTGAGGAGGCAAAAGACTGAAGAGGAGTTTACTGCAGACAGAGGAGCAGAATCACATTTCTGGGGTAGATATAAATATATTGTTGTTTATTATGGTTGATATGCTTGTATATACAGAGATTTGTAAAAGTGTTATATAATTCTGTTTTGTAATTAAATTGTTTTATGAATTATGCTTTTCATTTCCAAAGGACTGTAAAGAATTAATTATGAACTATTTTATTTTGAAAACTGCTCGGAAGTCGCACTAAACGGCAGAGTGCGCGTTGATTTGAAAATTGATTTAGAAGTGTTGAGGTTATTATATATATATTAGATTGGTTTTATTGAAAACAGGTTTTGGAAAAACCGGAAAAACAGAGGAAACTCTGCCGAAATTTTGAAAACTGATTTTGATGGGCTCACTAGAAAAAAAAAAAAAAAAAATATATATATATATATATATATATATATATATTTAAAGTACAATTCATTTGATTTTAAAATGGTTTACAACTTATAAAGTGAATTAAGAAAATTTTGAAAACTCGAGTAGCGCTCCCCGGGTCGATCCAGTCGGGTCGGGTCAGGGGGTGTTACAATTAACCTAATATATCTCATTTACGTACTTCTGGTTGTGTTGTATATGTCCTAATTGCACCTACTCAAAGAACTAAAATGGGACCTCAAAGACGTTTAGGGATATATGTTGGTTTTGATTCACCATTAATTATTAGATATTTGGAACCTTTGACGGATAATCTTTTCACTGCAAGATTTACAGATTATTATTTTGATGGGACAGATTTCCCATCTCTAGGGAAATGAAAAACTTCTCTTGAAGAGAATTCTTGGAAGGTTCCAAGTTTTATTCATTTAGATCCATACACATCTCAGTGTGAGAATGACGTGCGTAAATAGTTCATCTTCAAATAATTGCTAATCATTTACCATGTACATTTACAAATACTAATAGGGTAACAAAATTGTAGATACCAGCTGCTAATATACCGGCCCGGGTGATTATTTTAAAAGAATGATCTAAACAATTGGCAGCAACTGAATCATCTATTGCACGCCAAAAGTGTGGTAGACTACTTGGATAAAAAAAATACAATTCTCCGGAAGAGGTAAGTAAATTATCAGGATTCTGATGTAAATAAAACTCGAGTTACAAATAAATTCAATTTCTCTTAATCAACTATAATAGAGTTACATGTCCTTGAAGAGACACAAGTCCCTAAAGTGACAAGAGCTCCTAAAGTAGAAAAATCTCTTAAGAGCTACAAGTAACTAGAAATGAAGAAATGTCTATAAATTATACGAGAAAAATATAGAATCGTGAAGAAACAATTATCGATGATATATTTTCATACATAGTAGCTACTGAAATTATTAATGATGATAGTGAACCTCATAGTATTGATGATTATAGACAAAGGCGTGATTGTCCTAAATGAGAAGAGGCAATTCAAATAGAATTGAATTCATCAGCTAAACATAAAGTATTTGGACCTGTAGTCCAGACACCTGAAGAAGTCAAACCTGTTAGATATAAATGGGTTTTTGTACAAAAACGTAATGAGAAAAATGAAGTCGTGAGATACAAGGCACGACTTATAGCGCAAGGTTTCTCGCAGAGACCTGGTATTGATTTTGATGAAATGTATGCACCAGTGATGGACACGATTACGTTTCGATTTTTATTAAGTTTGGCTGTTTCAGAAAAGCTTGAAATACATCTAATAGATGTAGTGACCGCTTATCTATATGGTTCACTCGATTCAGATATTTACATGAAAATCCCTGAAGGATTTAAAATGCCAAAAGCATATAAATTGAGATCTCGTAATTTATATTCGATAAAGTTGTAAAGATCCCTGTATGAATTAAAACAATCTGGACTGATATGGTATAACCGTATTAGTAATATCTAATCAAATAAGGGTATATTAATGATCCGATATGCCTATGTGTTTTAATAAAGAAATCTGAATCTGGATTTGCTATTGTAGCAGTATATGTTGATGATATGAACATAATTGGAACTCCTGAAGAGCTCCCAAAAACAGTTGAATATTTGAAAGGGAATTTGAAATGAAAGACTTGGAAAAAATAAAATATGGTCTCAGCCTGAAAATCGAGCATAAACCAAATGGAATACTTGTCCATCAATCAACATAAATTGAAAAGTTTCTGAAAAGGTTTAAGGACAATGTTCATCCTTTAAGTACTCCTATGGTTGTTAGGTCTCTTGATCCTAAAAAGAATCCATTCCGGGCTAAAGAAGATGATAAAAAGATACTCGGTCTTGAAGTATCATATCTAAATGTGATTGGTGCTCTATTATATCTTACACAATGTATTAAACCTGATATTGTATTTTCAGTAAATTTGTTGGCAAGATTCAATTCAGCACTAACTCGAAGACATTGGAATGGAATCAAACATATTTTTCGTTACCTTTGTAGAACAACAGATTTGAGATTATTTTATGCATCTAACAAATTTTCAAATTTAATTGGTTATGCTGATGTTGGATATTTATCTGATCTCCATAAAGCTCGTTCGCAAACGGGATATGTTTTGACCTATAATGACACATCAATCTCATGGCGTTCCACAAAGCAGAGTGTTATTGTTACATCCTTCAATTATTCGAAGATCCTTGCACTTTATGAAACAAGTCGAGAATGTGTCTAACTAAATTCTGTTATTCATCATATTCAAAGTACATACAGATTTTCATCATCTATAGAAATGCAGACACCAATATTTAAAGATAATGCCGCTTATATTGCTCAGATCAGAAGAGGATATATCAAAGGAAATAGAATCAAATATATTTCTCTAAAATTCTTTTATACTCATGAACTTCAACAAAGTCGACAGATTGATATCGAACATATACGGTCTATAAATAATCTTGCAGATCTGTTTACTAATACATTATCAATATCAACGTTTGAGAAATTAGTATATAGCATTGACATGCGTCGGCTTTGCAAACTACATAATTAATTTTTATCGTGGGGGAGCAATTTTTTGAAGAAAACAACATATGTGCACTGTACTCTTTTTTCCCTTCGACCGGATTTTATCTCACTGGGTTTTACCGACAAGGTTTTTAATGAGGCAGTTTTAACACATCAAATACCATTTATAATCTAGAAGATCATTGTATTTATTTTGTACGAGTTTTAGATTATTTCCTAACATATTAAAATAATTACTTTAAAATGGTGTACATCATTTTCACCATTTAAATAAGGGGGATTTTCATTTAGGTCCCTAGCTTTTGGAGAATTATCACATTTTTAAACCAATTATGGTTAATGGCATCCTTGGTCCCTTTGGACAAATTTCTACCAGTCAAACTTAACAAAATTGGTAAAAAGACTATTTTGCCCTTGACTCTATTTAAATAAGTTAAAATTATAATTTTAATTTTAAATTTTAAAAAAGAATATTAATAATTAGAAGGGTAGTATGGTCATTTTCAATTAATTTTTAATTATAAATTTTAATTTTTAAATGTCCTTAAAAAAATATTTTTAAATGAATCTCCACCGTCCATCAATTCTTTTATATAATTTTTTTTAAAAAAAAATAAAAATTGTAAATTAATTTATCTTCATTTTATTTTTATTTTTTTACTGTTTTTTTTTAAAAAGGTTGATGTTCTTGGTGGAGATCCAGATAAAGAACAAACCCAAAAAAAAAAAAAAAATTTGAAGTTGAAGTTCTGGGTTCAATTCGAACCCAAAAAAGGTTCATCTTCGAACCCTTCGAACCCAGAACCCTGGGTTTGAATTGAACCCAAATTTTAGGGTTTAAAGACGAACCTATGGAACTAGGTTTGTCTTCGAAGGTTCTGGGTTCGTCTTCGAATCCACATTTCTGGGCTCGAAGATAAACCCTTTTAGGTTCGATTCAAACCCAAATCTTCAACTGCAAATTAATTTTTTTTTATGCCGTTCTTGGTCAATTTTTTTTAAATAGTAAAAAAAATTAAATTGAAAAAAAATTTAATTTTACAATTTTTATTTTTTTAAAAAAAATATTTATATATAATCTCCACCGTCCATCAATTTTGATGGAAGGTGGAGATTTTTATTTAATGTTTTTCAAAATTTTTAATTTAATTAATTTTTTAATTAGGGGTAGATTAAAAGATAAAAATAATCCTAGAACAGTTAAGTTTGACTAACAGAAGGACCAAATTGATACGTTTCCAGAAAGTTAGGGTCCAATGATACCAATAAACAAAACTGGTTTAGAAAATTGATAATTTTCTAAAAATTAGGGACCAAAATAAAAATTCTCCTTTAAATAATTATTTTTATGTTATTATTATTTTTTTTTGTTAAATAAGCAAGGCATCAGCCCTGAAAAGCCAGCCACAAGCAAAAAATACTAGCTTGTAGTCAGGTTACAAGCTAGTATGATGGCAATTTTAATTGGTTACTGAGGAGACTTGCTTTGTTCTAATTAGTGAATGTGGGAGGTCATATGATCTATATATTGAATGTCTTGCTTGTATAAGATAGCACTTGCACCTTTCCAAAAATAGAAAAGAGTTGGTTTGCTGATTGGTGACTTGGTAAGTTATTCTTCTTACACTTTCTCTCACACGATTCTCTTTCAACAATTTTTATTATTCTATTTATATTACATTATAACATTTTATTTATTCTATTGTTATTATATTATATTATAATAGTTTCAGGTTTGATACTAGAAATAATAATAAACAATAATTATTTATACATTTTTTCCTAAAAAAAATAATTATTTATACATTTTATTTTGTCGCAATTGCATTGACATTCAAGAAAACACCAAATTGTTAGTCCATGGCCACCAACTATAAATCACGATTTCTATATTGATATGGTAACTTAAAAAAAGAAAAATGAAAATTTTCAAATTGGATATATAAGCCGATTTAAATCTCTCATTTGCAAAAAATATAAGCTACTGTAAAATTCCCATAAAATAACATTGTCGGAACGAGGAAAAATTATTATTTTAGAGAAGTTATTTATTTATTTATTAATTTAAAAGAGTTTTATATTTTTACTATTTTTTTTAAGTTTTAATTTTCAAATTGGATATATAAGCCGATTTAAATCTCTCATTTGCAAAAAATATAAGCTACTGTAAAATTCCCATAAAATAACATTGTCGGAACGAGGAAAAATTATTATTTTAGAGAAGTTATTTATTTATTAATTTAAAAGAGTTTTATATTTTTACTATTTTTTTTTAAGTTTTAATTTTCAAATTGGATATATAAGCCGATTTAAATCTCTCATTTGCAAAAAATATAAGCTACTGTAAAATTCCCATAAAATAACATTGTCGGAACGAGGAAAAATTATTATTTTAGAGAAGTTATTTATTTATTTATTAATTTAAAAGAGTTTTATATTTTTACTATATTTTTTTTAAGTTTTATGTTTTAACTTGTATATGTATTATATATATTTTCGACCAAGATGCATATGCACATAGAAATTAATAAGTACTTACATATATATATATATATATATATATATATATATATATATATATATACACATAAACATTAATAAGTATATGTATACAATGTCAAAAAATTAATATACACTCATAAAAGTAGATATATAAAAATTAATAAGTACATGGTAACATGCATACAATACTAAAATTAAACGCATATACATAAAAATTAACAAGTACAAGCATAAAAGTTAATAAGAATATATATACAATACAATGAATGTGACTTTAAAATTTAATAACTTAGAAAATAAAGTGTTTTTAAGATATTTAATATACATAAAACAAAACCTCTATAAATAGTCATAAGTTTTATTCCTATATTCTAAATCATTATAATTTTCATATCTTGTTCTTCCATAGCATCTCATTTGAAAGAAGTGAAAAAATCTACATTGACCGATGAGATGAGGAGAGCCTTGTGTGAGTATAAAAATGATCATCCCTCTTCTAGCAAAAAAGATTTGCAACAATGGGTTCAACAAAATTTTCATCTCTCTATCAGCCAATCAACAATATCAAACACTCTCAAAAGGTCAACAGAATATTTGTCAAATGAGATGAAAAATAGTAATGTCAAGAGGCACAAATCAACAAACTATCTTGAGTTAGAAAAAGTCTTGTATGAGTGGTTTCTCCAATATCAAGAGAAAGTGAACATGATTGGAGAATAATCCAGACCAAAGCAAAATTTTTTTTTTAGAGGAAATGTCTGGTGAAACTAATCTAGAATTTAATTTCTCAAGTGGTTGGCTAGACCGCTTCAAGACAAGATATGAGTCTTATCGGCGCTTTTGTGAAAGTGGTTCAGTTGTCATGGAGAACATTGAAATTGCTTTGCCTGGAATACGAGCTAAACTAGACCAATTCCATTGGAATGATATCTACAATATGGATGAAACCGAATTATTTTTTCGTTTGATTCACTTAGCACTAAGCAATTGGAAGGACACAAGAAGGACAAGGAGATAATTACTATTGCTGTTTGTTGCAATGGCAATGGTTCAGTCAAAGTACATCTTTGGATTATTAGTAAGGATGTCAATCCTAGATGTTTTAAACATTTGAATGTGAGCAATTTTAATTGTCATTATCGAGCAAACAAGAGAGCATGGATAAATGATTTACTTTTTTATGAATTTGTTGGTTTGACAAAAGAATGAATGGTAGAAAGGTTCTTCAGATAGTGGACAATTGCCCAGCCCATCCAAAGGTTATCGAAGGTTTGACAAATGTTAAACTATTATTTTTGTCTCCTAATACAACATCAAATATTTAACCATGTGATGCTGGGATTATTCGAGCACTAAAAACTCGTTATCGACGTCGTTTCTACTCTTGCATCTTGGAGGACTAGGAGAAACAAATCTCGAAAAAATTAACATATTGAATGGTATGAAATTTATTAATACGGCTTAGAACATTGATGTGAAAACAACAACCAATGCACATTATTTTCGCCACTGCAGTATCCGATTAGATGAAGATATGGCTTTTGAACTACAAGTTGGTGAAGATGAAGGCATCGATGGATCACGTGAACTTATTTCTAGTATACACTATAGAAATGTGATGGATGTTGATCACCTTTTGAATTATCCTATTGAAAATGATGTAGTGATGGAATCGTCTACTAATGAAGAAATTATTCAAGGGGTAATAAATACGCTTACTGAAGGTCATGATTCAGATGATAACAGTACAATTTACGAAGTGTTTCTTCAAAAGAGGCCTTTCAAGCAGTGGTAACATTAAATAACTTCTTGCTACAAAATGAAAAAAAAAAATACCAAATATGGTGTATGATTTGTAAAAGATTAAGAGTCAGATTGAGTTCGGTTTCTGTACAAAGAAAAGACAAATGACTTTAGATGCATATTTTAAGAAAGATTTGAATTGAGAAAATAGTTGTTGTTAAGTTTTTTTTTTTTTTTTTTTTTAAAGGAAGTTGTTAAATTAAAAGTTTAGTAATATGTATTATGATTTTTTATGTGTTATATTTTTTTTATATATTTAATCAATTATTAATTTATATATTTATTGGGACATAAAGGACTTCAAAAAATATATTATTTTATGCATTTAGCAAGGTTATTAATTTAGTATATATACCCAAGTTGGGACCAGAAGATTTTATTATTTAAACACGATTATTAATTTATCGTACATTTATTTATTGAGATTTTACTGTAATAAAAAATAATAATAAATCAGTTATTTACCTGAGTCAGTCACCCATCTAATGCATTAAATATTTACAAGTAAAAACTATTTGCAAAAATTTATATTTATGATATAAAAGATTTCTTTTTATTAATAATATGATATAAATAATAAGAGCTGACGATACCTTTTATCGAAAATAAATAATTTACTCCAGGATTGAAACTTTAAAATGTGAGAAGAGTTATCTCATTATTTAACCTCTTTGTTAATTTTATATAAATAATATTACTAAATAGATTAATAACTAAACGTGTGGTTCGAATATCCACTCTTACAATAAAAAAAAATATCTATACGTATTAATAAATATATATTATGAGAATTGAACCTTCATTATACTAAAATGGGAGGAAGATGTTTTTGATACAATCAACTCTTACTAAGTAAATAAAAATAAAAATAAAATGTTGAATGCACTTTCAAGCTCAATATAATTATCTCTTGCATTTTGTAGTCCTCTGTGGACTGTGGGTGGACACGTAATTATATTAATGTGTACAACCAAATTTGACCCAATTCAGTATAGTAATTGAAACATGTGCCTTGCGGGGGATATGATTAGGGATATATGCTGGACCGCTTGGCGATTGCAAATATAAAATGGAGTATGGATCATATAAAAGACAAACTGCAATAAAGTGGTCTAATTAATTAATTAAGATCTCTCCATTTGATAAGGTCTTTTTTTTTTAATAATATATAATTTAAATTATTTATAAAAAATTATATATAAAAATATTGAATGTGAGTAATAATTTAGACCAGGCGGCACACTCTTTTTATTATTATTATTGTATGTAGAGAATTTTAATTCAATTTGTTTATGTTCTCTAACTTCGGATTTTTAGTTCAAATATCGTTTACGATGTGAATGAGTGGAATTTATTTTATAATTTTAATATAATAATAATTAAAAAAATTAATTTGATATAATTTATTAATTACATATAAAAAAGGCAAGTTGCAGATACAGTTGCACCAAACATATAAAATTAATGAAATATGTAAAACAATGACCAGTCATGGGACACTGCTGATTGTGCGCGTAAACTCTCAGTGAGGCAACGACAGATGCGACTAGTCGTGGCATGCGAAATAGCCAAATATGTATTTTATTTTATTTTTTTCAAGTGAGGCAAAGATGTGAAAAATCTGATATGATTTTTGGGTATTATATTTAGAAAATGCATATACTTTAATAGCCATGTGAATCTAATAACTATACCCACGTGATTCATGCATGGTTAAATGATCGTTAAACATACATGATTACAACTGCAAGTTAGAGAATATTAATTTAACATGAACTTGGAGTATGGATTGACCTCTAGATGATAAAATCACACCGACCTCTCTAAGATATTCTCAGAGAATTCACTTCTCGTTTCATTGGTACCCTTAGATATTGGTATCAGTTCCTTGGAGAATACAGACAACTTCAACTTATTCAAAGTCCTAGTGCTTCTCACATCCTGGGAATTATCTTCAAAGAATTCATTGGATATTTCCAGTTGATCGATAAACAAGCCAGACAAGAATACTTTGAAATGAAGTGCTGTTCTTTGAAACGAAAAGATCTCAACTTCCATTTCAAAAAGATGTCTCACAAATATTACATGCTGAATGGCCTCAATGATGAAACCTTGAGACAAGTTTATATCAATTCCTTTCCTGATGAACTTCAAGTTGAGATTCACCGACACATGGCTTCTACCAGAAGAGATTTGAGAAATATTTCTCTTGGTGAAATTCATCAGATTAGTCTCACCTCGCTTGAAAAAATTTGTGATACCCAGAAACTCTTCTCCAATATGCTGAAAGACAAAGCCAAGTTTGATAAGGTCTATAAAAAGCCTTATCTACAGATCAAATGTAAGTCTGATAAATGCCTTTATAAGACTAAGAAGCGGAAGCATTTCCTTCCCAAAGAAGGCAGAAAGAATCAACGATTCCGCTATTTCCGGAAGAAACAGCGAAGAGGAGTCCACAAATCTAACAGATGCTACATCTGTAAGAAAAAAGGACATTTCGCTAAACAATGTCCACAAAAGGCCAAGAAATCAGCAAAGATGATTCAACAGATTGAACAGATTCAATCCTCCAAACCAACTCTTGATTCAGATGCTGATATTGAATCCTTGTTTTCAGAACAATCAGAGCTCAATGATGACACTGTTTTTGCACTACCCTACTCCGACCCAAACTCTGACTCTGATTCATCTTCATAGGTCGACTACTCAGACTCCATAGAGACTTCCATCTTTCAACTACAGCCCATACAGTCACGGACGCATGTACTTTCAGCCCAAGAAGTGCACAGTCCACATGTCCAGGCCAAGATTCTTTTGGACAAATATGACAAGCCCATCAATGTCATTGCCTACATTGATACTAGTGCTTATAAGTCCATACTGGATCCAAAGGTCCTCCCTCCACAGTATTGGACCAACCATACCCAGCATTTCAAAGCAGCTAATGGTGAACTCTTCACCACGAAGCTCATTACAAAGAAAAGGATTGGAATTCAATTTTTCCCTGGGTGTATAATTTGGAGCAAATTTATTGGCAGTCCTCTACTAAGAAAAGACTTACTTTTAGGATAGGATACATACTGTCAGTTTGATAAACTCAGGATTTTTCCCAGTGGGATTCGATTCAAACGGGATTTCAAGCCATTCACCACAAACTTGAAAATCTTTTCCCTCACTAATAGTCCACAGTCCTTTGAAGAATTCAAACAGACTCTCTTATCCTATTGTGCAGATAATCATGCCATGTTCAAACATCCAAACCCCTTATGGCATAACCCAAACTTTTTTATTAAGCTTCCCTTTAAGCTTAATGAGGATGCTAATCCCACTAAAGCCTCCCACCCTGGCATGTTTCCTTCAGACCTCAAATTGGCCCGACAAGAGTGTGACACCCTGTTACAACAAGGCCTCATTGAGCCCACAACTTCACCCTGGGCTTGCCAGACTTTTTATGTTGAAAAAAGATCTGAAACAATCAGAGAAAAAAAGAGACTTGTTATTGACTACAAGCCCTTAAACCGGTTTTTACAAGATGACAAGTTTCCTTTACCCAAAACCTCTACCCTTCTTGTTCACCTAGCCAAAGCCAAATTATTTTCAAAATTTGATCTTAAAGGTGCTTCCTGGCAACTAGGTATCCACCCTTCAGACTGTCCCAAAACAGCCTTTTTGCATTCCTAATGCTCAATATCAATGGACAGTTTTACCCTTTGGATTAAAGACTGATCCATCCCTGTTCCAAAAAGCCATGACTCATATCTTTCACCCTATCCTTCATAGTACTCTCATTTATATTGATGATATTCTCCTTTTTAGTCCCTCTGAGGAAGAACACCGTTCTCTCCTTTCCCAATTCTGTAACATCATCAAACAGTTTGGTATCATGCTTTCTGAAAATAAAAGTTTTATTGCTCAGCCCGAGATTGACTTTCTTGGTATGCATATTACATATGTCACCTTTTCTCCCGGACCCCATAATGCATAGGAGTTGCTCAAATTTCCTGATTCACACCTGTTTAGAGAACAAATTCAACAGTTCCTTGGCACAGTTAATTATGTCCATGATTTTATCCCACATGCTGCCAAATACATTGTCTATCTTTCAAATCTTTTGAAAAAGCAACCGCCCCCATGGGGCCCTGAGCATACTCAAGCTATCAGCCATCTCAAAAAAGTTTCCCAAAAACCACCACCTCTTCACATACCTTCTGACGGTATTCGCATCTTACAGACAGATGCCTCTGATTACCATTGAGGAGAACTGCTCCTTGAAGAAAAGGACAAAAAGAGATACTACTGTGCACACGCCAGTGGTACATTCAGGCCATCACATCAACATTATCACACAATCTATAAAGAGATTCTCGCCGTGAAATATGGCATTGAAAATTTTGATTTTTATCTCAGAGGATACTCTTTTAAAGTTGAAATGGATAACTCATCCTTTCCACGTGTCCTAGAATTCAAAAATAAGATTCCTCCTGATCATTTGCTCCTTAGACTTAAGTCATGGTTTGAACGCTATAACTTTCAAACAACACTTATAAAAGGATCTCAGAACCTCATACCAGACATGCTTTCTCGTCATACACCAGCACAATTAATCACTCCATCTTCGGCCATTCCTCTTGTATACACTTTTTCATCATCAATGGCATCATCATCATCACATCCAGCTCACACCCCAAAAGAAGTTTTGAATCTTCCTGCTCGACAGACACCTCTCTTTCCTCCCTCCTTTTTGATAGAATTCCCTTAAGATAAAACCCCTCAAGATATCAAAACTTTCGCTCTGAATAATATTCATCAGTATCTTTCTAGTCTCACTAAACCTGACCACCCTCAACCAGTTTTCAAACAGCTCAACAAGTTGTTCCTCAACCTTCTCTATATCCATCCATACCCAATTACAGCCTTTACCCATAATCATTTGTGGTACCTTTGGTCTCTCTCTCTTTTGTATTCTCATCCAGTTGCTTTTCCTCTCATGCAGCTTTACCAGCATCTCCATGACCCAACCAACCAAGACTCTCTCATTTGGACATTTTTTCAATGGTTCCTTCCACTTTCCACGTGGAGAAAAGATCTCACTAAACTCATGGGCAATCATAATATATGGAAGATGGATGATCATATGAGTAACAAAATTACTTGTATTTTTATTTTTCATAGGCCATATATGTTTAACACTAATACTAAACGGCTTTGGACAATCAATAATGCTTATGAATACCAGACTGTTTATGACATGGATGTCCAATGGCCAGCCATCTATCCTTTGCTCATGGAGTTCCTTTATGAAGCCAACGGTTTACAACCCGATTACCCTCATAACATGTTCCTCCTGCCAGATGTCCACACTCCTCCGCTATACTTTTAGGATTCCCAAGACCCAATGGAGTTCGACCCAGATGTTCTTCGTCTTCTTGATCAACCAGATGAGGGACCCTCCCAACCATGGTACAAATCACTCTATGGAGATATCAAATCAGATGATGAGAAGTATGACAACAACAACCTGTCACCTTCTCAGAATTCAATGTGACCAGCCAAGATTCCATCTTATCTTACTTTTGTCAAAGTTTGCACTATTAGCTATTTTGTTTGTTATAATAATTATGGTCGCATGTGACCTGTCTTTGTTTTTTATTTTTTGCTTTTACTTTGGAATATGCTTTTATAAAGCAGTTTGTCCGTTTCAATTATGTAATCTACTTTGTCTGTTTGTAATCATGCTTGAATCCAGAGAAGTTTGTTCTGCCTATATAATGGCATGACCCTTCTCCAGTTTGGCATCATCGAGTTTTCTCCCTGTAAAATATTATGTGCCCAATAAACATAATACTTACCTAAATCTCCTCTCTCTTTCCTGACCCTAAGTTACTTTTATTTTGTTATGGAATCCTGCTATACTATCTAAGTATGCTCTGTGCTTGCCTCCAGTGGAGGATCCTGCACATCAAAACGGATAGACAGTTTGATCCGATAGTAGCTACGGTCCCTCTCACAGTGTCGTGGTTGACCCTGTTCTCCGCCATAAGTCCCGCTTTGAGTTGATAAAGGGCAACATGAGTGGGTCTATCTGTGAAATTATGTTGAGGGCTCCTGGCCACTCTTGGTATCAGAGCCTTCCTTCTATGGTTTTCTTGGATTCTATACCAAAATAAAGGCAAACCTAGTGGTAGTAAGGAAAGAACTTCACACATAATGACTTCAAACACTTCCAATATTTTTCCTACTTCAAACTTTACACCTCCTTCTTCCTCTGCCTCTCCCTCAAACTAACTTTCTTCCTCAATCACCTTGCCTCCCTCTATTAAAAGAACTACTTCTTCTAAGATTACCAATCTTATGGAATATACTCATATTCCAGAAGAAGCTCGGATCAATAAAACTGATCTGCCCCTTGTTAGCCCCTACAATGTTTTCAAAAGACACAAAAGCTTCAGACGATCCTTCCAGAGACTTATCAGTACTCCCAGACCTCTAGTTAAAGAGTATGTCCAGTCCACTGGTCTTGACAATTGCCTTATCCCAGCCTCAGCAGCAGAACAATATGTTGATCTTGCTCTTGATCATCAAATGATCGCACAATGGATTAAAGAAGGATACTCACATCTTCATCTAGGTGCTGTTCGTATCATTCTTACTCTTCATGGCCGTAAAGGACTACCAGTCACTGCCAGACTTGCCCTGTTAAACTCTATTTACTGCAAGTATGACCAGGCTGTCATAGGCACTTTCATTACCACTCTTCATACAGGCAGTATTTGCCTCACCTTTTATCCTAATTTCAATATGCCCCTTGCTAATCCAAACATTTGCAAGTTCCTCAAGATTTAAGTCCAGATCTCTGGAATCTCTATGGTTCCTGGTTCCTACATGGCAACTCTCCATCACCAACTTGCCTACAGACTACAAGATCACGCTATTGATCTTCCCCTTCCAGGCACATCTACAGACATTCTCCTCATCACTGCCAAAAGAGAAGAGGTTCCTACCATCACATAAATCCCCAGACAAATTGCTTGAGATAAGCTTCTTGAGCTTATGCCTCTTGAATGGGTAACCAACTACGAAAAATGGTATGTTGATATGTCTTATATTCAGAGTCAAGATCTTCAGTTTCAAAGACAGACAGACGGATCTATTAAAACAACTTTCCAACTCTCGCAACCATCTTCAGATGATACTACTCATATCTTTCAGTCTATGATGATCACCCCTGTTGCTTCTGAGGAGGACATCCCAGTTCATGCCTTCTATCCAGATGGATCTGTTGTATACACTGACAAAATCAATGGTCATTTCATCTGGGACATTGATCCCAACATGTGTTATGACCACTGTTCTTGAAAACGGAAGATGAAGCCTAAAATCTCATGCTTTCAGTCCAAACAACCATTTAAACCTAGTGATCTAGATTCCCCATGGATTGGTCTACATACACCTCGCAAACCTCTTGATGTTTATGAAGAAGCTTTTCGTATTCTCAAAGAAGAAGGCCTCCTTCCACCAGAGCTTGAGTCTCCACCCGAGCCTGAGCCCACTGTGACTCCATTTTCCCAACCAATTCCATGCTACATGGCATCCTCTTATGATTATGATGCAGATTTCCCTCCACTTGAAAGACACACAGACAAAGACCACAATATTGCAACTCGTGCCTTTGTTCAACCTTCTGAAGTTCTTTCAGATGGAAGACAGAAGCCGTGCTCTCAAGCAAAAGAAGTTCTGAACTGGCAGACAAAAAATGCCAGATCACAGAACCAAATCTTAAAAACAATTGATTCAAAACTTGACAGAGCCCTGGATAGATCAGCCTAAACGGAAGAAAGATTGGCAGGCTTAGATTCTGAGCTAAAGAGAATCTATCTTTATCTTCATAGCCACATTGCTCAACTTGATGCTGATCTTAAATACCTGATCAAAAAACAGCGATTTGGTACAGCTTTTGATTGAAAAGAAAGGGAAATTCAAGAACTCAAAGCTGAAATGGAACGTATTCATGAAGATATGGATAGACACAGAACCCCCTGTGCCACCTATCCCTGTTCCATCTTATAGTTACTCATTTTTCAACTCTCCCTCATACACTCTATCCTACAGATTATTCTAAAGCCTTTAAAATGACTCATGAAGTTTTTAGAAGGAATCCTATTCAGAAACAACCTGTTCCCAGACCATCATCATCCACCAGAAAAGATAAGCAACCAATGGATTATCGAAAACTCAGACGATCTCCATCACCTAAACACAAGAAGAAATTAGTCTCTATTGTAGAACCACAATCTCCCAGTTTCTCTTCTACTGATTTCTCTGATGATACTGATCCAGAACAAATTGATGTTAGCCGTATGTTTATGGCGACACCATCTGGTGACAGTTTCAATCGCTCCTCCCAGACTAGAGCAGAATCTTCCCATGCTCATAATGATGAACCTATTATTGATGAGCCGCCTGAAGAAGAAGAAGATTCTGAATTTCGTCCAAGACCTCAAGAGCCACCACCTACAACAGACAAAGCTGGCAATGGTCCTTGGTTCTCTTTTGACGCCACTGATCCAAAGAACTGGCGGGATAAAGTTCATAAATTTGGAGCATGGATTGACCTCCAGATGACAAAATCACACCGAGCTCTCCAACAATTAAATAGAAAATTGTGCACACGATGATGCATGCAACAGAAAGGTTGTTTTACTTAAATTAGTTAATTTGGTTGAGTGCTTTAAACGTTCATTAATACTCAGTTCATAATTAGCCGTTATAATAAGAAAAAATATCCTCTCAATTAGCATATTAGTAAAAACTCGTGATTTGCCTACAAAATATGAACTACGTATAAATATGAATTTGACTTTAAGTTATGGACAAGGACAACTGTGCTGAAATGGCAAAACCAAATATATAATATAATAAAAAATAGATGGTATAAATAACTGGTATGATAGAGGTTTTGGAGATGAGATGGATAGGTTGGGGGCGAGAGAGGATAATGTTCTGAGATCCTATTATATGGGAAGTGTGAAAATCATAACGCTCAAACCAAGACTTAAGTCTTAGCAGCAAGGGTAAAATTATAATATTAATATATCTATTGGGAACTGGTGAGATTAATTATTAAATACGTAATTTAGATATTTAAGAAGAAAATTACCTATACGTACATATAAATATATATGAAGTGATTAGACTTCAATCCTCACCTTTAAAATAGAAGGGAGATGCATTAACCAATTAAACTATATACAGATTGGGATATATTAATATAATAAAAGATTTGGTATAGTTATTTGAAGATTTGTCATTTTGCTATCACAATGTAAGATTTATGACTTATCTATTTATATTATTAACTATTCAAATATTAAAGAGAGTTGGGTTGATTTTTTTTTTTAATAAAGATAATAAAAACATTAATTTAATTTGATGGTTTTATTTAATTGAAATAACAACACGTCCATTCACACTAAATCTTCAAATCATTACACCAAATCTTTTATTATATTAGAACATACACTCGCAATTCAAGTGATTAGTGAATCTTCCTTTTACTTTAGTGAATAAGGATTTAGATTTCACTATATTTATTTATTAGTATCTTTGAATGGTTTTCTCATTATCGTGAGAGTAGATATCCCCTGTTATAAGGATAGCGATTCAGATTAAACATTTAGCGATTAATATCTCGATATATTTATTATTAATTTTATAAGAAAAGAAAAAAAAAACTGTACATTAACTGTTGATTGATATTTAAAATAAGTGGTAATAATTATCTATTGCAAAACTAACTTTAATAATGAGAAATTTCTTAAGATTATTAAAACTAATGTAGGATTGAAAAATTAAATTTTTGATATCACTTGTAGCCTGTAGAATTGAAAAATTAAATCTCTAATATCACTTGTAGGAATTAAAATAAATATTGAAATACAGTGTAGGAATAATATTTATTTGATCGAAATAGTCTTTCGACATTTTATTTCCTTTTGGTTTCGTTGAAATGATATTTCAACGTTGATTGTTGTCGGTCTTTAAACCATTTATCGGCCTTTTATTTTCTACCTTTTGGCCTACATTGTATTGTATTTTTTTTTTCTTTTTTTTTTTTTGATGTTACTTGACAAGGCTATTTATAGGAGACTACCAAACTTAGCGGAATTAACCATGTATAACTTTTTCTTAAGAAGAGAATCACCTTGAATGACTTCAATCTACACGGCACACTGATATTTATAGGGATAAAAGTAGTTGTTGATTTCCTAATATTTTACCAAGTCACCAATGAAATTCAATTTGAATTTCAAGTCTTTTAGAATTCTTCTTAGCTTGACAACTTCTCTTAACTTCTTTAAAGTATTATTTTCATATGCAATTTATTTCGTTATTGCACCTTTTGCTTAATAGAGAATTGCACACTTTTATGTGGGTTGCACATCAACTCATAAAACCACACGGCGACACGTTGATGATGTGTATTCATGTTTGACGATGGTGTTGACAGCCTACTCTACTCCAAATTGCCCTGAACTTCAACCTCTAATACCACTGATAGGATTGAAAAATTAAACCTCTGATACCACTTATAGGATCGAAAAATGACATATCTGATACCACTTGTAGGAATCAAAACAACTATTGAAACATAACGGAAGAATAATCTTTTTTTGATCGAAAGAGTCTTTCGACCTTTTATTTCATTTTGGTTTAGATAAAATAATATTTCAACCGTAACATTATCGGTCTTTTAATTTAGCCATTTGTTGGCCTTTTATTTTTGAACTTTTGACTTACATTGTATTTTTTTTTTCTTCTTATATATTGATGTTACTTGACAAGCCTATTTATTGGAGACTAATTGATATTTCAAATCTCATTAGCATTCAAATAACTTATTAAAATTTGGACAATGAAGATTTAATTCCTACACCTAACATCGTTAACGAGTCCGGAGAAACTAAAAAAGTAATAAAATGTATCTAATAATTCCACATAGATGTAAATAAATATTTTTTTTAATTAATTGATTAGAAATAATTTTTCTACAAAATTAAATAAAAAAAAGGTCAAAACAATCTTTGTCGATCTTTTGATTCAACCTCACATTTTCAGAAATTATTATAATATAACCTAGCCAGCCAACTTTTTCTTAAATGCATGATCCTGGGATCCTCACAACTCGATCAACCTGAATATATGGTGCTTTCAGTATACTTAAATGCATGATCGATAATATTAATCGTGCCAATGAAGGGCATAAACAGGGCACATAATTAGTAATTATACTAATTTTCTTTTCTTTTAATTTAATATCATTGTACTTAGATTAAAATTATTGAAACTTATTAAAATTAAGCAACATAATTTTCATAACTATTTTCATATCACTTAGTTCCAATTTGGTAGAATTTTACCTTTTTAAAAAGTAGTTATGACCGTAACTTTTTTAAAAATAACTGTAGCTGTAGTTCTAGAAAAAAGCTATGAGTATTAGCTAAACTATATTTTTAGAAGTATTATCAGTTGAAAAAGTTGTATTAAAGTGTTGGATAAACTATATGGCTGAACTACTGTGAAATTATAAAATGATCAAAATTGATATCTTAGTAAAATTAATTTATTTAATTTGTTGATGAATATTATATTTATATATATATATATATATATATATATATATATATATATATATATATATATATACTTTCTAGAGTAAATAACGCCTAACTCCCCTGAGGTTTATTCAATTACAGACGAAGTTAACTTTTGGGTTTATTGACAAAAATCTTCCCTTTCATAGTCAAATTTAGTTAAATTTAACATGAATAAGGATATTTTTATCAAATTTTTTAAAATTATTTTATTAAATAAAAACCAAAAAATTAAATTAAATTAAATTAAAAATGAATCTCATCCGTCTATCTTTGAAATGATGGACGGTCGAGATTTATTTTAAAAATATATTTATTAAAATAATAATAATTGTTGTCATTTTCTCTTAATTTTTTATAAAATAAAAAATTGTTTTCTCTTAATTTTTTTAAAAAAATTAAAAAAATTTAATAAATCTCTAAATGAACAGTGAAGATCATATTAAAAAAAATAATTTTTTTAAAATATAACAATTATAAAAATAAAAGAAATAAAAAATAAATTTTGGTGGGTTGGAGATTCTCCATCGAGAAAAAGAAATTTGAAATACTTGATCTTTATGCTGGAGATCCAGCCATGGAGGGATCCATCGCTTGACTGTAGTGGTCAAAATCCATCAGGCCCAAATCGAGACAATTTGGTTCGACCCATGATTGAATCCACGCTATGCAAGGGCCCAAGGCCCCAAATACACTACAATTGAGGCTCAAGACCATGTAAGGCTTCCTACATGGGCCAATATACAAACTAGATCCAATAAGAGACATGGTCCACACGACGCGTAGACCAAGTCGGGCGACATGAAAGGTCGCAAGTCAACTCACTTGATCAACCCACGGTCGAAACTACGTGGATAGTCGATCCATATGTCGTTCAACACAACGAGCCATGTGTCGAACTCACATGCTGTCACGTACCAATGCTATTCGATGGTCGACCACATGCCACATGACACTAAGTCCCAGAGTCGAGCCAACTCTACTTACCCAATGGTTACCTCTATGTCAATCGACACACATAGCAATATCGACTCACCACATTTGCGACAACTCGACCCATAGCCCAGCCGTGGACCTTCAACCCGAGACTGCGAACCATCAAACTTTAAATTAGACCAAGTCAAGGAGGCAATCACACCCCCTTGATTTGGGCCTATTATCTAGGAAACGTGATTCATCCCCTCCAACGAATAGATCAGTCCTTATAAAACGAAGACCCTCACTCACAGTGAAGGTTCACGTGAATTTTAGTAAAAAAGAGAACATTACAGTTAATCATTGTAGATGCTGAAATCTACGCTTGATGACCTGACAGTCTACGGTGATTGATTGAGGGGACAACGACCTGCAAAACAACAAGAAAAGTGTCGTGCTCTTGGGATACCGGGGTGATGCCAGCCAAATAGCCTTCGACGCCTCAATTAGATTGTGAATCTAGAAGGGAATAGACAAGCAAGACGAAAGATACTTGAATTTGAGTGTATATCGTGCAGTATGTAATGTATGTCGTGCAGTACGTGATATATGTCGAGCGGTATATGACATATGTCGAGAGGTAGTGATATCAAAGGAGGCTACGTCGTGCGTAGCTGATCTTAGGATTGCGTCGTGCTATAGGCGATGGTTTGAAATATATGTCGTACGACATTTTATTGGTTGTGTCGTCTGGTAACCAAGGATGTGCGTCAAATGATCCTTAGTAACTCGTTGATAACAATCATGCAGGTGGAGGCTATGTCATGTATAGTTGGCTATTGGATAGCGTGTCGTGTGCTTAAGTAATTGCTTAGAGTAACGAGTCTCTCGACAGTAAGAAAATGCTTAGTGTCAGAGTGATAGCTTTGGTGTCAAAATGCTTGCCGCCTGAAAATAAAGCCATGAGGCTGTATTTATAGGGGTTTGGGGTGTCCGTTGTATCCGTATCTCAATCGATGTCGTGCTCCGAGATATCCGAAATTCCTGATATCTCGGAGCCTATTTTAACTAGGCAAGTTAGACTAAATCAACTGACTTAGTCAAAGGTTGACTGAGTCAATTGCCTGGTGGCTGCTAGGTCGTGCATTGAGCTGTCGACCGTTGGGTTGTGCGTTAAACCTGTAAAGAGTATTGTTAGGCTCGTCGAGCGTTGGCTTGTTTTTTATGGTTTTGGGCTGTCTTTTGGGTCTGAATCTTTTAGCCTATTTTTGACCACTACAATCATTTATTCACGATCTCTGAGAAACATATCCTCAAGGCGATTTCCGGCCAACTCTGATCAACCTCTATCATTCCTTGAACGTGATTCCAGCCTACAAGCTTATTATACGATCCATCATTGGATTAAGAAAGCATCATCATTTTTATTATTTTATTTGTCTCATTATATTTATCTCGGAATTTTGACTTAATCGTCGGAGTGATCCCGATGTTCCAAGCGTCTTACGGATCACGTGTGTTCTATTTTTGTAGGTTGTAGTGCCTAACATTCTCTCGACACTTTCGTAGTCTACAATTTGGCGCCCACCGTGGGGTATGACGATCTTTAAACGATCAAAGTTAGAGCTCAATGACCCAACTCGACAATGTCGTCTGACAACTCAAACTATGATGCGATGGAGGCTAGGTTCCAACTCCTCATATCTCAAATGCAGGAGAATAACCAGAGGGTACAGGCTCTCGAACAGGAGAACCAATAGGTGAGAGTGGAAAATCAAGAGCTGCAAAACAAAGTTAACTCGCTCGCTGTCGTTCTACCATTTAGCGACGTTTTGACTTCTCAGCCATTGTCATTCGACCAAGTTACTCATCCTACGTTCTACGCACCCATCCGTGGAGAATACCAAGGTATGACAGCTAGTGACCTTGACCTGATCCTTGCAAGTACAGAACCTAACTCCCGAACGGCGGTGGGGGTAGCGGATGTCATCAGACCACCAGTCGTAAACCCGCATGTCAAAGCATGAGCCACCCAAGCAGACGGCCCAACATGGACCGCCCAGGAGATACCACCTATGTCGACACCCAACGGTAACAACGGATCTACCTAACAGGTCATCCTACCATAGGGAACACCTTCGAGACCTTCACAATCCGCTCCGTCAAACCTTGAAATGGTAAACCCTAAACTTACTTTTGCTAACCCCGACTTAGTACGCAGGTTCGCCGAGATGGAAATGCTTATCAACCGCATTCCATAAATGCCGGCACCCATAAAGAAAAGCACAGCAAATTGCTTCGTCGATGCGATAGCGCTAATGGAGATGCCCAGGAAATTCAGCTTCCCCAACATGAAGCACTACGATGGTACCACTGACTCAAATGATCATATCGTACAGTACCAGTAGAGAATGTTTACAGCTGTAATTATGCGCGACCTGAGGGAAGCCTGCATGTGTAAGGGCTTCGGCTCAAGCTTGGTAGGGCTTGCCATACAATGGTACACCAACCTTCCCAACATGTCCATCAACTTCTTCGCCTAACTCACAGACACCTTCGTGGAGCAGTTTGCCGGCAATAGAAAGTTAGAGAAGCAGTCAGACGACTTTTACACTATCAACCAAAGGCGAGGAGAGCGTTTGTGCTACTACGTAGGACGCTTTAATAAAGAGAAGGTCTTTATTCCATACTACAACCCAGCGATTGTAATCTCAGCCTTTCGTAAGTGTCTATTACATGACTCTGACCTATACAAGGAGTTGACCAAATACCCATTCAAGACGATGAAGGACGTTTTAGCTAAGGCTTGGGCCTAGATCAAATGGGAAGAAGACAAGGTGAACTACCAACCAACTAAGTCGAGTAGGAGCGACGGGAGAAACAGCAGCAGGGTCGATCAACATTTAAATGACAGAAGGCCAGAACCATACCCCACCTCATCAAGAAGGGACAACATATGCAGAGACACACGTCGACCGACAGATCGATTAGCCAGACCAATTGAACGACCGAAGAACATGTTGTCAAAGTACAACTTGAACATCAAGCCAAAAGAGGTCATTACGGTCTTAAAGGGTATGGGCAGTTCCGTGAGATGGCCAGCGAAGATCAAAAGTCCACTAGACTAGAGGGACAGTGCCAAGTGGTATGAATTCCACGGCGACCATGGTCACCGAACGGAGGACTGCATTGCACTACAACTTGAGGTGAAGGGAGTTTTAGAAAAGATTTATTTATCATATAACTTGCAAAATTAGGTTTCAAAAATTTTCTTTGTTTGAAAAATAATTTTTCAATTAGGAATGAGTTCCTATAAATACGCAGAAAAAGATTTGTAAAACTACATACCTTTTTCTTGATTTTCTTTTTCTGAATCTTCAATCTACCACCAGATCTTCTAAGCATTGACCCGCGGTCTGACAAGTGTGTGTGGGCATGTCACGGCAAGAGATGGAGGTCACATGAAAAATGACCGAAGAACCATTTCTCCCTATGGCCGGCCGCACCTGCAAGGAAAGGGAGAGTCAGTAAAAATTTTATTTTTTTCTTTTCTTCTCCCTTTGGTGGCCGAATTGCCTCTATGTTTCTCACTTGTAGTTAGATCAATTTTTCTAGTATAATAACTTTTATATACTAGCTCTTTAGGGTTTTAGTTTTGACTAGGTCAAATAGGATTCTAAATCCTATTTTATTTTGGTCTCCCTAAAGACTTGAACCTGTGACCTTTGGGACTATTAAAATAATCTAATTATTTTAATTCTTTTGTCTAGTCATTATTTAATTACGTAACCTCATATTTAATAAATAGAATTAATAATTCATAATTATTAATTTCTATTATTATATTAAATAATCACATTATTTAATTATTTTCTTTTATTTAAATCGTATTACTTTCGTAACACTATTAATTGGACCATCCAATTAATCACTATGACCCTCGTTACCAATAACCATAAGGTCCAGTAAGGGGACCTAATGGACCCATAGTTTTGAACTCTAATAATTTTTAGTAATATTAATTAACACTCTTTAATTAATATTTCACGATTATTAACCTTGGTGTTATTCCATCAAAAACTCGAGGCTGCGCTCTCATAACTGTAGACGTGTTTATACAATCTGAATGCTCATCATCCATTGATATAACTATTTACATATAGTGTGATCCTCCATAAGTAGTTCATAATTAGGGTTGGGTCATAAAGTCCGTTATACCCCTTTATAATATCTTTTCCTTTAAGTACCGTTGATTCTCTAATGAACAATTAAATCCGGTTTTCCCCACGGAAGAAGGAGAGACCTCATAATTGTCTAAGCCCTGAATCAACCCTTAAGGGAACTACTCATCTACTGCAATCCAGAAAGAGTGTATTTCACTATTGTGTTCATACCTTCCTAGCCATAAGTCAAAATGCAACTCCAAGATACAGAGATATTGGTTGAGATTCACATCAAACTCACTCATGGTAAATCAAAAGTCACGACCTAACCTGAAGAAGTCGATAAGACACTCAGGATTAAGATCACCTATAAATAGTCATCGTTTATCGATATATATGAATCTCATCTACTAACGGATCTTAGTGAGAGATTCATATAAATCGTGATCTCATCATATAAGGTGCCTGCAGTCTCATGTCAACTACATGAGCGGTCTAAGATAAGACCACCCTACTATACAGAATGGACCACAACAGTAGATCAATCACAAACAAAATACCCAGCTTTGTTCGCTCTCTACGGACTCTTCAGATTGCCTGTTTCAAAATGAATCCTCTCTGTATATATCCTTCATATACTCATTCTGAGATTACATCTCGCAATCTAGGATGTTCTTACACAATATGTATGTACTACTAAATATAAAACACTTATAAACTTGAATGATAATTTGAATAATTCTTATTAAGTCCTTAATCGTTTACATTTACAAATTTTAGGGCATAAATCCCAACAATCTCCCACTTGCATTAAAGCAAATGGGACATGTCTCGTAATCCTAGACCCTCTAGGTGACCTTCAAACACTTTAGCCATCAAGGTCTTTGTAAATGGATCAGCCATGTTATCTTATGACACAATCTTTGTCACGGCCATGTCTCCTCACTGCACTATCTCTCTAATAAGATGATATTTCCTTTCTATATGCTTCCCTCTTTTATGGCTTATTGGTTCTTTAAAATTTTCCACAGCTCCACTATTATCACAATAAAATGTCATGGGTTTATCCATATCTGGAACAACTTTTGGATCACTTAAGAACTTTCGAAGCCAAATAGCCTCCTTAGCTACTTCATAAGCTGCTACATACTCGGCTTCCACGGTGGAATCAGCAATACAAGATTGCTTGATACTCCTCCATACTATGGCTCCACCACCAAGGGTGAATACTAACCCATACGTGGATTTCCTTGAATCTTTATCTGTCTGAAAGTCAAAATCTGTATATCCCAATGAAATCGAATCCGAATGGGAATACACTAGCATATAGTTTCTCGTTCTTAGAAGATACTTAAGAATGTGATTAATAGCAACCCAGTGATCCAATCCTGGGTTGGACTGATATCTACTGGCTAGTCCCACTGTGAAGCAAATGTCGGGTTTCGTGTATAGCATAGCATACATAAGACTACTTATAGCATACATAAGACTACTTATAGCATACATAAGACTACTTACTGCTGATGCATAGGGAATCTGTCTCATATCCTTAATTTCTTGAGGTGTCTTAGGACACTGTTCCTTAGACACATGAACTTCATGCCTCAAAGGTAAACTACCTTTCTTAGAGTTATACATCGAAAATCGCACAAGTATCTTGTCTATATACGATGTCTGAGATAGCGCTAACAGTTTTTTCTTGCGATCCCTTATTAATTGGATCCCTAGAACATAACTTGACTCTCCCAAATCTTTTATTTGGAATTGGTTAGCAAGCCAACCTTTTACTTATGATAATGTCCCTATGTCATTCCCAATGAATAGGATATCATCTACGTAAAGGACCAGTAAAACTACTTTCTTGTCATTGATGCGCTTGTATACATAAGACTCATCAACGTTATGCTCAAAGCCATAGGTCTTGATCACATTATTAAACCTAATGTTCCAAGATTTAGATGCCTGCTTAAGTCCATAAATGGACCTTTACAGTTTGCAAACCTTTTGCTCTTGATCTTGTGATACGAATCCCTCTAGTTGCATTATGTAGATGCTCTCGTCTAAATTGCCATTCAAGAATGCAGTCTTGATGTCCATTTGCCAAATTTCGTAATCAAAATAGGTAGCTATGCATAAGAGTATACTGATAGACTTAACCATAGCTACTGGCGATAAGGTTTCATCATAATCGGTGCCTTCCTTCTGGGTGTAACCCTTAGCCACTAGTCTTACCTTAAAGGTTTCTACCTTCCCGTCTACTCCTCTCTTATGCTTGTAGATCCACTTACAGCCTATGGATTTTATCCAATCAGGTAAGTTTATAAGTTCCCAGACTAAGTTAGAGTACATCGACTCCATCTCAAGATTCATGGTTTTAAGTCATTCCTCTTTGTTAGAATCTTCCATTGCATGTCTAAATGTCAATGGATCATCCACACTTTTATCAGAAAGGACACCCTGTCTCTCCAATGCCTAAATAGGGATCAGGTTGTCGAACAACCCTCCCACTACTCCTAGGCGGTAGTGTATCCTGACTAGAAATCATCTGACTTTCAGATGTTTGTAGAATAATAACATCATCAACAACCCTTGTTAATTGAGCGCTAGTCGAACCACGTTCTAACTCTTTTAACACAAACTTTGTAACACCCCCTGACCCGACCCGTCTAGATCGACCCAGGGAGTGTTACCGGGTTTTCAAAACTTTTCATAACTCTATTTATAATCTGAAAACCCAATAATTTATAATTTAAAATCATTTCTAGTGAGCCCATCAAAATCAGTTTAAAAATTTCGGCAGAGTTTCCTCTGTTTTTCTGCTTTTTCAAAAATCCTGTTTTAAATAAAAACTCACAATACCATCATTTCTAACTGAGAAGTCCGGATGCTTCCCCTCTAGGATCTATCCACATATCATTTGGATTCTATCATCCTGCTTTTGTTTTTCTGCAATCTGCTGAATCAAACTTGGTCTGCATCTCAATTCAGCTACCAATGTATTGTCTGGATTCAACTGTAATTGTACATTCATAGCCTTCAGAGTGAATAGTACTTTTCTGCTCAGAGCATCTGCTACCACATTTGCCTTTCCTGGATGGTAATCGATCACACAGTCATAATCTTTGCTCAGATTAAACTCTCTTTGGGTAGGCAGATATTTCAGAGTCTTGTGATCTGTGTATATATAACATTTCTCACCATACAAGTAATGCCTCCATATTTTTAAGGCAAATACGATGGCTGCAAGTTCCAGATCATGTATCGGATAATTCTGTTCATGAATTTTCAGCTGCCTAGACGTATATGCAACCACCTTGCTTTCCTGCATCAATACACAACCTAAGCCATGGTGTGAGGCATCAATATAGATCACAAAATCTTTACCTGAAACAGGCTGAATCAGGATTGGAGCCTCAACTAGCATCATCTTCAATCTGTCAAAAGCTGCCTGGCATCTGTCAGTCCAGTCAAATTTGACATTTTTATGCAGTAGTTTGATCAACGGACTTGCTCTAGATGAAAATCCCTTCACAAACCGTCGATAATAACCTGCCAAGCCTAAGAAACTTCTGACTTCTGCAATATTCTTTAGAGGCTTCCATTCCACAATTGCTTCAATCTTTTTAGGATCTGCCTTAATTCCTTCTGCTGAAATAATGTGGCCTAGAAATGCAATCTCGGCCAACCAGAACTCACATTTACTCAATTTACCATACAGTTGCTTCTCCCTCAGAATTTGCAATATTACTCTGAGGTGTCTGTCATGATCATCTACTGTCTGTGAGTGTACCAGGATATCATCAATAAATACTACCACAAACGGATCCAAGTATGGTCGGAATATCCGGTTCATCAGGTCCATAAAGGCTGCAGGTGCATTTGCCAGCCCAAATGGCATCACTACAAATTCATAATGTCCATACCTGGTTATGAATGCAGTTTTCAGAATATCAGAATCTTTTATTCTCAACTGATGATACCCCGATTTGATATCTATCTTTGAGAAGACACAGGCTCCTCTCAGCTGGTCAAACAAATCATCAATTCTAGGCAACGAATATTTATTCTTAATTGTAAGTTTATTCAGTTGCCTATAATCGATACATAATCTTAGTGACCCATCATTCTTTTTCACAAACAGTACTGGAGCTCCCCACGGGGATACACTTGGTCTGATGAAGCCCTAATCCAGCAATTCTTGTAACTGTATCTTCAGTTCTGTCAACTCTCTTGGTGCCATTCTGTAAGGAGCTATTGATACTGGAGATGTACCTGGTACCACGTCAATCACAAACTCCACTTCTCTCTGAGGTGGCAAACCAGAAAGCTCATCTGGAAACACATCTGCAAAATCACCCACAGTGGGTATATTCTGAATAGTAGAAGCAACCTTTCTGGAATCAACCACCTAAGCTAAATAAGCTTTACACCCCTTTCTGATCAGTTTACAGGCTGTAGTGGCTGAAATGACATTGGAGAGAAAATCTCTCCTTTCACCCACCATTGTGATTTCTGTGCCGTCGACTGTTCTGAGTGTTACTCTTTTCAATTCGCAGTCGATCACTACCTTGTGTCTAGTTAGCCAATCCATGCCTAGAATAACATCAAACTCATGGAATTGCAACTCCATCAAATCTCCTGAAAATTTATACTCCTGAATCCGAATAGGACAATTTCTATACACACGGTTCACAACTACACTTTGGTCTATCAGATTACTGACTAACACATCATATTCAGTAGGTTCAGTTTTCAAACTTCGTTGTTTCAACAATGCATCACATATATACGAATGAGTGGAACCTAGATCTATCAATGCAATAGCTGTAGTATCAAAGATAGAAATAATACCAGCTATCACGTCAGGCGCATCCTTGTCTTCCTGAGTCCTAACACCATAGACTCGTGCAGGAGCTCGACTATCTGGTCTAGCCATTGATTCGAACACCCCTCTATGGCTACCTCCTTCAATTCCTCCCTGACTGGGCCTCCTACCTCTGGAAGTAGTAGGGGCAGATTTCTCTGGTTGCTTAACAGGGATAGATCTAAGCTATGGGCAATCCCTCAGTAAATGATCACGGGATCCATATCTCAAACAGGCTCCTATGATCCTCCAGCATTTCCCAGGATGTCGTTTTTAGTAATGCTCACACAATGTCGGGACTGGTCCCCTAACCGCACTCCCAGGGGTACTGGCTATAGGTATGGGCCTCTGTGACTGCACCGAACCACTAGACTGCGGTCCCTTAAAATTCTTACTCTGGGGCTGATAGGAACTAGATGGCAATACTCCCCTTCTCTATTGACTTCTGGCTCTTCTGGCCTGCTCTTCTTTCTTAATTCTTTCTACATTCAGAGCTGCAGAGACAAGTCTGGTGAATCATAAATATTATATTCATATATTCAAAATTAATTATTTGGAAATTATGGATGTTACACAACCTGTAGGCGGATATAGTCATTCAGTCCATCTTCAAACCTTCTGCATTTATCCGTCTCTGTAGCCACCATATCTCTAGCATATTTACTCAACCTGATAAATTCTCTTTCATACTCTGTCACTGTAAGCTGTCTCTGCTTTAGGTTGATAAATTCTCTCTTCATATTATCCAGATAGATGCGACCGACATATTTTCTTCGAAACTCCTTCTGAAACAACTCCCAAGTTCTATTTTCTGGTCGCACTGACTGTATAATTGAGGTCCACCATTGATAGGCATCCTCCTGCAACAAAGATACTGCACACTCCAATCTTTCTTCAGGTGTACAGTGCATCTGCTCTAAGATTCTTTCCGTCCGGTCAAACCAATATTCTGCTGCAAATGCATCCTCATCTTTTCTGGCATGAAAATCTGTCGTCTGTATTTGGCCAATCGTTCAATGGCTGACCTTCGTGGCGCTGCTCTGGCCACATTCTGAAAGAATTCAGCCATTTGCTACATAAATGCTGGCTGACCCTGAACTTCTGGTCCAGCTGCCCTTGGGCTTACTGATTCTCTGAATGCTCCCCCAGCCACGCTGGCGGGACTTCCAGGTCTATCACCACTTCCTTCCATTTCTTTTTATCCTATATAAGACAGAAGAGAGGTCTGCAGATTAGAGTCACACACTCCTATGGGTACCTTTATACAATGCATGCATATACAGACTCTTTTGGTCCATAAATGCCTAAACCGCGCTCTGATACCACTTAAATGTAACACCCCCTGACCCGACCCGTCTAGATCGACCCAGGTAGCGTTATCGGGTTTTCAAAACTTTTCATAACTCTGTTTATAATCTGAAAACCAAATAATTTATAATTTAAAATCATTTCTAGTGAGCCCATCAAAATCAGTTTAAAAATTTCGGCAGAGTTTCTTCTGTTTTTCTGCTTTTCCAAAAATCCTGTTTTAAATAAAAACTCAAACAGTATAATAATCAACACTTCAAAATCAAATTCTCCAACCAATGCGCACTCTGCCGTTTAGTGCGACTCCCAAACAGTTTTAAATAAAACAGTTCATAATTCACTATTTAAAATTTTTGAAAATAAAAAAAACAGAAATCATAAAACAATTATTTACAAAACATCAATATATATAACACGATTACAAATTTCTGTATATGCATGCGTACTGAATATAATACACAGAACTATACAACTACCACAGAAATATGACTCTGAACTCTCCTCTGCAACTAGTACCTCTTCAGTCTTTTCCTTCCTCTATATCTCTATTACCTACGCGTGATAAAAACCAACGCCCTAAGCATATAGCTTAGTGGGTGTACACTAAACTCAATTATCAAAATCATTAAATAAATTTCAACATAAAATATAAACAAGATATAAGAACAAATTACTATTTAACTCAATTTATAAATTTAAACTATACGATATTAATTTTCGAAGTTCGTTTATAAACAATTTATCTAATTTCATTTCAATCATGGCCCTTTGGTATACTCAACATAATTTTAGGACTGGAATATGGGTCTAATCTCTGTAATATCGGTGTGATGTCCGGGGTTGTCCCGCAACAACAATCACTAATATCAGTGTGATTGTCCGAGATTGCCCCGCAACAACAATCACTAATATCGGTGTGATTGTCCGAGATTGCCCCGCAATAACAATCACTAATAATAACGGTGCAGTACTGCTGAAATAACCCAGCTGGTATACTAACCCCCTATATCCGTGTATATGTTCAAGTATCCTAGGGCCGTTTCACAATACCATATATTCAATTTTCATTTCAAATAACATTCCTCAATTAAACAACAATTATATTCACAAACAAGATTCATGAACATATTAAAAAACATTCAATATCTCAAATCCATAATAATTTTCAAAATCAATAATAAATTTTTCAATTCCTGTTTTCAATTCATGTAATCAAAATATAGAAATCAAAATCAAATCATATAACAAAATTCTTAAGGGTTTCAAAAATACATGTACACCAACCTGGATACCAGTTTTACGAACTTTTTTTTCAGGGTTTCCTTTCTCCTTCTCTTTTCCTTTTCCTTTTCCTTTCCTTTTCTTCTTCTTCCTCTTCTCTTCTTTCTCGTTCTCTCTCTTCATTTCTCTCTCTTTTCTTTCTTTCTCTCTTTTTCTCTCGGTCTCTCTTTCTCTTTTCTGGTTTTGCTTCTTTGTGAAGCTTCACCGCCTCATTTTGTTTTTATAAAATTTGGCCATCGCATCACCTGGTCGCGTTATTCACTGCCCAATTTCAATATTTTCATCGCGAACTAGTCAGCACGATCCCTGGTCGCGGTACTCACTGCCCAAAATCAATATTTTTCACTGCAAGTAGCTCATCGCGATCCCTGGTCGCGGTACTCACTGCTAACTTTTCCTTCTCTTTCATGCATTCTTTCCGGATCGTTCCATCTGGTCCACCTGAAAACCTTAAAAATATACATATATTTAATTACATTTTACACCCCTCAAATCATAAATATAATATTTACATACTCAAAATTAATTCCACCATACTTTTCCTATTTATTTGAAATCAGGGATGTTACAAACTTACTTCGAGATTTATGATTGCTCATTTAATCCTCCTCAAGAAACGTTGTGTTTGTCGATACAAACACTTTGTTTTCTTGCGGATTATAAAAGAATCCACCTTGAGTTTCCTTTGAGTACCCTACAAATCATCATACTTCTGAATGAGGTTCAGGTTGCCATTTCTGTTCTTCAGCACATGTACTAGACACCACCATATGCGAAAATGTCGCAAATTGGCTTTACGACCATTCCACAACTCTAGGGAAGTCTTAGGAATAGACTTGGATGTAACTACATTCAGTATGTAAGCCGCTGTTTGTAGTGCATATCGGCAAAAGGAATTTGGTAATGATGAGAAACTAATCATATATCTCACCATTTTCATTAGGGTCTTGTTTCTCCTCTCCGCAACACCATTCTGTTGTGGTGTACTTGGAGCCATGAGTTGGGACACGATCCCATGCTGAACCATCTAGTCTTCAAACTCTTGGTCGAGATACTCACCCATACGATCCGATCATAGGGATTTGATTGTTTTGCTTAATTGATTTTCAACTTCAGCTCAGAATTCTTTGAATCTTTCAAAAGTTTCCGACTTATGTTACATTAGATAAACATACCTATATCTTGAGCAGTCATCAATAAATGTGACATAATACTCATAACCACCTCTAGCTCTAACATTTATAGATCTGCAGATGTCTACGTGTATGAGTTCTAGTGGTTGTATGACTCTAACTCCTTTTCTTATAAAAGGTCTCTTGTTCATTTACCCTCCAGACAAGATTCACTGACAGGTAAGATGCCGATCTCTAATTGACTTAAAGATCCACTTTTTAGTAGTCTGTTTATCCTATCAAGGTTTATATATCTAAGTCTTAGATGCCACAAATACGTGTTATCATCTGGAGAATTCTTTTGTCATTTTGTTTTAGATTTTTCAACTTTAAACAATTTAGTATTAAGCAATGACGTATGAATTAACAGTCTTAAAACATACAAGTTATTTTTATTTTTTCCAGAACAAACATTCATTGCATTTCTTGAAAAGATAATTGATTTACCATTAATAAAAACCTTATAAAACCTTTTCAAGTAATTTGGATAAAGAAATCAAATTCCTTGTATATCCTAGGAATGAAATAGACATTGTTCAATAAAAGAAAAAAGATTATTTATTTGTAGTCTAAATACTCCCACTACTCATGCTGAAACAACATACCCTATTCCAACGCGTATAGTGAAAGGCTCCTTCTTCAACTTTGTCTAAGAATCATTCCAATGTAAAGAAGAACAAACTAGTTAATGGCCCCATAATATACTATTCAAGGTGAAGAATCAATTTCCACTAAATAAGATTCAATGATAAGTAAATCTGATTTACTTTTCATTTTTTTTTTCTTATTGGAGAGCTGCTTGAGGTAATGTAGATAGTTCCTCTTCCAATGACTAAACTCTTTGCAATGGAAACATTTCCCTTTTACTTAGTCAGTCGTGATACTCTTTATCTTGGGCTTATTTTACTTTGCCAGTAGATCTCTTCGTCCTCTTGAAACCAAAATAGGATAGCTTAGCAACATTTGCTTTGCTGGTCTTACTTTTGGTAACTTGTCCTGCGTTGGTTACAGGCTCTAGAAGACATTCCTCCGTAAGCACAGATTTAAGGTCTTTGCAGACTATGATTGTGTTCATGTTATGTTTCCATTTAGTATAGTTATCTCAGGTCAATTTTTCGTTTGCAAGGATGAAAATTAAAGCAGAAGACATTGCTGAAAATTAAAAACATAAATCTAAATTACTATCATTCATTCATACATACATTTCATGCAATATGTTCGGCATAAAATTAAACATGATGCATGAGCATAAAGTTTAATGAACTAAAAAATCCCTAAAAATAGTTGTCATGCCATGATAATCCAACATTTCACATGTAAGTGCATAGTTAAGCTAGGCCAAATCCTTACATGTTAGATCGAGATATTCTCAATCGGATAATACACCAAAATAACTCTTTATTCTTATATTACTCAACCATCGCTTTAGCTTAGTCAGGACATTAAATCAACAACTTAATTAAGTCCGTTATCAGTGTGACTCATCATTTCAGAATGCATAAACTTAACTTGAGAGTGCCTAGTTAAGCTAGGTTAGTCCCAAAATACATTCTGAAAACCTTTCCATTAGGAAGTCAACCTTGGTATTGACTGTCATGGACACTCTCTTTAGGGAGGACGAAAATAAAGCCGTCACAAGACGCCAATTACGTCTCACGGTGTGAAACTAACATTGGAGGCTGTAGGATATAGTGTCATATTTCTCTCTTCCGCTCACTATTGGTAGTGTAGGATTTTCTATAAACTACGAGTTTCTAAAACTCTATGTTTCTAGTCTTTACTTATATTCTATAATATAAAATCTAAGTTTACTAGTTTTAATAAATTATTCAATTTTAACATTTAAAAAATAATTTATTCAATTTCTAATTTACATAAACTATTTAAATAAACTAGAAATTAATATGTGAAATTACCAAGTTTTAACTATTTAAAACTAAATCACATTATTTGGTCCAATTATGTCTTTGGTGTTTAATCAAATTATAACCTAACTGACACGTCCAGAAAATGGATTTCTACTCCCAAGTGCAGGAGTGTCGAAGTAATAAATTAACCCGGTGAGACCGGGGTCGATCCACGAGGAAGAAGATTTAGATCCTGCAAAAACCAACAAAAATCTACAAGGAAAATATAATAGGAAAGAAAATATTATGAAATGAAGGTAGGTATAATGTTGAAACAAATTAAATTAAAATATGCTAAGGTTAGAGGTTCCACTCTTAGTATATGATTTAAGTTATATTTAACTCCGTTTTTATTACTCAATTGGAATCCACACACAAAGGAGGTTCCAATCGGAAGTTATCCCATTTAAGTTCTTTACACATCTATCAAGTTATATTTCTTTTCTTTTAGTTATATTACAATGGATACTCTACACTCCTTATGTTAAATGGGTTCAAGTACTTATTGTGCCAATCAACTACCATAAATCAAGATTCCTTTGCCAGATGCAGGTATAACCATGCGGTTCTAGACGGATTCAAGTATTTATGGTGTTATTTGTCTACAATGAATCAAGAATCCTTGGTCAGAGGTGCAGGTATAACCATGCGGTTCTAGACGGATTCAAGCATTCATTGTGCCAAGAATTGTCTACAATAAGTCAAGATCCCCACTTCACATAAGAGTAAGAGATGAAAATTCAATTAAATAAGAAAAGTAATATAAAACATGTAGATAAATTTACACAAATGAATATAAACTTTAAGACCATGTTAAGAGTTAAATAAATCTTTATTCACATACCAAGAGCTTCACCCTTCACCTTAGCAAAAAGAGAATTTAGCTACTCATGATAGAAGAAAGAAAACAAGTAAAAGAAATAAAATGAGCAAGAGAGAAATTAGATTATCACAAAAGTTCAACAATACAACAATGTAAGGTGAACTTGGCAAGGAACCCAAGCTGCCTTCAAGCTTATACAAAGCCTCTATTTATAGACACAATGAGAGGCAAACAAGTCAAAAATAGTAGGAATAAATTAATGCAAGTTGATTGAATTTGGTAAGGTAAAGTTGTCAACTTTGTTGTTTTCCACACATGCACCGACTTGTCCACCGAATTAGGCACTGTTCCTTTGACAATTTGATCTCGTGATAAACATCAAAGTTGTAGATAATTCTCTTATCGTTCTAGAATGATAAGACTCATAATATTTGGAATTTTATGGAGAGCGTTATGGCCCAAATAGTGAAGACTGCCCAATTGACGCGGCCATACAAACCAGCCCAAGATAATCCAATATTTGTCTTCAAAGGAGTCCAAATCTGATAAGAGTTTACAAACCAAACTTATAGGGCTATGAGTTATCTTTCCAACACTATCAAGAACGTAGTGATTGGATATTTGAGTGCAAAGTTATGCCCATTACACTGAACCTGCATCAAAATAGAAAGTTTAACAATTAAGTGTAGTTATAAATAAGTTAGGTAATTTGATGACACTAATAGTATAAAATAATGGTTTTAACCTTTATTATTATACAAATTTAAGTGTTCATCACACCCCCCAACCAGCTTATTGCTAGTCCCTAGCAATTAAAGCGTTATCATTTCATAATGATTTTTCAAATTTATATCTAAGTCTTCATTTGCCCATTCTCCGTTTGTTCTATCCAAATAGATGAACTCTCGACAAAAATATTTAATTTGTCTTCTTCATTTTTGTGTGCAACATGTACCCTTAGACAAGATATTGACAAACCTTCTTTGTGCTCATTATAAGTTGACATAAGTTCATGGGGCTTCACCGAAAATATCAAAGTTCTATTCTAATGTTTCTTCCAAAATAACTTCCTTAGGCAAAGCAATGTATTTCTTCCTCTCTCTCTCTCTGTTTTTTTTTTTTTTTGAAATAAGATATATAGTACATTCCTAACGCATGTAGCAAGCTTTAGGCCAATGACTCCCAGATCAGTTGACCTTAGGGCATTAGGTGTTGAGACACCCCTACGGGCTTAATAACTCGGGTTGAAATGTAACCAGATTTATATAGTAATAGTGGATAGTGCAATGTCTAGTTCCCTTAAGCTTTCTTCTTAACCCATTTAGCGAGCTTTAGGTCAATGGCTCCCAGATCAGTTGACCTTAGGGCATTAGGTGTTGAGGCACCCCTACGGACTTAATTACTCGAGTTAAGAAGGCTTCGAAACCAAACGTATCCATAATTTATTATTACCTTCTTTTTTTTTCTTTTTTTTTTAATGAAATGAGCAAGAGAGGAAGAAGAGGATTCACTACCTTTGGTTGTTGATTTTGTTAACCCACAAGAATAGACTCTTAATAATCTTCAATTTGCAACCCACGATCAAATGTCAAAGTGTGTGTGTGAGAAGAGTAGTTTATGAACACTTGCTTTCTGTATATGAGCATGAAAGTCAATTTATATTTGAGAGTTCATAGATTTGAATAGTCAAACTAAGATGAATAGTGAAGTCTCTTAATAAATTTTAAAAAAATCGAGATGAAATGATGACACTTTTTATTTATTATCTTTTTTTTTTTAGCATAAAAATAAATAATCATAAAAGTTATCACAAATATTATCAACTATCCCTCCCCCCAACCAAATAAAGACATTGTCCTCAATGTCTAAGGATAAAGAGAGAGTGTAGAAGAAATTACCTGAACCAAAGATTAATGAAAAGAAAAACCTGCAACATACTAGAACAAGGTAAAAAGAACATATTTATTGAAAACAAAAATGGGAAATAAAGAAAGGAAAAACAAAATACATAGGTCAAGCCAATCTACGGTTTTTGCTACTCTCAGCAACTGACCAATCTAACTTAGATATTGTAACATCCCGGATTTCGGGTGATGAATTTTTGATATATGAAATATGTGAAAAATAAATTTTTACTATTTGAGGGGGTGTAAAAGTAATTAAATGTAGGTTTATTGGGCCATACGAAATCATTGAACGTGTGGGACCAGTAGCCTACAGACTAGCTTTACCTCCAGAATTGGAAAAGATCCATAATGTGTTCCATGTATCGATGCTGAGGAGATACAGATCTGATCCTTCCCACAGAGTTCAGGCCGAAAGCATTGAAATCCGCCCAGACCTGACATATGAGGAGGAACCAGTACAGATTCTTGACCGGGAGATCAAAGAACTTAGAAATAAAAGAGTGCCACTGGTGAAAGTTCTCTGGAGGAACCATAAAGTGGAAGAGGCTACCTGGGAGAGTGAAGAAACGATGCGACAGCAATATCCCCAACTGTTTCATTGAGGTAAAATTTCAGGGACGAAATTTCTTAAGTGGGGGAGAATTGTAACATCCCGGATTTCGGGTGATGAATTTTTGATATATGAAATATGTGAAAAATAAATTTTTACTATTTGAGGGGGTGTAAAAGTAATTAAATGTAGGTTTATTGGGCCATACGAAATCATTGAACGTGTGGGACCAGTAGCCTACAGACTAGCTTTACCTCCAGAATTGGAAAAGATCCATAATGTGTTCCATGTATCGATGCTGAGGAGATACAGATCTGATCCTTCCCACAGAGTTCAGGCCGAAAGCATTGAAATCCGCCCAGACCTGACATATGAGGAGGAACCAGTACAGATTCTTGACCGGGAGATCAAAGAACTTAGAAATAAAAGAGTGCCACTGGTGAAAGTTCTCTGGAGGAACCATAAAGTGGAAGAGGCTACCTGGGAGAGTGAAGAAACGATGCGACAGCAATATCCCCAACTGTTTCATTGAGGTAAAATTTCAGGGACGAAATTTCTTAAGTGGGGGAGAATTGTAACATCCCGGATTTCGGGTGATGAATTTTTGATATATGAAATATGTGAAAAATAAATTTTTACTATTTGAGGGGGTGTAAAAGTAATTAAATGTATGTTTATTTTATGATTTTCAGTGGACCGGATTGAATAGTGAAAAATGAATGAAAAATGAAAAATTGGAAAACTGGACCAGAGAGCATCGCGACCTGGTCACCGCGACCACAGGTCGCGACAGCTCGCTCGCGGTGAAAAACGCAAAATCTGCAGTGAGTACCGCGACCAGTCACCGCGACCACAGGTCGCGATGGCTTGCTCGCGATGAAAATGGCAAAACCTGGCAGTGAGCAACGCGACCAGCCACCGCGACCACAGGTCGCGATGGACTGCTCGCGACGAAAGTGTCAAAAACGGGCAGTGAGCAACGCGACCAGTCGCGCGACCAGGGCGCGCTCGCGACGAAGGCGGTGCGCGCACTCCAGTGAGTGTCGCGACCACAGGTCGCGACGGCGGTCGCGATGGCGAAAAAAATATAAAAAAAAATAGAAGCTTCTCGCAGAAGCGAGAAGCCAAAACAGAGAGAGAAAGAACCGAGAAAAAGAGAGAAAAGGAGAGAAAAGAGAGAAGAAAAAAAAGGAGAAGAAAAAGAAGAAGAAGAAGGAAGAAGAAGAAGAGGAAAGAGAAGAGAAAGGAAAGGGAAAGGAAAACGAAATCGTGGAACCGTGATTCTCGAACGAAAAACTCGGATTTCCAAGTAGGTGTACTCTCGTTTTCGAAATCGTTTCGAGAAATAGTTCGTTTACTTTTTCGTTTTAGTTTTCGATTTCGTTTCTCGTTTTTGTTTTCGTTTTCGATTTCGTTAAAAGTTTTCGATTCCGATTATTCGTATGAAAAATGTTTATATTATATGTAAAATCGATGATTTGTGGATCTATGGTTGATTATTGTTGATTTCGATATTTCTATAATTATTGTTGATGTGTTTGAATATTTATATGATTATTGTTGATTTCGTTACATGTTGTTGATTTCGGAAAGATTCGGAAAGATTTTATATTATATCGTATTTGTTTGTGAAAATCGTTTATCGAAACGGCCCTAGGATACGTAGACATAGAAGTGGATATAGGAGGTTGGTATACCAGCTGGGTTTTATTGAGCAGTACTGCGCCGATATTGATTGATTGATATTGATGATATTGATGTACCTCCTCTTGGATTCGTCCAGAGGCTGGGAGATACGTACCTCCTCGGGATTCGTCCCGGGGGTTGGGAGTTAATGTACCTTCCCAAGGATTTGTTCCTGGGACAGGGAGCTATGTACCTCTCTAGGTTCCGTACCCACGGTCCTAGAGTTGGGAGACACGTACCTCCTCAGAATTCGTTCTGGGGGTTGGGAGCTTGACCCATATTCCAGTCCGTATATGTTTAGTATTCTAGTGGGCCAAAATTGATAGAATTGAAAGTGAATCGAATGATTTTATTGATCGAATTCTTATGTTGATTTCATTATTGAACTTCGAGAAATTGAAATTGTTTAATGATTTAATTTTGAAATTCAATTGTTTTGAAATCGATTAGTGATGAAAATGTTTATCTTGTGGTTTATTGTTTCTTTAAAGAATAATTATATTGTAATTTACTTAATCGAGTTTTTAGTACACCCACTAAGCTTTATGCTTAGCGCGTTAGTTTGTTTCTAACGCGTAGGTACCAGGAATCCAGAGGAGGCTAGAGATTGAAGGAGGAGCAAGTTGCAGACCGAGTCACAGGATTGTACAGTTGGGTAGCTATATTTTTGTTATGTGTATATAGATTCTGAAAGCATGCATATACAGGGAATTTGAAAATATGTTTTGTAAAACGTTTTGTAATTAAGCATTTTATGACTTCTGTCTTTTATTATTTAAATGTACATAGTAAAGTCTGATTTGTTTTATTTTATAAACTGTTTTGATAAGTCGCACTAAACGGCAGAGTGCGCAACTGATTGAAAGTGATAGAAGTGTTTGTGAAATGAGAATTGTTTTTGAATTGATTGTGTAAAAGCAGGTTTTGGAAAGTCCGAAAAACAAACGGCACTCTGCCGGATTTTCGTAAAAAGTTTAAAATGTTTTATGGGCTCATAACGATTTTAAAATGAAAAATGAAGTTTTGAAAAGATGTGAAAGTCCGAGTAGCGCGCCCCGGATCGGTCCGGCCGGATCGGGTCGGGGGGTGCTACAGATATGGCAATGTTATATTCGGGAACAAAAGCTTCTAATTGTTCAATCAATTGATGAACATTAGAAGCAGTGACAATGATACGTCGAGCTAGAGGTGAGATAAATTGGTTTTCCACAGCATGATCTAGGAAAGACAATAGACCATCATAAAAACCACAAATATTCAACAAGCCTATTGGTTTTTGATGGATTTTGAGTTGGGCCCATGAGGTGACTTCAAAGAGTTCCTCTAAGGTTCCAAATCCCCCTGGTAAGGTTATGAATGCATCAGCATGACTAAACATTTCAGCTTTGCGTTCATGCATGTCTGAAACAATCTGCACTTCCCCAATTGTATTTCCTGTAATACCACCCACACTCAAAGCTTTTGGGATGACACCCAAAACTTGACTGCCGCCATCATAAGCAGCTTTTGAGACACGACCCATCAACCCAAGTTTACCTCCGCCATAAACTAAATGAATCTTTTTCTCTGCTAATACCCTACCAAGCTGGTCAGCAGCTTCCTCAAATTCTCTATTCTTACCAGAACTAGACCCACAAAAGACACAAATATTAGTAAAGCGGCGTGAGATGGTGTTTGCCATTGTTATGCACGCCCTTTTTTTTTTTTTTTTTTTTATTTTGTTGTGAAAATTTGTAAGGTTGTGAGAACTGGAGAAGATAGAGAAGTGTCATTTATAGGACTCAAAAAGAAGATGAAATCATGGAAGCTATGTGACTAGGTCTGCATTGGCAGATGGGTGTCAGTCTAGAGTATAAAATGTCAAAAGAGTAGCTGACCTGTATCTGTACAAGTAGTTGTGATTGTGGCTCACATCTTCCTCTGGTTTTACGTCCAGAAACGGCTTGAACGCCCTCTATGGGTCGAGGATAGGCTTCCCATCCAATTTTCTTATAAATTGGCAAACAGGGTCTTTTAAAGTCAGATTCCCAAGACTGTATCGCTCCTGTTCTCTTTGAAATTGGTTCCATAAAGCGAGAATTGCAATATGCACATATCCACTAGGATGCGTCTCAAGAGTCAACAAAATATTGTCTAATGACTCCTTACTCAGGCCATCCTTAATGAATTGAATTTTATCTTCTCGATTTACAGACACCATTCCAAGAGAACGACAGCGTGTGTTACAAGTTGTGCGAGCACACTTATAACATACACCCAATTTCTTTGCTCTTCTTTTTTTTGCATAACTGCTTTTACCCAGACCAGGCATGTAAGTAAGAAATGAATCAGAGAACTCACCTGCCAATCTTACCTTGGCTTCAATCAGCCAACGTACCTCAACAGGGATGCCCTTGCACATTAGCATTCTTAATCTTTCGGACCGTGCTTTGTAAATTTTCACCAACGCTTTTTGAGGAAGTAAGGGAAAACGATTTTTCAATTTCTCGAGAATTTCTTCCATTTTTGTGAAAAAGAAAAGGGAGAGAAAAGAGAATGTGCAAAGCAAGAAATTTATTTTTTATTTTTTATTTTTTATTGTATCAGCTATTATGGGAGACTGAAAACACCGACTTGAAAAGTCACGGAGTACCGTTATCCGCCATTTAACCGGGAAAATAAAAGAAGGAAAAAGAACAACAAAAATACAAAATTAGCCTGCAATCACAAAAAAAAAAAAAATTAAAGTTAGAGAGAAATATGCAAACCCAATTCAAATCATATCAATGGTTTTCATAATATGGGTTTGAAAGAGGAAGAGTCCCTTCTTCGAAAACTTGATTTTCTAGAAATGGTTTAAGTCTTTGACCGTTCACTTTAAACACGTTACCATTCCTAGGGTTTTCAATGTCAACGGCCCCATAAGGATATACATGTTTCACAACAAATGGACTGCTCCACCTAGATCTCAATTTTTCAGGGAATATGTGAAGTCGAGAATTATAAAGTAAGACTTTTTGCCCAACATCAAATGTTTTTCTTAAAATTAATTTGTCATGAAAGGTTTTGGTTCTATCTTTATAAATTCTCGAATTCTCATATGCATCATTTCTTAATTCCTCAAGTTCATTCAGTTGTAGCTTACGTAATTTGCAAGCATCATCAATGTTTGAATTAAAAGTTTTGATAGCCCAGTAAGCTTTATGCTCCAGTTCCACAGGCAAGTGACAAGGTTTTCCATAAACTAATCGATAGGGTGACATACCCAAAGATGTTTTGAAAGCAGTACGGTAAGCCCAAAGTGCATCGTTTAGTCTAAGTGACCAATCTTTGCGATTTGGATTAACCGTTTTTTCTAAAATTTGTTTTATCTCTCGATTAGCTAATTCAACTTGTCCACTTGTCTGAGGGTGATAAGGGGTAGCAATTTTGTGTGTAATCCCATATTTCTTCATTAGAGACTCAAAGACTTTGTTGCAAAAATGTGTTCCCCCATCACTTATAATGACTCGAGGAATTCCAAAACGACTCAAAATATTTTCTTTCAAAAATCTGACAACTGTTTTGTGGTCATTATTTTGACATGGAATTGCCTCGATCCATTTGGAGACATAGTCAACTGCGACTAAAATGTAAACAAAACCGAATGATGATGGAAATGGGCCCATGAAATCTATCCCCCAACAATCAAATATTTCAATGACAAGTATAGGGTTTAGAGGCATCATGTGCCGTTTAGAAATGGCCCCCAGTTTTTAACAATTTTCACAAGTTTTGCAGAATGTGTAGGTGTCTTTGAACAGAGTTGGCCAATAAAATCCACATTGTAAGATTTTTGCAGCCGTTTTCCTTGACGAAAAATGACCCCCACATGCTTCTGTATGACAAAATTTAATGACACTACTTACCTCATTGTCGGGTATGCATCTACGAAAAATTTGATCAGGGCAATACTTGAACAGGAATGGGTCATTCCAATAAAAATTTCTAACCTCTGTCAGAAACTTTTTCTTATCTTGTGATGTCCATTGAGATGGCATCTCTCCTGTTACAAGAAAATTGACAATGTTAGCATACCATGGCATTTTACTAATAGAAAACAAAAACTCATCTGGAAAAGAGTCATTGATAGGTGTTATGTCCAAGGATGAGTTTGTTGTAAGTCTTGACAAATGATCTGCAACAACATTTTCAGCTCCTTTTTTATCTTTGATTGTGATGTTGAATTCTTGGAGCAACAAAATCCACCGTATCAATCTAGGTTTGGCATCCTGTTTAGACATTAAGTACCTCACAGCAGCATGATCAGTGAAAACAATAGTTGAAGAGCCAATTAAATAAGATCGGAATTTGTCTAATGCAAATATTACAGCAAGTAGTTCTTTTTCTATAGTAGTATAATTCATTTGTGCACTATTCAAAGTTCTACTTACGTAATAAATGACATAAGGCTTACCTTCCTTCCTTTGCCCTAGCACGGCACCGACAGCAAAATCGCTAGCATCACACATCAACTCAAAAGGCAGAGACCAATCAGGGGATTGCATGATAGGAGTAGTTGTCAAAAGGCTAATCAACTTATCAAAAGATTTTTGACAATCTTTAGTCCATTCAAATGGTGCATCTTTTATTAGGAGATTACAAAGAGGTCTAGATATTGCACTAAAGTCTTTAATGAATCTCCTATAAAATCCTGCATGGCCTAGGAAAGATCGAACATCCCTAACCGTTTTTGGTGGAGGCAAATGGGCAATTAATTCAACTTTTGCTTTGTCAACTTCAATTCCTTTAGAAGAAACCACATGTCCTAGGACAATTCCAGAGGTGACCATGTAATGACATTTTTCCCAATTTAACACCAAGCCTTTTTCTTCACATCTTTTTAACACATTTTCTAAATTTTCAAGGCAATTATCAAATGAGTTTCCAAACACTGTTAGATCATCCATAAAGACCTCTAAAAAATGTTCAACCATGTCACTGAAAATGCTCAACATACATCTTTGAAATGTTGCAGGAGCATTACAAAGGCCAAAAGGCATCCTTCTAAATGCAAAGGTGCCAAAGGGACATGTGAATGTTGTCTTTTCTTGGTCCTCTAGTGCTATGGGGATTTGATAATAACCTGAGTAACCATCAAGAAAACAGTAGTAGGGATGTCCTGCCACTCTTTCTAGAATTTGGTCAAGAAATGGTAAGGAAAAATAGTCTTTTCTAGTGGCAGCATTTAATTTTCTATAGTCAATACACATTCGCCAACTAGATGAGACTCGTGTTGGTATTAACTCTCCTTTTTCATTTTTTACCACTGTGACTCCAGATTTCTTAGGGACTACTTGTGTTGGACTTACCCACTTACTATCAGAAATAGGGTAGATAATTCCTACATCAAGTAACTTGAGAACTTCACCTCTTACTACCTCTTTCATGTGTGGATTTAATCTTCTTTGGGGCTGTTGACATGTTCTAGCATTATCTTCTAGATGTATTCTATGTGTACATATTAAAGGATTAATGCCTTTTATGTCTTTTAAAGTCCACCCAATTGCATTTTTATGCCTTTTAAGTACCTCTATCAATTTACCTTCCTGTTCGTTGGTAAGAGTTGAAGAAATTACCACCGGGTAAGTTTGTTCTTCACCAAGGAATGCATATTTCAGTCCTTCAGGTAATGGCTTCAATTCTAGTTTGGGTACTTCTTCTTGTTTACTTTCATTGACAGGTCCCAATTCTTCAAATTTCGGCTTCCAACCTTTGTTCTCCATCACCTGGGCACAATCAAGCAACGAACATATATTAGAAACAGTAGGATCTAGTTGCATGCTTGACTCAAATGAATTAACTAAACAAGTTTCCAAAGGATTAGAAGAACTCTCTGCTTGAAGATGACCTTCAACAATAGCTTCAATCATGTTTGCTTCTTCATTTTCATCACCTTCATCTTGTGGTTGTTTGCACATGTTGAAAACATTAAGCTCTAGTGACATATTTCCAAATGTCATCTTCATTACGCCATTCCTGCAATTAATCAAAGCATTAGAAGTTGCTAAAAATGGGCGGCCTAAAATAACAGGAATTGGTTTACACCTATTAGCTACAGGTTGTGTATCCAAGACAATAAAATCCACAAGATATATGAATTTATCGACTTGTACTAACACATCTTCCACTATCCCTCTTGGCACTTTAATTGATCTATCAGCAAGTAAAAGAGTTATGGAAGTTGGTTTTAACTCACCTAGATCAAGTTCTTGATAAACTGAATATGGAAGTAAATTAACACTAGCACCAAGATCAAGTAAAGCCTGTTCAATTTTATGCTTTCCAATAATGCATGAAATTGTAGGACAACCAGGGTCCTTATATTTCATAGAATTATTGTTTTGAAGAATGGAACTTACTTGTTCTGCTAAAAAGGCTCTCTTTTTCACATTCAGTTTTCTTTTCACAGTGCACAAGTCTTTCAAAAATTTTGCATAAGAAGGAACCTGTTTAATAGCATCCAACAAAGGAATATTGACCTTCACTTGTTTGAAAATTTCATAAATTTCAAGATTGTGGTTCAATTTCCTTGGATTGTTCAATGCTTGAGGAAATGGGGCTACAGGTGGGAGTTTGGTCTTTTCTTGGCTAGGTATAGGCTTATCAACCCCTTCCTTACTCTTGGAGAAAGACTTATCATCTTTCTCATAAGGATCAAGAATAGGTTTTTCGACAACCTTACCGCTGCGAAGAGTTATGACTGATTTAACTTGGTCCATGTGTTGACTTCCTGAACTACCCTCTTCCAGGTTGTATTGACCTTTAGGATTTGGTTGAGGTTGAGAAGGAAATTTTCCTTTTTCATGGATGGTGAGTGTTGATGCAATCTTAGCAAGAGTGTCTTTTAAATCGGACAAGGTTTGTGAAGTTTGATTGTTAATGGTCTCTTGCTTTTCAATGAATGAATGCAATGTTTCCTCAAGGTTTTTCCTAAATTGTGGGACATAGGGTGCATAACCTTGATTGCCTTGAAAGTTTTGGTGACCTTGAGGATGTGGTGGTTGTGAAGATTGTGCATGATTATCATTCCTCCAACTGAAGTTCGGGTGATTTCTCCAACCTGGATTGTAGGTCTGTGAGTATGGGTTAGGATTTGGCCTTTTGAAAGTGTTTAGGGCATTGGCTTGTTCATGGAGACATTCTTTGAATGCAGGCAGAGTTGGGCACTCCTTAGTTGAATGGTCATTGGTATCACATATGTGACACGCAATTTCTTGAGCGGATTTTAGGTGACCGCTCTTTTTCAATTCTAAGGCCTCGACCTTTCTAGCTAGAGATGCAAATTTGGCTTGAATGTCATGTTCTTCCCTAAGGTTGTAAATACCTCCACTAGATGTAGAGGCTTGAGCTTTGCTCGGTGCCTCTTGGGTACCTGCAGTGTCCCAATTTTGAGCATTCTCTGCTAATAGGTCTAGGTAGTCTAGTGCCTCTTCAGGGTCTTTATCTCCAAACTCTCCATTACACATCATTTCGACCATTTGTCTACCTTGGGGTGTTAAACCCTCGTAAAAGTGTGTGACTAGTCTCCATGTTTCAAAGCCGTGGTAAGGACAAGAATTAAGCAATTCTTTGTACCTCTCCCAAGATTGGTAAAGGGTCTCTCCTGGTTTCTGGCTGAAAGTGCTAATTTGTCTTTTGAAGGAATTTTTTCTATGATGAGGAAAGAACTTTTTCAAGAACTGTTCCTGCATTTCATCCCAATTACCAATAGATCTAGACCTAAGATTTTGCAGCCATGTTTTAGCTTTATCTTTCAAAGAGAAAGGGAAAAGCTTTAGTCGGATGGTGTTCATGCTACAATTTGTGTCATTGTAAGTGTTGCACACTTCCTCAAACTCTCTCAAATGCAGGTATGGGTTTTCGGCATCTAAGCCATGAAATTTGGGTAAAAGTTGAATAATACCCGGCTTAAAGTTAAAATGAGATGCATCTGGAGGAAAAACTAGACATGATGGAGCACTAGTTCTTGTGGGGTTCATGTAGTCTCTAAGTGTTCTAGGTTGTGCATGATCATTGTGTTGGGAACGATTGTCCCCAAGATCAGTGACTCTTTCAACTTCGTTTTCTGCCATATTTTCAAATGCAGATGGGGAGCCCCTAACAAGTCTACCAGTCGGTGTTCGTGACCAAGCTCTCATGCAAGTCTTAGATGCAACAGAATAAAAGCAAACAAAAACACCAAAAAAATAATATTATTTACAAGAAAAAGAAAATGAAAAAGATGAAAAGAATTTTGATGGTTTTGAACACTAAATGATACTTCCCCGGCAACGGCGCCAAAAACTTGACACGTCCAGAAAATGGATTTCTACTCCCAAGTGCAGGAGTGTCGAAGTAATAAATTAACCCGGTGAGACCGGGGTCGATCCACGAGGAAGAAAATTTAGATTCTGCAAAAACCAACAAAAATCTACAAGGAAAATATAATAGGAAAGAAAATATTATGAAATGAAGGTAGGTATAATGTTGAAACAAATTAAATTAAAATATGCTAAGGTTAGAGGTTCCACTCTTGGTATATGATTTAAGTTATATTTAACTCCGTTTTTATTACTCAATTGGAATCCACACACAAAGGAGGTTCCAATCGGAAGTTATCCCATTTAAGTTCTTTACACATCTATCAAGTTATATTTCTTTTCTTTTAGTTATATTACAATGGATACTCTACACTCCTTATGTTAAATGGGTTCAAGTACTTATTGTGCCAATCAACTACCATAAATCAAGATTCCTTTGCCAGATGCAGGTATAACCATGCGGTTCTAGACGGATTCAAGTATTTATGGTGTTGTTTGTCTACAATGAATCAAGAATCCTTGGTCAGAGGTGCAGGTATAACCATGCGGTTCTAGACGGATTCAAGCATTCATTGTGCCAAGAATTGTCTACAATAAGTCAAGATCCCCACTTCACATAAGAGTAAGAGATGAAAATTCAATTAAATAAGAAAAGTAATATAAAACATGTAGATAAATTTACACAAATGAATATAAACTTTAAGACCATGTTAAGAGTTAAATAAATCTTTATTCACATACCAAGAGCTTCACCCTTCACCTTAGCAAAAAGAGAATTTAGCTACTCATGATAGAAGAAAGAAAATAAGTAAAAGAAATAAAATGAGCAAGAGAGAAATTAGATTATCACAAAAGTTCAACAATACAACAATGTAAGGTGAACTTGGCAAGGAACCCAAGCTGCCTTCAAGCTTATACAAAGCCTCTATTTATAGACACAATGAGAGGCAAACAAGTCAAAAATGGTAGGAATAAATTAATGCAAGTTGATTGAATTTGGTAAGGCAAAGTTGTCAACTTTGTTGTTTTCCACACATGCACCGACTTGTCCACCGAATTAGGCACCGTTCCTTTGACAATTTGATCTCGTGATAAACATCAAAGTTGTAGATAATTCTCTTATCTTTCTAGAATGATAAGACTCATAATATTTGGAATTGTCGGGAGAGAGTTATGGCCCAAATAGTGAAGACTGCCCAATTGACGTGGCCGTGCAAACCAGCCCAAGATAATCCAATATTTGTCTTCAAAGGAGTCCAAATCTGATAAGAGTTTACAAACCACACTTATAGGGCTATGAGTTATGTTTCCAACACTATCAAGAATGTAGTGATTGGATATTTGAGTGCAAAGTTATGCCCATTACACTGAATCTGCATCAAAATAGAAAGTTTAACAATTAAGTGTAGTTATAAATAAGTTAGGTAATTTGATGACACTAATAGTATAAAATAATGGTTTTAACCTTTATTATTATACAAATTTAAGTGTTCATCACTAACATTTAAATGGACCTAACTAATCTAATTAAACATTTTTAATATTTAGATTAGTTATAAATGAGATTTATCAAGTTTTTACTCCTAAAAACTCATTATTTGATTCTTTTTAATTAAATAATTAATCCAATTAATCTTAATTAATAATAAGAACCTAACTAATCATTTTAATTCAACTCTTTAATTGGTTGATTAGTTCATTAATGGACATTACCAAGTTTTTACACCTAAAAACTAAATCCATTATTTAATTGTTATTTTATGAAAATATTTCCTATTTTAATCTCATTAAAAATAAAACAATATAATATGACAATTATGCATGACATATTATTTATGCTGTAGGCACACCTAATCTAGATGACATTCAAATGTATGACAATGTTTTAAATCCATATAAACATCACATAAAAATAAATTAAAGCATACGTAATTGACCGAGTGACATGGGTTATCTAACTTAAATAACTCTAATTACAATTGTATTCTCAAGACATTCCTTGGTCTTCAAGAGTTCTTCTTCGAGTTGAATTCTTCTAGTCTTCATTTTCTTAATCAAGTCAAACTTGATTTTTGTAAAAAATCAACATCTTTTCCAGAGGTCCACGTGTTACCTTAACACGCACCCTAGGTCAAGGTGAAACCCTAAAGAACCCTAACACATGCGAAAGTGCGGCTGCCAGCAGCGTAGTCGCGCGCATATAAGGTGCGCACAGCCCTCGTGCAAGCCTGCGCTTTTGCGCGCATTCATTGGTCATTTCCCCCTAGATTTTTCGCTCCAATTTTCTGCACTCTTTCCAAAAAATATTCGATAATATTTTTCCAAAAAAGCAGCAAAAATCGTCCGCAAAAAACATGAAAAACAGCCCTGACGCAAACGCGGCAACAGCCCGCGCACATAAGGCGCGCGGTCGCTGCTGCGCTTAGGGCTGTGCAATCCCTTTTTTAACGTTTCTTCTGCGCATCATTCGCTGCTTTGCCTCTTCGTATGATAGATTAATTACAAGAATAACAAATAAAAAACTATATATAGCTGAAAAAAAAAACTTTGCCATAAATAATTGACCCGAAAACAAAAAACAATCCTATAACTCATTCACCATATAATTAACGATCAATTACGCTTTTAAAAATTATATAATCAAATTATATAACAGTTAAAACAAATCATACAAACTAGATTTGTGCCTACACAATAATATATCAAAAATCAAGAATCAAAAAAAGAAAAATGATATACAAGAAAGATGTAGTTTTTATTTTTCTTTTGCTTATATACAAAAAACTTAGAACCAAAGGCTCTAATACCAATTGAAGGGAGTTTTAGAAAAGATTTGCTTATCATATAACTTGCAGAATTAGGTTTCAAAAATTTTATTTATTTGAAAAATAATTTTTCAATCAGAAACGAGTTCTTGTATATACGCAGAAAATGATTTGTGAAACTACATATCTTTTTCTTAATTTTCTTTTTCTAAATCTTCGATCTACCACTTGATCTTTCAAGCTCTGACCCGTAGTCTGACAACGTGTGTGTGGGCACATCACGACAAGAGATAGAGGTTATGTGAAAAATGACTGGAGAACCTTTCCTCCCTATGGCCGGCCGCACCTGCAAGGAAAGGAAACTGTTTTCTTTTTTTCTCTCTTTGGTGGCCGAATTTCCTTTGTGTTTTGACACGCTCAAATGCGTGGGAATAAATCCCAAGTGCAGGATGTGTCGAAGTAATAATATTTCCGTGAGTACGGAGTCGAATCCACAAGGAAGTGGTGGAACTAATTCTATAAATTAAAGATTATACTACATCGGTAAAATAAATCAAGGTTGTTGTTGGGTTTTTAATTAAAATATAATTAACTACTAATGCAATAAAATAAAGCGAGACGGATTCGATGGAAGATAATGCTAGGTAGTCTCACGGTTCCAATTCCGAATAAGGAAATATATTGACTATTATGAAACACGTTATTAACATGATAAGAATAATTCAACTAAGGCCACACCACATTATATTGCTCCCGCAATGGTATGGTATGTGAATTCGGTCAACCACACCTATTGGTCGTAGAGTGCAATTAATCGAAAACCATAGTTAATATAATGCCTAGGTTAATTAAGTAATTTATTATCAAAACTAACCCAGTATTAATTTTAGAGTCAATTAAGCTCAATTGCAATTTCAATGATTTCTCATATAATATTACAATAAATATTAAATCGGTTCTAATCACAGGGCATGCAATATACTTGCGCAATCGCAAAACACCATAATTGAACACAAAGTAATAATATAAAATACACTCAAAATAAATATAATCTCTTACAGTAAATATCAAATCGGTTCTCGTCACGGGGCATGCAATCTACTTTCGCAATCGCAAAACACCATAAATCAAACGCAATAAAATAATGTTCAAATAATCTCAAGGATAATATCATGAAATAATATACAAAATATATTCATAGTCAATAAATCCAAATCCGTTCATAGTTCCGAAAACTACCTAACAACAAATCTAATCACTCATACAATCGATTAAATATAAAGATAGGAAAAGGGAAGTAATACAACCCATTCGATGAAGTCAAGAATCGAAACCCGCTTGTTTCCCGCTTAGATTCCTCCTCCTTCGTTCTTCGTCTTCTCTCCGATGAATCTTCGATGTAATCGCAAACTAGAGATGTGTTGGTGTTGTGTGATGTTGGGTTGTGTTTTGGAGGAGCAAAATGGGTGAAGAATCACCCTTGGAGGCAGCCAAGAACTCCTCTTTTCTGTTTGGGGCGAGATCCCTCTCAAAAACTTGCATTTTTCTTCTTATAGGCGCTGGAATTAGGTATTTTTGCGCCGCCGTCGCGACCAACGGTCGCGACACTTTGGTCGCGGTACACACTGCCAGAAAATTGATGTATCGTCGCGACCGGCGTATCGCGACCAACGGTCGCGACGTTTGGTCGCGATACTCCCTGCTCCAAATTTCAGCATTGCGCACTGTTACGAAAATGAGCATAACTTCTTCTAGAAAACTCCAAATCACGAGCCGTAAAATGCATGGGAAAGTATACACCTATATCTTTCCATACATATAAAGTTAGAAACCCAGTTCATCCTATAGAATATATGCCAACCTCCGAAACATGATCAGTTTGCAGTGAGAATTCTTCAATTCTTCCAACTTTGTTATGTCTTCCCTAATATTTCCCAATGGCCTGCACATGCTCAACAAACACATCAAAAGCGCCCAATTCACTCAAAATACAATCAAAAGATAAGGTCTAAGGGTCGTAAATATGTAACAAATATTGATCGATCAAATACCCCGAAACCTATCTTTTGCTTGTCCTCAAGCAAATTGGCACACACCACAACGAAAAGCAAAACAAAAACAAAACTAAAACTTAACAAACAAAAACAAACTAAGCTATATCCATTTTCGTAGGATGAAACGATGGCACTTAGCATGTGCCACAAGCCTTTAAACCCCTAGGTGGCCCTAGTGGACGAGTTATAGTCTCGTGAGGGTTTACCAGCTACGATACCCACAAACGTCCTAAGCTAACCACATACAAAGCTAAACATCAAATTAACTATATACACAAATGCAAATGCATAAGAATAGTACAAAATCAGAAATCCAAAATGCTGTCAATTAGTCTAATACACCCTATATCATACAGGACACTGACATGCAACGCATTTATAATAGTGAATCCTTCCATACCAATAAACTACTGATGTAATTCGCCTCGACTCTAGTCTCACCAGTTTTCACTCAATGACACTCAGAACCTAGGCAATCACACTTTCAACTGCATACGACTGGAATTTATGAGCAAAGAATTTCAAAATGTGTCGTATGCATCAATAATTAGAAAGAACACACAAATTAAGCAAAGGACCTCATGAAAGATATCAAATGCTAAGAACAGAAAAATCAGTATACATACATGTCAAATATTACAATTAAGTTTCCTAAGGAGATCAACAAGTCTTTTTCAGGTTGTAATGGGGCTTTGGGGTGATTGGCTCAAAAAGAATGGAAATCGGGTTCAACTTACTTGGAAACCTATTGAGAGACTTCATAAAATTTACAATTTGTCCATTTTCTCTCACGACTACCAAATTCATTCAACTTTTCTTCCAAATCTTTTTCTCGCCTTTCTCCTTCAACCTCTTTTCAAACCCTTTTTTCAATTTTTACTTTGTGCATCATACTTCTTTTCTCATTTAACCAACTCTTTTTATATATATATTTCTTTATTTTCTGTTGGCTATTATTTTATTTTTCTGCACATTTCCACATCCATTTCATCTTTTCTACTCCACTCCTTTTTCTCACTCAACACTTATACATTCCCTCTTTAATTGTCTCTAGTTTCCAAGCATCAAAGGTAACATTTTACAATTTTGGCTAGGATTTTTTTTTTGAACATGTAGGTCATACAATGAAAGGCTAATATGTGAGTGTTTGGCCATAAATGGGATAGGGAGCACACAATTTAAGAACAGGAAATCAAGCTATTTAGGAGTTCACACACAATGCCTGGATCATATCTCCAAAATCTAATAAACTGAACATTCAAAACATACATACAAGATTTTTATAATGCAGTTCATTAACATCCAATGCAAACCTATAGAAATCAATCTACTGACAATAAAGCTCAAGAAAGTGTTTAAGAGTAGAAACAAAAATTCCCTCTGAATGAATATGCGATAAGTTCAAAATCTCACTAAGGGTAGTCTCCACTATTAATCAGGACTACTAATTGGAAGTTTTCACATATTACAATGCAAATATGTCAGACTTATATGTTTAGATGCAAAGACACTACCGACATTATTCTAGTTAACAACTTTGTACACTCAAATGACCTAAGCATTTACATAATATTACCCAATTATCTGTAAAGCATGTATATGATTTGCTATCCTAAAACAAATAAAACAAAACATGAAAAATACAATAAAAGACTCAAAATTGGTGTACGTGGCATTGTTATACCTAAGTCTTCCAAACGCAGTGCGTATGAGGAAAGTCTAGGTTTCCAGCCTATATACACCAACAAGACATAAAAACACACAAAAGACAAAAATAGAAAATACCCCCAAACCTAAGATAAATATTGTCCTTAATGTTTAAAATCCTGGATTCAAAGGAAACAATAAAAATGCAAAAAACATGTACCCAGAACAACAGTCCTAGTATCCACAACTAACAATCCTAAATATCCACAACTATCACTTCATCCAACCTCACTCCCCCGTACTTCGTTTTCTCAACACAAGGCATAGCACTTCAATTGGAAAAGCGAAATTGAATGAAAATGATAAAAACACAATAATAAAAAAAACAAAAACAAAAAGAAACAAAAATAAAGGGTTACCTCCCTCCTAGTGCTTTATTTAACGTCTAGACAAGACGTCGTACTCGAGCTATCTCTCAAAATACATCACAGACTCTGTTTTCTGCATGACCTGCAATTAGCTCATGCCTGCATGATTGTACATGCTCTCTATGGACCTGAAATAATAAGGAGAATAGATTTTTCAACTTAAAGCAATTTCCATCATCTCCATATTTAGTCCCGTTATCAGGTGGTTTAGTCGAAACGGGTTTGGGCTCCTCTTTAGGTTTGACTTCCGTTTTAACCCCCACACCTGTTTTCTCCTCTACTCTCACCAGCTGAGTACCTGTACCTGCAGCAACATTAACAGAATCAGAAAGTTCATCCTCAACCCTATCAGTAACTGTCATACCATTCAGAGGAATGGTAATCTCCTCTACTTGCTCTAGCTGGTTGGGGAACTCTTCTGGCACTTTATTTTGCAATGCCTCGACCAGTTGGCCGAGTTGTGCCTCTATCCTGTCAGTTATCTGATTGTTTTGCTGCATCTTTTGCATGAGTTTGTCAAGCTGGTCATTTTGTGATGTTTGGACCTGCTGAGATGATTGATCAGCCGGTTGATCAAAATAACTTTGTGCATTGGGCTGGTACTGGTACTGATGCAGTGGCTCAAACCAACTCTGTTGTTGGCACTCCTGATACTGCCATAGCTGCTGCTGACTATCTCTCCAGGAGAAGTTTGGATAATTACTCCATCCTGGATTATAGCTGTTGGAGTATAGATCATTCCCTGACCACGGAGGATAATAATTAAGTGCCTGTGCTTGTTCATACTCATACTCCGGGAAAGTCTCCCTGGATGGACACACAGAAAAATCGTGTCCACTAACTCCATATATATAGCAAGCAAGCTCTGTGCGGTTTTGCCTAGTCTCAACGGCCAACATCTGCGACTGCCAAGTCAATTCTTTCGATTGCATGGCTAATGGCTCGAGCACCTGACAAACAAAAATAAATCAAAATAAAAAATAAAAACAAGAAAAACTAAAAAAAAATAAAACCACTAAAATAGAAATAAAATGATAACTAAAAAATAAATAAATAAATAAAAACCTAGAAAAGAAAATAAAACCTAAAAAATCTCTAATTTAAAGAATAAGCTACCGAAACCACTTCCCCGGCAACGGCGCCAAAAACTTGACACGCTCAAACGCGTGGGAATAAATCCCAAGTGCAGGATGTGTCGAAGTAATAATATTTCCGTGAGTACGGAGTCGAATCCACAAGGAAGTGGTGGAACTAATTCTATAAATTAAAGATTATACTACAGCGGTAAAATAAATCAAGGTTGTTGTTGGGTTTTTAATTAAAATATAATTAACTACTAATGCAATAAAATAAAGCGAGACGGATTCGATGGAAGATAATGCTAGGTAGTCTCACGGTTCCAATTCCGAATAAGGAAATATATTGACTATTATGAAACACGTTATTAACATGATAAGAATAATTCAACTAAGGCCACACCACATTATATTGCTCCCGCAATGGTATGGTATGTGAATTCGGTCAACCACACCTATTGGTCGTAGAGTGCAATTAATCGAAAACCATAGTTAATATAATGCCTAGGTTAATTAAGTAATTTCTTATCAAAACTAACCCAGTATTAATTTTAGAGTCAATTAAGCTCAATTGCAATTTTAATGATTTCTCATATAATATTACAATAAATATTAAATCGGTTCTAATCACAGGGCATGCAATATACTTGCGCAATCGCAAAACACCATAATTGAACACAAAGTAATAATATAAAATACACTCAAAATAAATATAATCTCTTACAGTAAATATCAAATCGGTTCTCGTCACGGGGCATGCAATCTACTTTCGCAATCGCAAAACACCATAAATCAAACGCAATAAGATAATGTTCAAATAATCTCAAGGATAATAACATGAAATAATATACAAAATATATTCATAGTCAATAAATCTGAATCTGTTCATAGTTCCGAAAACTACCTAACAACAAATCTAATCACTCATACAATTGATTAAATATAAAGATAGGAAAAGGGAAGTAATACAACCCATTCGATGAAGTCAAGAATCAAAACCCGCTTGTTTCCCGCTTAGATTCCTCCTCCTTCGTTCTTCGGCTTCTCTCCGATGAATCTTCGATGTAATCGCAAACTAGAGATGTGTTGGTATTGTGTGATGTTGGGTTGTGTTTTGGAGGAGCAAAATGGGTGAAGAATCACCCTTGGAGGCAGCCAAGAACTCCTCTTTTCTGTTTGGGGCGGATCCCTCTCAAAAACTTGCATTTTTCTTCTTATAGGCGTTGGAATTAGGTATTTTTGCGCCGCCGTCGCGACCGTGGGTCGCGACCAATGGTCGCGACACTTTGGTCGCGGTACACACTGCCAGAAAATTGATGTATCGTCGCGACCGGCGTATCGCGACCAACGGTCGCGATGTTTGGTCGCGATACTCCCTGCTCCAAATTTCAACATTGCGCACTGTTACGAAAATGAGCATAACTTCTTCTAGAAAACTCCAAATCACGAACCGTAAAATGCATGGGAAAGTATACACCTATATCTTTCCATACATATAAAGTTCGAAACCCAGTTCATCCTATAGAATATATGCCAACCTCCGAAACATGATCAGTTTGCAGTGAGAATTCTTCAATTCTTTCAACTTTGTTATGTCTTCCCTAATATTTCCCAATGGCCTGCACATGCTCAACAAACACATCAAAAGCGCCCAATTCACTCAAAATACAATCAAAAGATAAGGTCTAAGGGTCGTAAATATGTAACAAATACTGATCGATCATGTTTCTCACTTGTGGTTAGATCAATTTTTCTAGTATAATAACTCTTATATACTAGCTCTTTAGGATTTTAGTTTTGACCAGCTCAAATAGGATTCTAAATCCTATTTTATTTTGGTCTCCTTAAAGACTTGAAGCTGTGACCTTTGGGACTATTAAAATAATCTAATTAATTTAATTCTTTTGTCCTAGTCATTATTTAATTACAGTAACCTCATATTTAACAAATATAATTCATAATTACTAATTTCTATTATTATATTAAATATTTAATTAATTAAATAATCACATTATTTAATTATTCTCTTTTATTTAAATCTTATTATTTTCGTAACACTATAAATCGGATCATCCAATTAATCTACCGTGACCCTTATTACCAACAACCATAAGGGCTAGTAAGGGGACCTAATGGACCCACAGTTTTGAGCTTCAATAATACTTAGTAATATTAATTAAAACTCATTAATTAATATTTCACGATTATTAACCTTGGTGTTATTCCACTAAAAACCTGAGGCTGCACTCTCAGAACTATAGACGTGTTTATACAAACTGATGTCTCAGCGTCTATTGATATAACTATGTTATGTCGAGTATTTTCTAGGTTGGCTAATTCCGTACAAAACACTCTTTGGTTGTAATTGTGTTTAGGAGCTTTCGTTGAAGGCATCAAGATCATCGATTCATTTGGTAAGTTGCTCTCAATCTCACAAAGGTTTTTAGGATCTCACACACTCACAACATATCATTCATTATGTTTCTAGGCATCTCATTCATCATTGACATGGTCTATGATGCATAGTTCATTGTATTGCATTCATATGTTATGTTCTGCAGATGCATCCTATAGATGGTCCCATATCTCCACCTTCCTATCCGAATTTCAAAGTGTATTCTTCATGAACGTTGTTGGTCTATGTGTGTACTTACGCCTGTCAGTTTTTCAGAATTTTCTGGGCGGCACGTCGCTAGATATTAGATAGAAACTGGACATAGGTCAGTGCTGGAAAAACAGGGGAGACAGTTTTTGTTTGACATGTATGTGGTCCAATATGTCACCCTTCCTGTCAGAATTGTAAATGGTGTCATTCATGAAAGTTGTTCATATATGTCTCTACCTTCTTCTCTAATTTTTTCAGAATTTGCCGGGTGGCACGTCTCTAGATAATAGCTAAACACCAGACATAGGTCAGTGCTGAAAAAACAGGGGAGACAGTTTTTGTGTGTCATATATGTGGTCCAATATGGCACCCTTAATGTCCGAATTTTAAATGGTGTTCTTCATGAAAGTTGTTCATATATGTGTCTACTTTCTTCAGTTATTTTTTCAGAATTTTCTGGGTGGTTTTTCTCTAGATATTAGCTTGAAACCAAACATAGGTCAGTGCAGAAAACTGCACCCGACCCAACATGTGTGTCCGACCTGTTTTGTGTGGCAACCCGACCCGTGGCTCTTCCTATATAAATGCCACTTCGTCTTTTTCATCAAGGATCCAGAAAGAAGAACCCTAGCAGCTCCCTCTCTTCATACTCTCTCAACTCCAATCTCTCAAAACTCACTCAATCTCTCTTGTATGTCCATGGAATCAAACTAGAGACTTGTGGTAAGTGTTTTTCTTATATGTTGAAATTGTTTTATGCTTCATATCATTTAAAACTCTTTGTTGTTATTGAATGAGAGTTAGATATTGATTGGATGTTGAAAGCTTGTGTTTTTTTTGTGTTTAATGCATGATAAGGGGTTTAGGAAGTTGAATTAGTACCTAGATAAGTCTATATTGTGATTTAGAGTGCATTTATCTTGATTGAATGAATTGTACCTCTATCTCACATGTGTTTAGTGGATTGGTACTAATCTAGGTTGGATCAAGAGTGTTAGTTGTTGTTATAATAATTTACTTGTTGCTAGAATCACATTCATATAAATATGTTGGCTGCCTTGTAAAGTTTATGCATTGAATATGTTTGTTCTATGACTTGAAAGTGTTGAATTTGTTGCAAAATTTGTTAAGTGTTGAAATGTGTTTATGCTAAGTGTTATTTAAGTAGATTGTGTGCACTAGTTCACTTAGCATCATAGGTTGTATTGGTCATGCATTCTAATTGTATGTTCATGCATCATTGAGCACTTAGACTATAATCCTTTGTGTTATTGGAAGAGCTTGTGTGACTTTGGTTAAGTCTTGTGAACAAGCTCAAGGTTTGCTTCTTGTGCAAAAGTTGTATTTGTGTGGAATTTCACTAGTTGGCTCTTGCGAGACGATAGGTGTAGGCTTACGCCAATAGGAGTGTGAATTCTAGGATAGCTTGAGGATATACGTATAGTCACCTAGTGGATCTTGGGAGATCATTAGGGAAAAGGCCTGCGGGTAGACTAGAACGGGATAGTCCAAGAGGAGTGAGTCCTTGTAATTTCAACTTGAGGGTGTAATGCATTTATCACTAGTGGATTGTCCGTTAAGTGGCCAAGAGTGGTCCCGTGGTTTTTTGATCCCTTGTTGGAAGGGGTTTTCCACGCTAAAATCCTTGTGTTGATTTTGTTTATCTCTTCCGCATTTGTTATGTGTTTATAATTGTTGAATTGATCTAATTAAATTGTTGGTAATAAAAAATTGGATAAGAACCTATTCACCCCCCTCTAGGTTCATATAGACCGTTGCACTTAAACTTTCAATTGGTATCAGAGAGGGTAGCTAGATATACATAGCTAGATCTTTGGGTGTTTATTTGCTTGTTTGCTATTTGTGTGCAATCTTTGTCTATTCTTGATCCCATGGACTCCGTAGTAAGAGAGGGTGCATCCCATACCAAACCTCCACTTCTAAATGACACAAACTACTCATTTTGGAAAGTTCGCATGAGAGCATACTTGAAGTCCATAGATGAACATGTATGGACAAGCATCGAAGAAGGGTACATACCTCCCATAACCACAAGTGAAGATGGGAGAAGAACAGTGAAACCCAAGTCAACTTGGACTCCTGCAGATTACAGTTTGGCAACTTGGAATTCAAAGGGGTTGAACGCTATTTTCTGTGGCGTTGATGACAGTTAATATAGGCATATTCAAAAATGTGAAAGTGCCAAGAAAGCATGGGAGATCCTCCAAATCACACATGAAGGAACTACAGCTGTCAAGAGGTCCAAGCTTCAAATGTTAACATCTCAATTTGAGAGTCTTCGAATGGAAGAGAATGAGACCTTTGCAGAATTTGAAGCCAAGCTCACAGACATCACCAACAAGAGTTATATGTTAGGAGAAGTCTATTCTAGTTCGAAGATTCTAAGATCCTTGCCCGAAAGATTTCAAGCTAAAGTCACAGCTATTGAAGAAAGCAAGGATGTTGATTCCATGAGAGTAGAAGAACTTGTTGGTTCCTTAAAGACTTTTGAAATGGGATTGAAACCAGTCAAGAAACACAAAAGTATAGCCCTCAAAGCAATCAAGGAAGCTGAAAATTCAAAAGATGATAATGATCTCAATGAAGCCGAGATTGCCATGTTTGCTAAGAGGTTCAAAAAATTCCTCAAGACAAACAAAAAGAAGGGTGAGAACTCCATAAGAACCAAAGATGCAAAGAAAAGCTTTTCAAAGAAAGTTGACACCTCAAAAGAAAAGATCAATAAGAGAGGCGTCCAATGTTATGAATGTGGAGGCTATGGGCATATCTCAACCGAATGTGCCAACAATTTGAAGAAAAATAAGAAAGGTAAGGCAATGAAGGTATCATGGAGTGATAGTGATGAAGAAGATGATACAAGCTCCACAAGTTCAGAGGAGCTAGTGAGTAACTTCACTGCCTTTGTTGCAAGTCATCATAGCAATGAGGAAGAAGCTAGTGAAGGTGAAATGAGCATGAGTGAGAGAGAGGAATCAGATGAAGAAAGCCTTGAGGAAGCTTTTAATGAGTTATATGCAGAAAGCCTCAAGATAAAGAAGGAAAATGTTTCTTACAAGGTTAAACTCAAGATTCTTGAGAAAGAGAAGTAAGAGGCATTATCAAGGGCTCAGATTGTTGAAGAAGCCATCCAAAAACTCAAGAAAGAAAAAGAAGATGATGATCAAAGAATTATTCTAATGAAGAAGGAACTGAGTGAGAAAGAGAAGACCTTGCAAATTGTGAGACATAGGGAACAAGAATGTCTCAAGGAATTAGAGGATGCAAGGAAATCAATCGAGGGGCTGACTTTGGGTGCACTAAAGGTTGATCAAGTAATTAATCTTGGCAAGGCTTATGGAGACAAGAGAGGCATAGGCTATGCAATTGAAGAAATCACTCCTTCGTCAAGCAAGACAACATGTTTCAAGGGAGAAAATTTGAAGCAAACACTTGAACAACCAAGGATAACAAGCAACCCCAAGAAGGCACCTCTTAGACAACCACAAGCACAAGGTAAAGTTCCTAACACCACATCATTCCGATGCCAAATAAATGAATGGCAACCAAATCATCAAGGTACATTTTCTAACTTCATTCCTATTTGTCATTTTTGTGGTAGGAAAGGGCATATTAGACCTAGATGTTTTGATTACATTCAATTGTGCCATAATGAAATGGAATCTAGGGATTGTCACTTTGAAAGATTTTCTAGACAAATGCCTAACAATGTTGTTAATTCAAAACCACAAGAAAAGAACTTGAAAAAGAAAATGAGAAAAGCATGGGTTAGAAAAGATGATTTCATATGTTATGCTGCTCATTATGCCTTGAAAGCCATTAATGCAAATTCTTGGTACCTTGATAGTGGTTGTTCTAGGCACATGTCCGGAGATAAAAATGTTTTTGAAAATCTTGTGATGAAGGATGGAGGATGGGTCACTTTTGGTAATGGTTCTAAGAAGAATGTGATAGGTAAAGGGTCAATTAAAATTTCTGGTTTACCTAGTCTTAATGATGCTCTTCTTGTTTATGGATTGCAGGCAAACTTGATTAGCATTACACACTTGTGTGAAAGTGTACATGCTGTCAACCTTTTTAAAGATACTTGTGCAATCTTGGACTCTAAAGGAAATGTTATTTTGCAGGGAAAGAGAACTGATGATAATTGTTATTGTATTGATGTTAAAACTCTTAAATGCAATTTGACTAACCATGAACAGGTTGAACTTTGGCATCAAAGACTTGGTCACTTGAATTTCAAGAACCTAAAGAAACTTGGAAAGATGAAAGCTGTGAGAGGTCTTCCTGAGCTAGGAAAGAAACAGGAAGGTGTATGTGGACCATGTCAACTTGGGAAGCAAACAAAGGGAATACACAAGAAAAATAAAGGTACAATGTCCAAACGTCCCTTGGAGCTTCTTCACATGGATCTCATGGGTCCTATGCAAACCGAAAGCCTTGGAGGTAAACGGTATATCTTTGTGTGTGTTGATGACTTTTCTAGATTCACTTGGATTGATTTTCTTAGAGAAAAGTCAGATGCTTTTGAAAAATTTAAATCACTTTGCATTAAACTTCAGAATGAAAAAGATCTTAAAATCAAGAACATTCAAAGAATTAGGAGTGATCATGGAAAGGAATTTGAAAATGCTAGCTTTGGTAATTTTTGTGATAACCTTGGTATTTTTCATGAGTTTTCTGCTCCTAGAACTCCTCAACAAAATGGTGTTGTTGAGAGAAAGAACAGGGTACTGCAAGAGATGGCTAGAGTTATGCTCAATAGCAAGAAACTTCCAAGGAATTTCTGGGCTGAAGCTGTCAATACTGCACGCTACATTTCAAACCGTGTTTTCTTGAGACCCGGCACTAGACAAACTCCATATGAGTTATGGAAAGGAAAGAAGCCGAATATAAGCTACTTTCACACATTTGGGAGTAAGTGCTACATTTTAAATGATCGTGACCAACTTGGTAAGTTTGATGCTAAAAGTGATGAAGGTATTTTTCTAGGATACTCTTCTAACAGTAGAGCATATAGGGTATTCAATTCAACTACTCATACTATTATGGAATCATCTAATGTAGTTGTGGATGATGCAGGAATTGTGTCTAATATTGATGATGAGTATGTTGTTGAGAATTCTGAATGTGCAGGTTTGGACTCAAATGTGAAAGAAGAGGAGACTGAAGAAATGCCAAATCAAACAGATCCTGCTCCTTGGGTTAGGAGGTCTCATAAAAAGGATGACATCATAGGAGATGTGAGTGAAGGAGTACGAACAAGAAGACAACTAGCTAATCAAGTTAGCTATGTTTGCTACACGTCTCAGTTCGAACCTAAGAAAGTTGAAGAAGCACTTCAAGATGAGTTCTGGATTGGTGCCATGCAAGAAGAACTCAATCAATTCCAAAGGAATGGTGTGTGGTTTCTCGTCCCTAGACCTAAGAGTACCAATGTCATTGGTACAAAGTGGATTTTCAAGAACAAATCGGATGAAAATGGAAATGTAGTGAGGAACAAAGCACGACTAGTTGCTCAAGGCTACACACAACTTGAGGGAGTAGACTTTGATGAAACTTTTGCTCCAGTAGCTAGATTGGAATCTATTAGACTTTTATTGTGTGTTTCTTGTGTGTGCAGGTTCAAACTACATCAAATGGATGTGAAGAGTGCATTTCTAAATGAAGTTCTTCAAGAAGAAGTATACGTTGAGCAACCAAAGGGATTTGTAGATCCACATCATCCAGAGCATGTATACAAATTAAAGAAAGCACTCTATGGATTGAAACAAGCTCCACGAGCATGGTATGAACGTCTCACCCACTACTTGCTTGAAACAAATACATAAGAGTTAGTGTTGATAAAACCTTGTTCATCAAATGTGAAAATGGTGAATTATTCATAGCTCAAATTTATGTTGATGATATTGTGTTTGGTTCCACTAATGAAAAGCGAGTGAGTGACTTTGTTAATGTGATGACTCGTGAGTTTGAGATGAGCATGGTAGGTGAGCTAACTTATTTCTTAGGTTTACAAATCAAGCAAATGAGTGATGGGATTTTCATTTCCCAAGCTAAATATGCTAAAAACCTAGTGAAAAGGTTTGGGTTAGAATCGGCAAAACACTATAACACACCTATGAGCACTTCATTGAAATTGAGTAAAGATTCAAATGGAAAAAGTGTTGATCAGTGTCTGTATAGAAGCATGATAGGAAGTTTGTTGTACTTAACTGCTAGTAGACCTGATATTTCTTTGAGTGTTGGTTTGTGTGCCAGGTATCAATCAAATCCGAAAGAGTCACATCTCACAGCTATGAAAAGAATAATTCGATATGTCAATGGAACTTCGGACTTTGGAATTTGGTACTCTTTTGACACTAACCCTAACCTGGTTGGCTTTAGTGATGCAGATTGGGCAGGATGCAGTGATGATCGAAAAAGCACAACTGGAGGATGCTTTTATCTTGGAAACAATCTTGTGTCCTGGTATAGCAAAAAGCAAAACTCTATCTCCTTATCAACTGCAGAGGCAGAATACATTGCAGTAGGTAGTGGTTGTACACAACTTCTATGGATGAAACAAATGTTGGAGGATTATGGTTTGAAACAAGGTACTCTGACAATTTATTGTGACAATACCAGTGCTATAAATATTTCCAAAAATCCTGTTCAACACTCTAGGACTAAGCATATTGACATTCGACATCATTTCATTAGAGAATTAGTCGAAAGCAAAGTAGTGTCCTTAGAGCATATGTCCACAGAAAATCAACTTGCTGATTTGTTTACCAAACCTTTGGATCATGCTAGGTTTCAGTCACTTAGTAAATCCATTGGTGTATGCTCTCTTCATTGATTGTGACATGTCATTTGTAACATGTGTTATTCATGTCTAAGAGTGGACTAGTGTCATATTTGTGTAAAATGATCTGTATCATTTATCTACTCTTAAATTCCTCACATTAGCCCTTCAGATCTTTGTTGCAATTGACAAAATGCCCATATTTGGACTTGTATAAGCAATTGTGTGAATGTTGTGTGTCTATTAAGCTCATCCAGTTTCTGAATGTCAAAAGATTTCTCATTGCTCTCAAATGTTTTTTAAAATAGTTTTCTTGTTGAGAAATGTATAATTGGATTAATAATGGCTTGGTAAACAAAAGCTTGGAAATGGCTATGCCCTCTGGAAGAGTGAAAGCTACCTCTACAATGTGCTTGAAACAATATCTTTATCTCCAAGTTAGAGGAGAATGCTACCTCCTTAGGTGCAATGAAAGCCGCCAATGCCTTTGGAAATTAAAATTAAAGTTGAATTACAAGAAAAGGAAGAAAATAAGCGAAAGAAGAAGAAGGAAAAGCTCAATAAAAAAAAAAAAAAAGACAAGCTTGTGTTGAATGATAATATAAAGCTATTTTGTAGTTGATATCAAAATATTTCCTTCAAAAGCTTATTTTTGAGATTTTGCGACTTTCTTGAGACAGGATGATATATATTTATATATATGTGCTTGCGTGTATATTGGTCACTTATTGTGGGCAAATGTTAATCTGTTAATGAAGTGATGATTGTGTTTGTGTTGTGTTTTGAAGTTGAGATAGAACTTGATATTTGTTGTGGTGTATATTTGTGACTATTGGTTCCTTAAGGATATGACTCCTATGTTACTTGTGTATGGCATTCAAGGGGAGTTGGTACGTGTATTTTCTTGTCTCTTGTGCAATTTTCCCATGTCTTTGTCTACTGTGTTCTTCCTTTGCCTCTCCCGTGACAAAAAGGGGGAGAAGTTTGTATTGTTGTGTAGTACTAAGGGGGAGAATTTGAGGGGGAGACACTTGTGTTCATCGTTTTGTGTCTGTTGTTAATGATTATGTTTATCTACGGGCGTTTATATGAACCGCACGGTGTCTACTAACGTCTTTTGTTTTGTGTTAGTGTGCTTTCTTTTGTTTCAGGTTCACCTTGACTGGAAATGATCTCAAGCTTCAAGTTTTTAGTTTTAAGATCATTCATTGTAATTTTGTGAGGTTGTATTTGTGAGTTCAAACTTTGTATCATTTTGTATATTTGTGAGGTTTGAGGTTTTGTCACGGAATAGCCAAAGGGGGAGATTGTTAGGTCGAGTATTTTCTAGGTTGGCTAATTCCGTACAAAACACTCTTTGGTTGTAATTGTGTTTAGGAGCTTTCGTTGAAGGCATCAAGATCATCGATTCATTTGATAAGTTGCTCTCAATCTCACAAAGGTTTTTAGGATCTCACACACTCACAACATATCATTCATTATGTTTCTAGGCATCTCATTCATCATTGACATGGTCTATGATGCATAGTTCATTGTATTGCATTCATATGTTATGTTCTGCAGATGCATCCTATAGATGGTCCCATATCTCCACCTTCCTATCCGAATTTCAAAGTGTATTCTTCATGAAAGTTGTTGGTCTATGTGTGTACTTACGCCTGTCAGTTTTTCAGAATTTTCTGGGCGGCACGTCGCTAGATATTAGATAGAAACTGGACATAGGTCAGTGCTGGAAAAACAGGGGAGACAGTTTTTGTTTGACATGTATGTGGTCCAATATGTCACCCTTCCTGTCAGAATTGTAAATGGTGTCATTCATGAAAGTTGTTCATATATGTCTCTACCTTCTTCTCTAATTGTTTCAGAATTTTCTGGGTGGCACGTCTCTAGATAATAGCTAAACACCAGACATAGATCAGTGCTGAAAAAATAGGGGAGACAGTTTTTGTGTGTCATGTATGTGGTCCAATATGGCACCCTTAATGTCCGAATTTTAAATGGTGTTCTTCATGAAAGTTGTTCATATATGTGTCTACTTTCTTTAGTTATTTTTTCAGAATTTTCTGGGTGGCGTTTCTCTAGATATTAGCTTGAAACCTAACATAGGTCAGTGCAGAAAACTGCACCCGACCCAACATGTGTGTCCGACCCGTTTTGTGTGGCAACCCGACCCGTGGCTCTTTCTATATAAATGCCACTTCGTCTTTTTCATCAAGGATCCAGAAAGAAGAACCCTAGTAGCTCCCTCTCTTCATACTCTCTCAACTCCAATCTCTCAAAACTCACCCAATCTCTCTTGTATGTCCATGGAATCAAACTAGAGACTTATGGTAAGTGTTTTTCTTATATGTTGAAATTGTTTTATGCTTCATATCATTTAAAACTCTTTGTTGTTATTGAATGAGAGTTAGATATTGATTGGATGTTGAAAGCTTGTGTTTTTTTTGTGTTTAATGCATGATAAGGGGTTTAGGAAGTTGAATTAGTACCTAGATAAGTCTATATTGTGATTTAGAGTGCATTTATCTTGATTGAATGAATTGTACCTCTATCTCACATGTGTTTAGTGGATTGGTACTAATCTAGGTTGGATCAAGAGTGTTAGTTGTTGTTATAATAATTTACTTGTTGCTAGAATCACATTCATATAAATATGTTGGCTGCCTTGTAAAGTTTATGCATTGAATATGTTTGTTCTATGACTTGAAAGTGTTGAATTTGTTGCAAAATTTGTTAAGTGTTGAAATGTGTTTATGCTAAGTGTTATTTAAGTAGATTGTGTGCACTAGTTCACTTAGCATCATAGGTTGTATTGGTCATGCATCCTAATTGTATGTTCATGCATCATTGAACACTTAGACTATAATCCTTTGTGTTATTGGAAGAGCTTGTGTAACTTTGGTTAAGTCTTGTGAACAAGCTCAAGGTTTGCTTCTTGTGCAAAAGTTGTATTTGTGTGGAATTTCACTAGTTGGCTCTTGCGAGACGATAGGTGTAGGCTCACGCCAATAGGAGTGTGAATTCTAGGATAGCTTGAGGATATACGTATAGTCACCTAGTGGATCTTGGGAGATCATTAGGGAAAAGGCCTGCGGGTAGACTAGAACGGGATAGTCCAAGAGGAGTGAGTCCTTGTAATTTCAACTTGAGGGTGTAATGCATTTATCACTAGTGGATTGTCCGTTAAGTGGCCAAGAGTGGTCCCGTGGTTTTTTGATCCCTTGTTGGAAGGGGTTTTCCACGCTAAAATCCTTGTGTTGATTTTGTTTATCTCTTCCGCATTTGTTATGTGTTTATAATTGTTGAATTGATCTAATTAAATTGTTGGTAATAAAAAATTGGATAAGAACCTATTCACCCCGCTCTAGGTTCATATAGACCGTTGCACTTAAACTTTCAAACTATATAGTGTGATCCTCCACAAGTAGTTCATGACTAAAGCTGGGTCATAAAGTCTATTATATCCCTCTAAAAATATCTTTTCCTTTAAGCACCGTTGATTCTCTAATGAATAATTAAATCTTGTCTTCCTCACGAAAAAAAAGAGAGGCCTCATAATTGTCCAAGCCCTGAATCAACCTTTAAGGGAACTACTCATCTACTTCAATCAAGAAATAGTGGATTCCACTATTGTATTCAAACATTCCCAGCCACAAGTCAAAATAAAAATCCAAGATACAGAGGTATTGGTCGAGATTTACATCAACCTCACTCATGGTAAATCAAAAGCTATGATCCAACCTTAAGGAGTCAATAAGACACTCAAGATTAAGATCACCTATAAATAGCCATCATTTATCGATATATATATATATATATATATATATATATATATATATATATATATATATCTCATCTACTAACGGATCTTGGTGAGAGATTCATATAAATCATGGTCCAGCCCTATATGATCTCATCATATAAGGTGCCTCCATTCTCATGTCAACTACATGAGCGGTCTAGGATAAGATCACCGTACTATACAAAATGAACAGCAATAGTAGATCAATCACAAATAAAGTACCAAGCTTTGTTCGCTCTCTACGGACTCTATAGATTGCATGTCTCAAAATGAATCCTCTCTGTATATGACCTTCATATACTCATTCTGAGATTACATCTTGCAATCTAGGATGTTCTTGTACAATATGTATATACTACTGAATATAAAACACTTATAAACTTGAATGATAATTTGAATAATTCTTATTAAGTCCTTAATCATTTACATTTACAAGTTTTAAGGCATAAATCCCAACGCGAACTACTAAAAAGAGGAGACCTCAAAGAATTCCTGACTAATAAAGGTAAGAATACCATGGCTCTACGAGACGAGAGAGTGCGACGACCGTTCTACACCTCCACCCGAGCCTCCACGAAATGAGAGAACGATCAACGTAATCTGAGGCCAAACGACATGCTCAACAAGCGAGAAATCCGAAAGTCCAAACACAATGACCAATTGACCTAACTTACAACTACACCATCAGCTTCAACAACGACGAGCACACGAATCTACTCAACCCCCATCATGATGCCCTCGTCATCTCCCTCACTGTAGCAAACTGCCTCATCAGGAGGATCTTGGTCGACAACAATAGTTCGAACAATATGCTATTCCTTGATGTTTTGAAGGAAATGCAGATGAACGAGAGCAACATCGTATGACGGTCGACAGTCCTTGTAGGCTTCAGCGAGGAACATAAGAACACCATTGGAGAGATCGTTCTACCCGTCTACGCTAAAGGAGTCAACTTGAACACCCAGTTCTTAATGCTTGATTGCTCCTCCTCCTACAGCATTATCATGGGTCGCCCATGGTTCCTTGAGATGAGGGCCATCCTTTCAACCTACCACCAAGTGATACATTTTCCTACCAAGTGGAGGGTCCGCGAAATCAAAGGCCAACAAAAGATGTCGCGCGACTGCTACCAGAACACTTTAAAAGCCAAGCCTACCGACGTATAGCACTTAAAGAACCTGAGCTCTACAGTAGACATTGATAAACCCGAGATGGAAGAGCTCGACGAAGTACCGATACTTCGGACTACTCGGATCACAAAGTCAACATAGGTTCTCGACTTCCGCAAGACATCAGAACCAGACTGATCGACTTCTTATCAACTCGACATGACAACTTTGCTTGATCACACGTTGACATGACGGGTATCGAACCAGAAGTGATGGTCCATAAACTACAAGTCGACCTAGACTACCCCCCAGTAAAGCAGAAAAGAAGGAAATTCACGCCCGAGGACAACAAAGTTATCAACGAAGAGATCAAAAAAGCTGATCGATATTAGGTCAGTAAGGGAAGTAAACTATCCTGACTGGCTCGGCAATGTCGTAGTAGTAAAGAAGAAGAATGGAAAGTGGCGGGTTTGTATAGACTTCACAAATCTCAACAAGACATGTCCTAGGGACTCCTTCTCTCTCTCATACATCGACATGATGGTAGATGCCACAGCTAGCCACGACCTTCTGAGATTCATAGATACATTATCAAGCTATAACTAGATCCTTATGCATTCGAACGACCAAGAGAAAACCTTCTTCATAGAGCGAGGAATTTTTTGCTACAAGGTGATGCGGTTCGGCCTCAAGAACGCCAGGGCAACCTATCAAAGATTAGTCAATAAAATGTTCGCCAATATGCTAGGCCAAACTATGGAAGTCTATATCAACAACATGCTCGTCAAGTCTCTCGTAGCGGAGCAACACCTCGACCATCTATGACAGTCGTTCAACATCATTGACAAATATAACATGAAGCTCAACCCCACTAAGTGCTCCTTTGGGGTGTCTTTCAGAAAGTTCCTCGGCTACCTGGTAACCAAGAAAGGCATCGAGGCCAACCTTGATCAGATCCAATCCGTCATAGGCCTACAATCTCCCAAGTGCGTCAAAGAAGTCCAGAAGCTAACCGGTCGATTCGCAGCCCTCAACCATTTTATCTCCAAGTCGTCTGGCAAATACTGACCCTTCTTCGACACTCTGAGGAAGAGCAAGTCGTTCGTATGGAACCAATCATGCAAGGAGGCCTTTCAAGTATCAAACTATACTTAGCTAACCCTCCACCCTTGTTAAAACCTAAGGATGAAGAGACATTATTGATCTACCTAGAAGTACCAAGACAACCGTTAGCGTCGTACTAATTAGGGAAGAAGAGGAAAAGTAACTACCAGTCTACTACGTGAGCAAATCTCTGCTAGATGTCAAGACACACTATAGCCAGTTGGAGAAACTAGCCCTGGCATTGGTCATAGCTGCAAGGAAGCTTAGACCCTATTTTCAATGTCATTTCATCAACGTGTTGACTACATTACCCTTGAAGAATATACTACACAAGCCCGAGTTATCCGGTCGACTAGTCAAATGGGCCGTCGAGCTAAGCTAGCACGACATTAACTACCTACCTCGCACGACCATCAAATCACAAGTATTGGCCGACTTCATAACAACTTTACTCCTAGCATGCTGCATCAGGTGGAAAATAAGTTACTCACATTGTCAAATGACACCCTTAATGGGGAGTGGACCTTGGCGGTCGACGGCTCCAATAACGTCAAAGGCAGCTGACTCGGAATAGTACTCACATCATCCGAAGGCCATGTCTTTGAACGGTCCATTCGATATGGATTCAAGACCACCAACAATGAAGCGGAGTACGAAGCCTTCATAGCCGGACTAAACTTGGCCAAAGACTTGAAAGTCAAACTACTCAAAGTCTGAAGCTACTCACAACTGATAGTGAGGCAACTACAAGGTTCTAACCAAGCAAGGGACTTGAAGATGATGTCCTACCTAGCATTGGTGAAGCAATTACAAGCGTCCTTTGAGTCGTTCGACATCAACTAAGTACGCTGACGCCCTAGCTAACCTTGGGTCAGCACTCGACACAACTAGCAAGCGATCCATCCCCATGGTTTATGCCCAATGGCCAGCCGTATAGAAATAACCAGAAGGAGAGGTCGACCCTATCACGGTCGAACCAACTTAGATGACACTAATGTATGACTACTTGGTCAACGACTCCTTACTGCACGACCGAAATGAAACACGTAGAGTCAAAGTCAAGGCAACTAGATTATCGATAATAAATAGGAAATTCTACAACAGGTCCTACTCTGGTCCTTACCTCAAATGCATCGACCTAATCGAAACTAGACAAATACTCAAGGACCTTCACGAAAGACAATGCGGGAACCACTCAGTAAAAAGAAACCTAGCCAATCGAGCCCTCAAAGCAGGGTACTATTTGCCCACCATGCGATCTTAGTCGTACAACTACGTGAAAAGGTTCGACCTATGAACCTCCAGATGAACTTCATCCCATTACATCTCTATGGCCCTTTATGAAACAGGGCATGGACATAGTGGGGAAAATGTCGGTAGCCACATGAGAAAAAGTATATATGTTAGCCGTCACGAACTACTTCACAAAGTGGGTCGAAGCCGAATCGTACTAAAAAGTCAAAGACCAATAAGTCATTAGCTTTATATGGAAGAACGTCATCTGCCGATACGACGTTCCAAAAGAAATCGTAACGGACAATAGATCACAGTTTATCTCCTAGGACTTCTAAAACTTCTGCGACAAATGGCATATCAAGCTGAGTTACTTTACTCCAAGCCCTCAAGCTAACGGTCAAGCGGAGTCGACGAACAAAGCAATAGTCTGGACGCTCAAGAAAAGACTCGACCAGTACAAAGGCAAATGGGTTAACGAACTATAAGGCGTGTTGTGGTCATACCACACAACAGCCAGAACTTCAACAGGGGAAACCCCTTTCTCTCTCGCCTACGGGTCAGAAGCTGAGATTGCCACTGAAGTAGATTATCCGTCCTATACGTTCGAACATGCGAACGAAGAACAAAACAACCAAGAGCTACTAAATGAACTCGACACAATCGACGAAAGAAGAGACAAAGCCGCCCTACAACTCGCCATCTACTAGCAAAAAGTCACTCGACACTACAACATAAACATTTGGTTGAAAGCCTTCAAGATTGGATACTAGGTACTACGCCGAGTGTTCCAAAACACTAAGGAAAAATGAGCATATAAACTTGGTCCTACATAGGAAGGACCTTACCAGATAATAAAAGTAGTATAACAAGGAGCCTACAAGCTACGCTGCATAGATGGCATGAAGATAGGTAACAGTTAGAACGCCATTCACCTCAAACAGTATCATTTCTAACCCCCTTGTCAACATTTAATTTACTTTTTTCTTATACTCATGAATAATATAAACTGACTTAGGCATCGGAGGGCCGTTGGTTCCAACCCTAACCATTCTGTTACAGGTTGATGTCATTCGACAATCCCGCTCTCAAGGAATACGTCCCGCATCAACCATCGTTTAATCCCAAATAATCGTGCCCGACAGCTAGGCCTGCACTCAAGGTCCAAAACCATGCCACAGATCAACACTAACAATTCAAATGTGAAACCGAATAATCTATACATCAACTGGGGCAACAAAATACAGCCTTGCAAATCTACACTACATTGACTGACTCATTCATGAGGCATATAACAAGTCTTTTCCGCTGTCGCTTGACAACCCGCGACTAGATTGGTATTTGCGGATTCCAACTATTTTTACTAAGTACGAAACACTACACTGTTCAAAGTGCGACTTGACGTTCGACATTCAGTATATACTTAAAAAAGTCCAAGCTAGTACTCTCAGAAGGAAACTTGTAACCTACACGACGTCACTATAATTGTTCGATGTATAAACATATTGTCGCTCGACATTCAGCAATCAACATTAATCTAGTTTTCGTTCGACCATAACGTCGACAAACGATTGAGGCGAACGACACTTTAATCTTTTTTATTTTATAAGACTGGTAGTTGGCTCGACTAAGTCAAACGACACGTTGATATTTATTTCATTTTTTACATAGTTACTTCATGATATGATTCAGAATTAGCTCGACAAAATCTAACAGTTGTAAAGACATATGTCGATCGACGAATAGAACAGTATTGAAACCGCATAACAAAGGAAAAGAAATTGTATTTAAAATTGCATTCCAAACCCTTCATGGGCAAAAATTCAAAAATTCAACAAAAAATGACTAAGTACTGATTTTACAACTCACTATGGGGCGACATCTTCCTTTTCTTGCTCAGCATCGACCTCATCTCCCTCGACTTGACTAGGGGGCTGACTCCCATTCGACTGAGTAGCCACCCCAAGACAGTCTCACCATCAGGGATTGGGTCGACAGGGTCAGTAGCCTTGTCTTCGACTTTATCCTCCTTAGCCAAATCGCCTGGCTCGACAGCTCCCTCATCGTCTCCCTCCTCACCATCCTCAGCATCAGGATGCATCAGCTCTTCGTGATCAGCAATCCACACCTTGGGATTCCATTCATCCGTACGACCATCCATAAACTGCCTCATCAGATTAGCCCTTTTGATAATGGTATTTGTTACACCTTTTTGTACCCAAAAGTATACGGGGTCGGCACAAGTAATACAATGATGAGTAAATTATCATCTCCACATGGATATTTAGGCATTGAGTACTAAAGTTAACTAAGTCTATTTCTATTTGGACAATCGGATGGTTTAAAATAAGATAACGAAAGATAAAACTAACAAACATAATACGTAAAATAAACAACCAAATTGAGAGACGAGCTAGGGTATTTAAATTCACCTAATCTATCCAATTGAATTTCATGAAAGCACATTGTTGTAGTATAATTATTCATGTTGATGATCGTGTTTATCTAAATTATCCAAAGTCCACTCTCGAGGTAAATCGAACCTATTACCACATACACTAATATCCTATCTCTCGATGGTATATCCAAGTGCATGAAAATACATTAGCCACAATAAACACCCTATATGATCACACAAGCAAATTAGTATATCTCTATCTAATTCTACTTGTGGTAGACATTACATCGAGCACGTTGTGGGCGTCTCCTCTCGATACATAACACACAACCAATTTATCATCTAAATGTAGGCCTTCACATTCAAAAGCATTAAGTACAATAATACCACTCAACAACATAATAATCAACCACAACAAATTAAACAATCAATTCATTCAAGTTTCATAGAAAAGGATCCATCAAAACCCTAACTTACAAGTTTAGTTCATAATTAAATATTCACAACTAAACATGTTTTCTAATTAATAAAGAGAGTTACAAGCAAGAAAATAAAGAAGGAAAGGGATAGAAAAACTCTAGGTGTGATGAACTTTCGTCCTCCTCCTCTTGTGAATTTCTCTAACTTCCACTTTCTCTAAATCCAAGCTTAATAGTGAGATTTTGGCTCAAGGATTGAATCCAAACCCTCTTGTTTCCAAGATGATCTTCTTCTCCCCTCTTTGCCTCTTCTCTTCTCTCTTGGTCTCCTCTTGGTCCTCTCCTTAGAGCCCTAGCCGAACTCCCTCTCTTTTCTCCCATTTTTCTACTTATAGGCACTGGAAATAGTGTTTTTTTGCGTTGCCATCGCGACCATGGGTCGCTACCACTGGTCGCGAAGCGGTGGTCGTGATACTAACTGCCGAAAAATTGAAGTTTCATCGTGACTGGGGTATCGTGACCAACGGTTGGGGTACTCACTGGTCCAAATTTCAAAATTGCGCACTGTTACGAAAATGACCATAACTTCCTCTAGAAAACTCCAAATCACGAACCGTAAATTGCATTGGAAAGTAGACATCTATATCTTTCCATACTATAAATCTCAAAACCCAGTCCACCCTCTAGAATTTATGGCAGCCTCCGAAACATAACCGGTCTGCAGTGAGAAATCTTCAATTCTTCCAACTGTACTAATGAAGACCCATTTTTGATCAAGAAATGGAACCAATAGTATTGAGAACACTATCTTCCAGCTGGTCGTATAGAGAATCATACTTGGCCTCCTTGACACTCAATTTTGTACCCAGCCGATCGACCTCTGATTTCAACCGACCACTCTCAAAAGTATCTTCGACCGCATGATTGGAAGCTTCATGAGCAGTCTTTTTGGCCTCCAGATTGGCAGCTCTCAAATTCTCCATGTCAATCCTAAGGCTTTGGTTGCTCAACTTGAGCTCCCTTACCTTCTTCTGAGCCAAGCTAAGCTCCTTCTTCGTGAAAATTTAGGATTGCAAAGCCTACAAGACAAAATTGTTCTTAGAAAGAAAAATGTACAAAAAACGTTAAGCCCTCAGAGTCGCACGACACCATACCTGGAAGAGGTGACCTATGCCCCAATCCAAAACTTGAGAAGAGTCTATCTCTTTCAAACGACTCTCATCTTCAGGAAGGAGAAGTCGCTCAACCTGGGGCTTGATGGACCCAAAGTCAGAGTAGGTCGAAGCATCCTGAGGAAAGGAGAGGCTAACCGACGTCTCACTGCCAGTTGCAAAATCGTCTCTCTTTCTCTTCTATCCTACGGAACTAAGATCCAAGATCTCCTTGCCTCGATTGAACGATGGAGGAGGAGGAGGTGTGGACAAAGGCTCGACCAGGTCGATCGGCCATTACTATAGTCCTTAACGAAATTCAGCCGGTCTTGTTAGGTGAGATCAATTAATTAATTAGAAATAATATTAAGACCTGCTGTCAATACCAGTCTCCTAACTGGACCATAGCAATAGTGCTCTTGATTTAATAGAACAAATTATTGGATTAATTTTGGTTTGAATTTCTTGGTTAATGAAGGTGTTGCGGTTGGATGTGGATGGCAAACATTTGTGGCATATGTTAATGTGGGATGTTATTACGTGGTTGGTGTCCCTGTTGGTGCACTTCTAGGATTTTACTTCAACTTTGGTGCTAAGGTAAAATATTTTGCTGCCCTAATCAGTAATACCTTAACTAAAAAAATAAATTGATTGCCAAACATACAGTGATCATTTGTAAGCTCTGCTTTGCAGGGGATATGGACAGGGATGATTGGTGGCACGGTGATGCAAACACTTATTTTATTATGGGTCACATTTCGAACAGATTGGAATAAAGAGGTAATTTAAGTCAGTAATATGGACATTAGATAATTTAATTTACAAGATTTTCTTTTTAATACATGCAAAAGGACTACATAATTTCAAATTTTACATCATATGTTCGGATAGGATTGTTTATATATATCTAATAACACTGATTTTTTTAAAGTAATAAAAAGTAATTAAATTTTAATTATAAGTTAAGAAGCAATTAACATTGTATTAGAAATTAATCTTAGGTGGAGGAAGCTACGAAGAGAATGAATAAATGGGCAGACATTAACGAAGCACTTTTGGAGGGCCAAAAATAACTCCCTACATTATCACTATAATCACTTTATTTATAACATCGCTAGTGGCTTTTCTGGACCAGCAAGCAGCATCGCTGGACTGCACAAAAAAAATATTAATGTTACTGAAACTTGCAATAGGCCTCCTCAACTTCGAGAAATTAAAAGACCATCGATCTGTTTAAGAATTTTGTTCTATTGTTTCAACTTCTCCCTGTTTATAATTCTTTTCTTCTTTATTTTTTATTCTCCCATTGTACAACTTTTTTGAGTTGATGATAATTCACTTAATAATACGCGGCTCATATTATTTTACTTTATGAACATATTGATCCATAAATTTACTATGAGAATATTTCATTTTGTAGGTACTAATCAACCTTCGCTACTAAAATGTCATTATTTTTGTGAGGTTTGATATTAAAATAATAATAATAATAATAAAACATAAGAAAATGTATTTTTTTTACCTATGAGATTTGACTAAAAGACACACTGATCGAACACGTAAAATTCACTAAAAATCTCACTCAATAGTTTAAATATGGACATAAACATCCACTTAAATCTATTATGTGCTAAATAAATTCTTTAGCATAAAAAAAGTTGTGCACTCTTGTCATAAATTCATGAATATATTAATCAAGAATATTCTAAATTCACACACACACACATATATATTGATATATAAATGAACCAGAGATTAAATAGGCCAGTGAAAGAACTCTAACTAAATTAAAGTTATTGTCTCTAGACTCTAGAGGCCAAGCTAGTTCCATCAATTTGGGAGGTCAATTTGAAAAACTGATAAAAGTTTAATAGAAAATTGTAAATAACAAAAATTTAGAATAAAATTTTACCTGAATTTAAAACGGGCCTGGGGCCATGCCCTCTCAGGCCCTGGCTTGGCCACTATTGTCTCACTGGTTGAAGAGCTCCACATTGGAAATTTTTGTATGAATCAATTTTGTGTTTTTTTGAAGGTTTTTTTTTCAAGGCAAAACAAACACATGAAAACTAAACAGCAGCAAGGAAACAATCCTGACTCACAGAGAACCAGGACTGATCTTGCGACGAAGAAAAGGCCAGATAAAGCAAATTTTCTGGTTTGGAAATCTCATATTTAATCGATGGATCATGTAGTACTTAGAAAAAAGAAGTGTAAATATTGCATGTTAAATTTCTATGACAATATTAGTCGAAAAACATTTTTGTGATATTTTTCAAGTAAAAAATAAACAATAGATTGTGTAGATTATGTACCCGGTCCATATATAACTGAGCAGCTGAAAATTTAATGTAGTAAACTGAATGGAGGTTGATGCATACTTACTTACCGTCGGCCCCCTGACCCCCTCCCTCTTTTAATTTTTATTGAAAATTTAAATTTCTTTTTTACTTTATTAAATTTATTTACTTTTTAATTAATTCATACTTTTGTTACCCGCGTGTTAACATTTCTTTTAAACTAAATAGTTATATATATTATTGGATACCAAATAAGAGAAGAATTAAATGTTGTGTTATGTCTTTGTCACTGCTCACTATACAATAGTGATTGAATTCAATTTTTCAATAGTATATATGTTGTGACCACCACCCAATGTGCTTCAATTGTAAGTGCGCTCATTTAATGTGCCAATATTTTAGATTAGAGTGACTATATATATATATATATACACACATGTGACAGCTAAAACTGATTATAATTTATTAGTTAGGCGCCAATCAAATTCTCTGCCTTTCATTTTCATAACCTGATAGCCAGAAGCCGCCACCCACCCATTACCCCTTTAAAAATCCATGATAACATAACATATCTCTGTAATTAACATATAATTCTCATAATTCTATCAGGTTCTCTCGATTCACCAATCTAACAGTAGAGTATCTAGCTAGATGGGAACCTCACAACAGAGTGACAACGTTCATCAACCCCTGCTCCAATCACTCCCTCCATCTTTATATCCTCAACCATCCGATCATGGGACAAAGCTACATGGATCAGACGGCGGCCAGCTTGAAGCCATATTATCTGACATCCAGTTGCCGTTACTCCACCGTCTCCGCCAGGCAACGTGGGTCGAATTAAAGCTTCTCTACAGCCTCGCCGCCCCGGCAGTTGCCGTTTACATGATCAACTATGTCATGTCTATGTCCACCCAAATGTTCTCCGGCCACCTCGGCAATCTTGAGCTGGCCGCCGCCTCCCTTGGCAACACCGGCATCCAAGTCTTCGCTTATGGTCTCATGGTGACACAACATCAACTCTCTCTCTGTAATATCTTTTCTTTTTATTTTGTAATTTTCTATGTGTGTGTATATATATATATGTTGTGAATTGTGATCATAAAACAGTTGGGAATGGGAAGTGCTGTGGAGACACTATGTGGACAAGCGTATGGAGCGCAAAAATATGACATGCTTGGGATATATCTGCAGAGATCAGCAGTCCTTCTAACACTAGCTGGGGTTCTACTCACCGTTATATACATATTCTCCAAACCTATTTTGATTTTCTTGGGTGAGTCTCAAGAAATAGCATCAGCGGCGGCTGTTTTTGTCTACGGCCTAATACCCCAAATTTTCGCATACGCTCTAAATTTCCCAATCCAAAAATTTTTACAAGCACAGAGCATAGTGGCCCCGAGTGCGTACATATCAGCCGCCACATTGGCCATACATCTTCTGCTAAGTTGGGTGGCGGTTTACAAGATCGGGATAGGGTTGTTGGGGGCATCGTTGGTTTTGAGCTTGTCGTGGTGGATCATTGTCGTAGCTCAGTTTGTATACATAGTGAAAAGCGAGAGGTGCAAGTACACGTGGGATGGTTTCAGCATACAAGCGTTTTCTGGGTTGACAGGCTTCTTCAAGCTCTCGGCTGCATCGGCTGTGATGTTGTGCTTGGAGACGTGGTACTTCCAGATTCTTGTTCTCTTGGCTGGACTGCTAGAGAACCCTGAGTTGGCTTTGGATTCTCTCTCCATATGGTATGTTCAATTTTGCTTCCTTTTTTGTGTTTGTTGTTTTGAGTGGATTATATTGCGTGTGAGCTGGACCTGACTGAAACTGGTTATTTTCAGTTTTAATTTTGTTGCCATTCCTTGCAAAATCCCATTAACATATTACCATAATTATATATCTACTTTAAGTCATGCTCTAAGAGCAATTTGCAAAGTTAGTACTATTATGATAAAAATTTGACTGCTGTTAATCGCATATGATGTCTTAAAGATAAATAAGTTTTTTTTTTTTTTTTTTCAAACTATAATGATATTACCATGTTCTCTTATGGATAAAACATATTTAAGAAAAATTCTTTTAACTTTATAGAGATATTAAAAGATTTTTATAAGGTATAATTTTTAAAGAGGCATGTTACACTAAAAAATTATCAAAATTATTATTTAAATTAAGTGATAAACTGATTTGTAATTACCAAAATATTCATTCTTAAAATAGATATACCAAAGACTGCATATTAGAGGTAATAAATATAAACTCATGAAACTTTGCTTTGTAATAACAAGTATCGACAAAAATGTCAATTTTGTAAAAGGTGGGCTCATTTGGTTTTTACGCAGTTACAAAACTGCTTCGCGTGTTCAAAGGATCGGGTATTAAGCAGTTGTGATTAGTAAGGGAATTATGAAAATTATATAAAGGTGTGATTTTCTTTATTTTAAAACTAAGTAATTATTTGATAATTTGACATATAGTAATGATTTTTTTTTAAAAAGCAAAGAAGAAACGACATAAAGAAAAAACAGTGCTATCATTTCTCTCAATCACCTGGAGCTTGTTCAGAAGAGAAAGAAAATTAAGAATTTGATGGCTGCAATGTCTGGTCAATATTGTACACAAATCTTCCTAAAATTCCTTGGCTTTTTCCTGTTTATACTTTACAGGATTTTAGCATGAATAATTGAATATTATTCGGATTCTTATATCATATTAAATATATATATAAAATATATGTTTTTGACTTGTCTTTAATTATACTTACGTGACCACCTAAGTATCACTATCGTCTATACGAGGTGGAGTATCTCAAATTCTCCACAAAATGTTCGAGTGCTAAAGAGATGATGATGGTTGTATTTATCTGAAAATCGTTGTATCTCAATATTGCGTCAGTTCTTAGCGCATCCCATCTATAGGTGGAAATTTTTTAATTCCTCTATAAAGCCAAATTTGCTTGTTTCATTCTAGACACGTGGTATGCATAAGTTTTATAATAAAATTTATTTTTTTATTTTTTTTATAATTGATAACAACTAACAAGTAATTAACTGTGATTGACACTAATTGGTTTGTCGTTAATGGCAGCATGACGGTAAATGGATGGGTGTTCATGATATCAGTTGGGTTTAATGCAGCTGCAAGGTTATTTTGTTATCACGTTTTTTGGATTATTATTACGATATTAATTTATAATTGTGATTATATGTCTAATTATTGATGATTCTAATGAAATGGTGTCCAAGCAGTGTGAGAGTGAGCAATGAGCTTGGAGCTGGAAATCCAAAATCAGCATCATATTCCGTAAAAGTGGTGACAATTATTTCCTTCATCATCTCCGTAATGGCGGCAATGGTAGTGTTAGCACTTCGTAATGTCATGAGTTACGCTTTCACGGAAGGTGAGGCCGTAGCTGAAGCTGTCTCCGATCTCTGTCCGCTGCTGGCCCTCACCCTTACTCTTAACGGAATTCAACCTGTCTTGTCTGGTACTATATACAATATTAATCGAATATTTGTTAGAGAATATATATTTTATTGGAATTTTTGTGATTAATTTAGAGTACTCTTAATGTTATTATTAATATTAATTAATTGATGAAATTATAAATGTATCGATATTGAAGGCGTGGCTGTTGGATGTGGATGGCAATCTTTTGTGGCATACGTTAATGTGGGATGCTATTACCTGATTGGGGTCCCATTGGGTTCACTTCTAGGTTTTTACTTCAATCTTGGTGCTAAGGTACGTAACACAATTTTGCTACCCAAATTAACAATCATATTATTTTTTTTCATTACAATTTTTTTTTTTCCTTTGTCTATTTGTCTATCACTCTAATTAAACTAAACAATATGATACACACTAAAAACAGTGCTTCAAAATCTAAGTGACGAAAAATTGATGATAATGGTGATCGTATTCTGTGGTTTATAGGGGATATGGACAGGGATGATTGGCGGCACGTTGTTGCAAACCTCCATTTTATTATGGGTCACATTTCGGACTGACTGGAATAAAGAGGTAAGATCGACAATGCATGCGTGCATGCCCTTTTCAATACAAATGTATAAGGTTAAATATTTTTATTACATTAAACTTCAGGTGCGAGAAGCTATGAAGAGATTGGACACGTGGGAGGACAATAAAGAAGCGGTTTTGAAGGACTAAAAGAAGCACTGGCTATAAGCACTTTATGTTTTTATCAACATTTGCAAGTAGTATCAAAAAGCACTTGCTAAGGGCTTTAATTCGACGAGTGTTTGTAATTTAAGTTGATTTGTAAGACTTAGTCTCTTTATCTTAATTGGATTTTATTGATTGATATTTCTGTAAATATCTCAATATTTCTTTTTTTTTTACTTCTAATTCTTGACTTAACAAGCCTATTCATAGGGAACTAATTGATATACTAAATCTTATTAGGATTCAAATTACTTATTCTAATTTGGACTAGGAAATCTAACTTGATAAACATCACAAATAATTAATAATCCTACTAAAACTAGGCTTGGTTTAATTCCTACATTGCCTCCCTTAAACCAAGCTTGGCGGAATTAACCATACACAACTTCTTCTTGAGAAGAGAATCATTCTTGAATTACTTCAGAATATTCTCAGCATATTGATCTTCAGAAGGACGAAAGTTGTTGATTTCCTTGTCTTTCACCTAGTCACAGATGTAATTCAATTTGAATTTAAAGTCCTTTGAATTCTTCTTAGCTTGGCAACTTCACTTAACTTCTTTGAAGTCTTCTTTTCGGATGTAATTTCTTTCTTCTTTGCATCATTGCAAATTTTTCTTCTTGAGACTTTTTCAACTCTCTGAGGCTTGCATGAAATTAAAGCGACATTACATGCTTCAGAATTTTCTCCTCTTTAAGGTTGTTCCTTTTTTGAAGGACTTCTTGGTTGATATTTTATAAGTACCGGTACAGGACTTTGATGAGAGCAACTTTTATGAGTTTTCTTTTGAGATGATTCACCAACCTTATGAGATTTTGTTACTTGTGAAAATAGCAAGACAAGAGAAAAGATTTTATTTTGAGACATTTCAATCTTTGCCACAAGTAGATTCTTCCTAATTTTATCAATGATTTTGCATTTATTTCCATCAAAGTAAACTGAATAACCTTTCTACATAAGCTGACCAATACTAAGGAGATTGTGAGCTAAATTTGGAATATATAGAACATCTTGGATAACATCCTTTTATCTCGCTTAGTGTAGGCGGTAATGGTGCATTTTCCTTCCACGCTTTGTAGTTTTCCATCTCCAAGTTTAAATTGAGAAGTCACATTTTCATCAAGCTCCATGAAGACATCATGGTTTCCAGTCATATGATTACTGCATCCACTATCCAAGAATTGTGTACTATTTGATTCACCTTCGTTATTTATACATGAGAAGAGTAAACATTCTTTATCGCTTTCGTTTACAAATTTTGCCTAATTGCTATATCTTTTATTCTTCTTTTGATACCAATAATCCCTATCAGAATGATTAGGAATTTTGCATTTTCGGCATTTATGATAACATTATTCAACCTTGTGATTATTTCTCTTGCAAATAATGCAATGATTTTTATCATAACGAAAGCTTTCTTTTGAACTCTCGTCATTCTTAGAATTTTTCTGTCATTTTTCTTTCTCCATTTTGATATTTACGCGGCATTGCAGTGCTTCTTCCACCTTGATATTTGTTTTGTCATCAAGGCGTTGTTTATGGGCTTGCAATGAACCCATCAATTCATCTAACGTCATGACATTGAGATCTTTTGACTCTTTAATGGCAGTGACTTTGTATTCGAATTTTGAATTCAGAGTTCGAAGAATTTTTTCCATAATCTGAACATCTGAAATTGTCTCACCATTGGAATTCATCGAATTGACAAGTGCTAATGTCCATGAGAAATAATCTTAAACTTTTTCTGACTTTTGCATTTGAAGAAGCTCGAATTGCCTACGTATGGTCTGCAAATGTACTTTTTTCACCCTCTCAACTCCTTTATAAGTTTTTGTAATCCTCAAAAATCGCTCGGGGACACGGGGCACTACAACCTGTAAACATATAACGCACATGACCCGCAGGACATCTGGGACACCGGGGTGGTGCTGGCCAAAGTCACTCCGACGGTCAAGTTAGCGAGTGCTAATAAGTATATAATGACTATGAGTTGAGATAAGTGAGTAATACTTATTGTTATCTTGACGATTGAGGTCTCCTTGATCGAAGAAGATGTAAGATCGGCTAATCGGGGTACAATCGGAAGGCGATCGGAGATGATGAACAATGGCCAAAGAGTGTTGTTTGAGTATTGATGGCTTTTGGATCTCAGTTTCCCAACCCCCCCCCCCCCCCCCCTCTCTCTCCTTGGAGAATTGTCCCTCATTTATAGAAGGATGATGCTTCTACCCGTTGAAGGACTCCATAATTACCTCTCCTTGCTATCCCCAACCAAAGAGGTTTGTGGATGCTTCCTTTGATCTGGCCGTTATAGATTGTAATTATGGTTTTATAGGACCTTCTTTAAAGTAGATCATGATTTGGTCTCCCACAGAACCAAGGAGATTCTATGTCGTACGACATATGGACTTGACAATTTGAACAGACAATAACTTATTGTATGTCGTGCGACATGTCGTTTGGACGTCGACCTAAGATGAGTATGTCGTACGACGTAAGAGTTCTACCAAGTCGTGGACACTGGGCTATTTTCCTTGTTGCTACTTGGATGTGTAGGGCATTAAGTGTATGTCATACTACATGAAGGTCTCACATCGAGTGTATGTCGTACTACATGGATGTCATACCACTTTTGGACTCTGGGCCTGGTCTTTGAGATATACTTTGGGCTTCTGGGATGGATCCTCACTTATATTTTGAGCCTGACATATTTTGGCTACTACAGTTTGCCCCCAAACTCTTTGGATTTTTTAAAAAAAAGTCAAGAGGTTTGTATCGTTCGACATGTAGACTAGGATCTATATGTAGATTTTTATGGTGGTTCTTTTATGTCGTACGGCTGTCACCTGTGAAGGAAAGTTCTTGGGTTCATGAGAAGATCACAATCCCTAGGGTTTGCCATGGTCGTACGACAATGTCGTGGTAAAAGGCGGTGAGTAGTTGGCCTTCCAATGGCTCCTCGACAGTTGTGCCAAAGTAATTGTGATTTTATGGGAAACGTACACACCTGATTAATGATGACGGTTATGGGGGTGTGTGCCCAATAAGAAAATGACACGTCAGCGCATGCCTTTTCCTTTTATTGCCGCCCTTTCCCTTTCTCTCCCATTTTCATTTTTTGCTCTCTCTCTCTCTCTTTTTCTTTCTCTCTTAAAAACCAGTCGCCTGCGCAAGCTTTTTCCGGCGTCATTGCTGCTCATTTTTTATCCTTTTCACGTGTATTCCGGCGAAGCAGTGGTCACTTTTGCTTTATTGGTAAGTTTTTCTTGTTCTTGCTAATTGATTTCCTATTTTTGTGTCTTTGTTTTTCTGGGTATTTTTTGTGTTCTTCGAATAGATTTTGAGAAAAACCTAAAAACGTTAGTTTTGATCGAAAAACACAACTTAGGTTTATATAGAATCTGTTTGTAGTGTCTGTGTCGCACGACAGTAGCCAAGACATATATGTCGCACGACCTTCTATAGGTATAAGTTTAACTGTCATGGAAACTGGTATTAGGTCGTGCAGGATCTTTAGTCTAGGTTTGACTACTAACTGTCGCTACTGTCGTTCGACTTGTAGGCATCCACGTCGTACGACCCTATGACTGTCTCTAGTCACGAGGGTACGTCGCATGTGATGGAAGAGATATCCTGTGGGGATTCCCCTTGTCGAACTACCAGGCGACGGGGCTGGCCCTTGTCCCATAGGACCAAGTAGACCGCTGGGTTTACTCCTGGTTAACCCAGCCAGTGTGTTAAAGGAAGAAGATGTCATGCGCATCAGGTATAGTTATGGCATACCTGATGGTGTCACACCGAGGGCACCTTTCAAGTGGGAGAGACCGGATTGGGATATCTCAAGATGGATCTGCTTCTATGAACTCCCGTTTCAGCAAGTTGGCTTCAAATTACTGGTGGTCGAACTACCGAGGAAGGTGCTGGATCACTTCGAGCTTGCCCTAGGGCAACTTATGCCTAACAGTTGGAGGATTCTGCTGAGGCTAGATTTGTTGTGTACAAGGGAAGGTATAGTTTTTGAGTTGCCCGATCTATTCTACACATACTCGATGAGGGAGTACGACACCGAGAAGGGTCGTTACAACTTGAATCTTCGAGTCAACAGAAAGCACCTTATCACGGAGCTTGACCACAAATGACAGGTCGTGGAAGGATATGTATTTCTTTGCTAGGGGTCTTCTTGTCAAGTGGCCTATAGGAGATTCAGTTGTTCGTACGACTTGGTCTAAGGCTAGTGGGTCATTAACTTTGTTGTGTCGAGTCATTCGACTTTATACTTGTAGTCGTACTGTACTAAATTTTTTGTTTGTTTTCTTATATTGCAGCAAACATTGGAGCTCCCCAAGCCGTGGTTGGTCTGACTTGTGCGACGCGTACAGCTAAAATATTGTCAGTACGACGTGAAGGAGAGAAGTTGGAAGAGTATCCTCTCCGAGGAGAACTTGAGGCCTAACCATCTGTGGAAGTTCTCAGTAATAAACGAGCCAGGTACTCCTTACCCAGCTTTTAAAAATTTAGTGAAGTTTGTCAGACTTAGGCATTGTGTCGAGCGACTGTACGGCATAAGGTTTCTGACACCTATATCATACGTCGAGCGACAATTTGCAGTTGACCTCATGACTGGAGAAATTGCTGCTCCTGGTGCTGATGATGCTCTGAGAAGGCTCAGAGAGAAGAGGAATGGGAAGAAGAAGACTCAGTCGAGCGACCATGTTGAATCCACTCCTCCACCACCTCCCCCCTTTAGTCGAGGCAAGGCCGTCCTTGATGTTAGTTCTACTGGGAAGAAGCGCAGAATGGAGGATTCAACTGCTGGTGGCGATACGTCGGTCGACCTTGTTTTCCCTCAGGATGCCTCTACGTATTCTGATGTTGGGTCAATCCTTCCCCAGGTCGAGCGACTTCTTTTGCCTGAAGATAAAAGTCGCTTGAAGGAGATGTGCCTCTCTCAAGCTGCTAATTGGGGCCTTGGCCACCTTTTCTAGGTATAGTCGTACGACTACTAACTTCCTCTTCTGTTTACTTTGAATTTTTTCTAAGTGTTTGATTTTGATATTTGCAGGCTCTTCAATCTCATGTTCACTTGAAGAAGGAGCTTGGTCTGGCCCTTAAGAAGGTGAGGGAGCTGAAGTCGAGCAACCTAGAGCCTCAAGCTCGACAATGAAAAGTTGAAAGCCTCAAGTCTGGAGGCCAAGAAGATAGCTCATGAGGCGTCTAGTCGTGCGGTCGAGGCGACCCTCGAGCTAAACAAGCTAAAATCGAATGTCCACTTCCTCGAGGCTAGGCTCAAAGCTAAGGAAGGCGGATTACAATTCGCTGTACGACAAGGCTGAGGACAACGTTCTTAATCCTATTATCAAAACTCACGTGGACTTGATGAAGGAATATAGGGATGGTCGTGCGACCGAGTGAAAAGTTGATAGGTAGATTGCTGACCACGAAGAGCTGACACGTTCGGACAACGAGGAAGAAGAAGGTGAAGATGGTGGAGCCAAGGAGAAAGTTGAAGCAAAAACCGCAGAGGACAAAGCTGGAAGTGAGGAGCTAATCCTTCCTCCACCAGAAGGTTCGACCGTCATGGCCTTGGCAGCACAACCCATTGGAGAGCGTGATGACGTTGCCCCATAAAGAGTTGTAATTTTTCAACTTTGCAAAAACTTTAATTTATTTATGCCTATGGAGGCATTAATTTTATTTTGTCAAACGTTATTTCAATTTTAATATATAATGCATTTTGATCTTCCATAGAGTCGTGCGATAAATGTTTAAAATATATTTGTGCTTGAGACTGAGGTTTACCTTGAATGTAAGGTCGTTCCTCATGAAATTAAATGTGGGTCGCGCGACAATTGAATGTATTAGTGACCTTGAAAGCAGGTCGTGGTCCATGACCTTGAATACAGGTCGTACGACCACTATTTGTGTTATAGTGACCTTGAAAGCAGGTCGTGTACCTTGAATGCAGGTCAGTGCGACCACTATTTGATTTAAATGACCTTGAAAGTATGTCGTGGTCCATGACCTTGAATGCAGGTCGTAATGGTGAATTGTTGAAAGCAGGTCGTGGTCCATAATCTTGAATGTAGGTCGTACGACTACTATTTGTGTTATAGTGACCTTGAAAGCAGGTAGTGGACCTTGAATGCAGGTCGTGCGACCACTATTTGATTTAAATGACCTTGAAAGCAGGTCGTGGTCCATGAACTTGAATGCAGGTCGTAGTGGTGAATGGTTGTGCGACTTACATCGGTTCTTGTTCATATGATATTGATTTGCCCCAGTTGGAGTGTGGGACTTTATAGTTTCATGCTTCAACTCTTATACTCTTATTTTTCTTGTGCGGCGTAACACCTTGAAAGTAGGTCAGTGTGGGATTGTCCAGTGATGGCGACCTATATAAAAGAGTTAGGGTTGGCTGTTGGCTTTACCAACGGCCCTCCAATGCCTAAGTGAGTTCCATGTCGTAGGATAACAAAATTAAAGAAAGAAAAAGTAGGATTGTAGAAATGATATTGTTTTAGATGGCATGCATTCCAACTGTTGCTGATCTCCATACCATTTGTACATCGTAATTTGTAGGCTCCATGTCCAACTACTTTGGTGATTTGGTATGGCCCTTCCTACGTAGGACCGAGTTTACCTGCTCTTTTTTCCTTTGTGTTTTGGAAGACGCAACGAAGGACCCAGTCTCCAACATTGAACGTTTTGAGACGAATATTCCTGTTATAATGTCGGGCGACTCTTTACTGATATATCGCCAATCTGATTGCGACCTTATCACGACGCTCGTCGATTGTGTCGAGTTCGTTTAGTAATTCTTTGCTGTCTGTCTCTTCGATTGTGTGTTGTATTCTGTAAGAAGGGTAATCAACCTCAGTTGCTATTATGGCCTTTGAGCCGTAGGTTAGAGAGAATGGCATTTCCCCTATTAACATTCTGATCGTCGTACGGTAGGACCATAACACGCCTTGTAGCTCGTCGGCCCTATTTCCCTTTGTATTGGTCGAGTCGCTTTTTGAGGGTGGACATGATCGTTTTGTTGGTGGATTCTGTTTGGCCATTGGCTTGAGGATATCTTGGGCTTGAATAGCTTAGTTTGATTTTCCACTTGTCGCAAAAGTCTTGGAAGTTGTATGATATAAATTGTGAGTCATTGTCAGTGACTATCTCTTTTGAGACTCCGTAGCGGTATATAACATTCTTCCAAATGAATCTTTTTACTTCGGAGTCTTTGATTTTCACATATGACTCGGTCTTCGACCCATTTTGTGAAGTAATCTGTCACGGCTAGCATGTAGACCTTTCCTCCGGTAGCAACTAGCATTTTTCCTACTATGTCCATCCCTCACTTCATGAAGGGCCATGGTGCTGAGATGGGGTAAAGTCGCTCCGAGTGCTGATGCGAAATATGGGTGAAGCGTTGGCATGGATCACATCGTTTGACGAGGTCGTGCGACTCAGATCGTATTGTCGACCAATAGTATTCTGCTGTGATTGCTATGTTGGCTAGGCTTCTCCCCGCTGAGTGGTTTTTTCGCATTATCCTTCGTGCAAGTCCTTGAGTACCTGCTGAGCCTCAATTGGGTCGACACATTTAAGATAGGGCCCGGAGTAGGACCGCTTGTAAAGTTGACCTTCTATTATGGAGAATCTGGCAGCCTTTATCTTGACTCTTCATACTTCTACCTTGTCAGATGGAAGGGTGTCGTTCATCAGGTAGTCGTAGATTGGAGTGATCCAAGTTGGTTCGTCCGAAATTGGTTCAACTTCGAGCTTAGTTAGTTTCCACACAGCTGGCCATTGGGTCAAAATCATAGGGATGGTCCGCTCAATTGTAGTATCTAGTGCGGAACCGAGGTTGGCGAGCGCGTCGACATGTGTGTTTTCTGATCTTGGTATTTGTTCGATGTTGAATGACTCGAAAAGGCTTGTAGTTCTTTTACCAAGATTAAGTAAGCCGACATTTACAAGTTTCGAGCTTAGTAGGATCCTTGCAATTGTCTCACAATTAATTGGGAGTCACTACGTACCAAGGTGAGACCGGCTATAAGGGCCTCATATTCAGCTTCGTTGTTAGTGGTTTTGAATCCGTATCGGATGGATCGCTCGATGACGTGTCCCTCGGGTGAGGTAAGTACTACCCCTAGTCCGCTGCCTCTGGCGTTACTTGATCCGTCGACTGCCAAGGTCTAATCCTCTTTCGACGTGTCGCACGACATGGTACAAAGCTCTTCTTTTGCTTGTTGTAGAATCCTAGGTGTGAAGTCCCGCTATGAAGTCTGCCAATGCTTGTGACTTGATCGCTGTGCGCGGCTGATAGTTGATGTCGTGTTCGCTTAGTTCCACTGCCCATTTTACTAGTCGTCCAGGAAAGCTCAGGCTTGTGTAGGTTGTTCTTCAAGGGAAAGGTAGTGAGTACGCTGATGATGTGGCATTGGAAGTATGACCTCAATTTCGTGCGGCTGTAACTAGTGCAAGGGCCAATTTCTCAAGTTGAGTGTACCTTATTTCTGCGTCCAGTAGGGTCTTGCTGATGTAGTATACGATGAGTTGCTTGCCATCTTCTTCCCTTAATAGTACTGCGCTATCAGCTGTTTCGGATACAGCGAAGTAGAGTAGAAGTGTTTCTCCTTCCTTAGGTTTGGATAGGAGGGGAGGGTCTGCTAGGTACCGCTTTATGTTTTAGAATGCATCTTCGCTTGTTTGATTCCAATCAAATGATTTACTCTTCCTTAGAGCGTCGAAGAAAGATTTGCATTTTTTGGATGACTTTGAGATGAAATGGTTGAAGGCCGCGAGTCGCCCAGTCAGTTTTTGCACGTCTTTGATACTTTTAAGGGACTTCAAGTCCATGATGGATTGGATTTGATCTGGGTTGGTCTCGACCCCTCTTGGTCACCAAATAGCCGAGGAACTTTCCTTATGAAACTCCAAAGGAACACTTGGTTGGATTAAGTTTTATCCCGTATTTGTCAATGATATCGAACGACTGTCGGAGGTGGTCGAGATGCTGATCCGCTATTAATGTTGATCTGGGTTGACCTCAAGTTTTTTCCTGGTCGTCCGGATGCATGAGGATTTGGTTGTAGCCAGGGAATGTATCCATGAAGCTCAATAGTTCGTGGCCTGTTGTAGCGTCTACCATCATGTCGATGTGTGGTAGGAGGAAGAAATCCTTCGGACAGGCCTTGTTGAGGTCTGTAAAGTCGATGCAGACTCGCTACTTCCCGTTCTTTTTCTTCACTACTACTACGTTTGTGATCCAGTCTGGGTAATTCACCTCTCTCACTGAGCCAATGTTGATTAGCTTTTGGATTTTCTCGTTGATAACTTTATTGCGTTCGGGTGTGAACTTCCTTCGTTTTTGCTTTACAGGTGGATAATCTCGGTCGACTTGCAGCCTATGCACTAGGACTTCCGGATTAATACTGGTCATGTCAGCGTGCGACCATGCGAAGCTGTCATGTCGGGCCGTCGAGAAGGTGACTAACTTTGTTCTAATATTTTGTGGAAGGCGGGATCCGATACTAACTTTGTGGTCTGGGAAACTCGGATGTATGGATACTTCGTCGAGCTCCTCCATTTCTGGTCCGTCTTTGTTGGTAGCGGTGCTTGCGTTCTGTAATTGCTATAAGTCGGACGACCTAATTTTTAGAGTGTTCTGGTAGCAGTCACGCGAGGTCTTTTGCTGCCCTCGGATCTCGTGGACTCCCCATTTGGTAGGAAAATGGATGACCTTATGATATGTCGAGGGGATAGCCCTCATCTCATGAATCCATAGGCGACCCATGATTATGTTGTAGGACGACGGGCAGTCCAGGATGAAGAAGCGTGTGTTCAAGTTGATTCCTTCAGCGTAGACTGGGAAGGACGATTTCCCCTATGGTGTTCTTATGTTCTCCACTGAATCCTACCAAGATGGTCGAGCGACGTACGATGTTACACTCATCAATATGCATCTCTCTTAGCGCGCCAAGGAAGAGTACATTTGTTGAGCTTCCATTATCCACTAGGATCCGCTTAATCAAACAGTTGGTCACTGTTAATGAGATTACTAGCGCGACGTGGTAGGGGTTGAGTAGATATGTGTGCTCATCGCTGCTAAAACTGATCGGGTAATTGGGGTCTACCGTATGGGTTTGTCGGACTTCCGTATGACCGGCTTGCCGTGAATGGCGTTTTAGCTTCTGAGTAAGTGACTCCATTGACTTCGGATCCGCCAGAGATGACAGTTCACTAGTTCTTTCGTGTTTAGGAGGTTCTGGTGGTGGAATTGAAGCAATGTCGCGCGACCTATCTTTGTTCAAAAAGGTCTGCCTTACCTTTGTTAGTCAGGAATTCCTTGAGGTGGCCCTTCTTGAGTAGTTCTGCCACTTCTAGTCGTAGTGCGACGTAATGCTCTGTTCGAATGGCCGTGGTCGCTATGAAATTCAGCACCACTTGGAGTTGACTCTCTGATCCGGTGGGCTCATCATCTTGTTTGGCCACTGAACTGATCTACCCATTCCTTTGAGGACGGCGACTACCTCCCCTGGTCTAATACTCAAATTATATTCTGGCAATACGTTCTTTGGCCGGACGAAATGGTCTTGGCTGTCTGTTGTCGCACCGGCGCTCGTATCTTATTCGGCCGTCCCTTCGAGGTATTAGTCGAGTACGGTTCGACACGTCTGTCATTAATTCGCTGTTCGACCCTCATATTCGACCTGTCTTCCTTGTTGTTTGCTCTATTAGGTTTATATTTTACTTCGTTTTCTTCCAATTTTATCTGTGCCCATGACTTGGCTAGGACGTCTTCCATGGTTTTGCAAGGGTATTGGTGAGCTCCTTGTATAGGTCGAAGTCATAGAGTAGACCCTTGTGGAAGGCTGATATGGCTGTCGCCTGGTTGCAATGAGGGATGGAAACCTTTTCATTGTTGAAGCGGCCTACAAAGTCACGTAGGCGTTCACCCCTCCTTTGGCTGATTGTCTAAAGGTCGTCGGATTATTTCTCTAACTTCTAGCTGCTAACGAACTACTCTACGAAGGTGTCCGTGAGTTGAGCGAAAAAGTTGATGGAGACATTGGGAAGGTTGGTATACCATTGTAGGGCTGGTCCTACGAGGCTCGAGCCGAAACCTTTGCACATGCATGCTTCCCTTAGGTCTCGTGGGATGGCGGCAGTGAACATTCATTGTCAATACTACGCAATATGGTCATCGGGGTCTGTCGTCCCGTCATACTGCTTCATACTGGGGAAGTTAAACTTTCTTGGCATCTCCACCAATGCTATCGCGTCGACAAATGGAGAGTCGACAAAGCTATTGGCTGCGCTTTTCTTTATAGGAGTAGGCATTCCTGGAATACGTTGGATGAGTGCTTCCATCTCCGCGAACCTTCGCGCTAAGTCAGGGTTAGCCAATGTTGACTCAATATTTATTTGATTTGAGTTCGACAGGGCTAAATGCGAAGGGCCTGACGGCGTTCCCGGTAGCGGGACGGTTTGTTGAGTTGAACCAACATTGCCATTAGGGGTGGAGGTAGGTGGCATCTCTCGCACCGCCATTGCTATGCCCTCCGATTGATGCCTATCTGTCTCGTTAGCTAACTGACTGCCTGATGTCGTGCGACAGTGCGTGCTCTTCCTGCGGCTCGAATGTTAGGCTCCGCACCTGTAAGAATTGGATCGAGGTCGCCAGCCGTAATACCTTATTTGTTCGGGCGAACTGACGCGTAGCAGGTAGCGTGGGTGGCTTGATCGAATGGCGCGGGCTGGGACGTTGAAGCGTCTCCAAATGGTAGGACGATGGTGAGGGAATTGATCTTATTTTGCAACTCTTGATTCTCTACTAACACTCGTTGGTTCTCTTGTTCGAGCGCTTGGAGCCTTTGGGTATTCTCTTGCATCTGGGATATGAGGAGTTGTACCCTAACCTCCATTGCGTCGTGATGAAACTCAACAGACGACATACTCGGATTTGCTGCGCTCTACCTTTGTTAGTTCGGAGATTGTCGTGCCCCACGGTGGGTGCTAAATTGTAGTCCATGGTGGACACGGGGCACTACAACCTGCAAAGATAGAACGCATGTGACCCGCAAGACGTCTGGGACACCGGGGTAGTGCCGGCCAAAGTCACTCCGACGGTCAAGTTAACGAGTGCTAATAAGTATATAATGACTATGAGTTGAGATAAGTGAGTAATACTTCCTGTTATCTTGACGATTGAGGTCTCCTTGATCGAAGGAGATGTAAGATCGGCTAATCAGGGTACAATCGGAAGGTGATCAGAGATGATGAACAATGGCCGAAGAGTATTGTTTGAGTATTGATGGCTTTAGGATCTCAGTTTTTTCCCCCCTCTACTTGGAGAATTATCCCTCATTTATAGGGGGATGATACTTCTGCCCGTTGAAGGACTCCATCATTACCTCTCCTTGCTGTCCCCAACCAAAGAGGTTTGTGGATGCTTCCTTTGATCTGGCCGTTATAAATTGTAATTATGGTTTTGTAGGACCGTCTTTAAAGTAGATCATAATTTGGTCTCCCACAGAACGAAGGAGATTCTATGTCGTACGACATATGGACTTGACAATTTGAACAGACAATCACTTATCGTATATCATGCGACATGTCGTTTGTACGTCGACCTGAGATGAGTATGTCGTGCGACGTAAGAGTTCTACCAAGTCGTGGACACTGGGTTATTTCCCTTGTTGCTACTTGGATGTGTGGAGCATTAAGTGTATGTCGTACTACATGAAGGTCTCACATCTAGTGTATGTCGTACTACATGGATATCATACCACTTTTGGACTCTGGGCCTGGTCTTTGAGATATACTTTGGGCTTCTGGGCTGGATCCTCGCTTATATTTTGGGCCTGACATATTTTGGCTACTACAGTTTTTATCAATATATCACACGCTTGTTTTGCAATTGTTGTATGTGCAATTTTTTCAAAGATTTGTGGGTCAATTGATTGGTTGATGAATCGTGCCTTCAAGTCTTTCTTCAGTGTTGCTGAATCCGCTGGCTACATATAATCTTGTTCTATGACACCCCAAAATTCTTGATACTCAAACAGTAATTGCATATAAGTTCTACAATTCTAGAAATTTGATTTTCCATCAAATTTTACTATTTAGGGCTGAAACATGTTGTTGTTATTCGTAGCCATATCTGCTCAATTGTCTGAAAAACTATTCTGAAACATTGTCGGCGCGTGAGATTCACGTGCGGTGGCAGCATGTGGGATGTATGCACTCCGTTAACGATGATGGTTTGCTGGTTGGATCTAGAAGAGCAGAGGACTCTGAGTTCACCGGTGGCCTTAGTTTTGTCTGATTCGTGGCGAATTGGCGTAGATCTGACGACGAAAATTACGTTGGCCGAACAATTTTTATCTTTATTTCTCTCTCCACGTAGCTTGAAACTGGGCAAGAGCACTTAGGTTTTACTCATCGGCGCCTGAGGATTGCTTTCCTAGCAGCAGTGTCGGTCAACTCGCCGGCATTCAATCGGTTGACGAGGAGGGGCAGCGGTTCGTCTTTGTTGGTGATTTTGATGGGTTTCCACTGCTTTTTTGGCGACAGCCCTTTGGAGAAGATTGAAGATCGGTGAATTTCGCTCAATCTGGCGGTGGCAGTGTCGACTCATTCTTGTAGTAGCCAAAATATGTCAGGCCCAAAATATAAGCGAGGACCCAGCCCAGAAACCCAAAGTATATCACTGAGACCAGGCCCAAAGTCAAAAAATGGTCATTGACTTTGTCGCACGACAACCCAACTAGGATCACTACGCGGTGATCCAAATAAAGACAATCATATGAAATCATGATTAACACACCTAAAAGAACCTTCATGTAGTACGACATACACACCACATATTGATCCAAGTAGCAACAAGTAACTCCAGTGTCCACTATTGGGAAAGCTCCTACGTCGCACGACACACTATCAAGGTCACTTTGGATCAACGACCAGCCAATATGTCGCACGACGTATATTCATAAATTGTCTCAGGACAATTGTCAAAACCACATGTCATACGATATGGAATCTCCTTGGTTCTGTGGAAGACCAAATCATGATCTACTTTAAAAGACGGTCCTACAAAACCATAATTAAAACCTAAACGGCTAAATCAAAGAAAGCATCCTATAAAACTCCTTCATTGGAGACAACAAGGAGGTAATGATGAAAACCCTCAAACGGGCAGAAACATCATCCCCCTATAAATGAAAGATAGATCTCCAAAGAGAAGGGAGGAAGAAACTTCTATCTGAGAGCCATCAATATTCAGAAAATATTCTCCAGCCATTGCTCATTGTCTCCGATCACCTTCCGATTGTAGCCCGATTAGCCGATCTCACATATCCTTTGATCAAAAAGACCTCAGTCACCAAGTTAACAGGAAGTATCACTCACTCACTTCAACTTATAAACATTATATACTTATTATCACTCGTTAACTTGACAGTCGTAGTGACTTTGACTGGCACCACCCCGGTGTCCCAGACGTCCTGCGGGTCACGTGCGTTCTATCTTTGCAGGTTGTAGTGCCCCGTGTCCCCAATCGATTTTTTAGGACTACAATTTGGCATCCACCGTGGGGCACGACAATCTCTGAACAAGCGAAGGTAGAGCGCAGCAACTTCGACTATGTCATCTGATGATTTTCATCACGACGCAATGAAGGTTAGGGTACAACTCCTCATATCCCAGATGCAAGAGAACACCCAAAGGCTCCAAGCGCTCGAATAAGAGAACCAGTGAGTGTTGGCAGAGAACCATTACAAAATAGGATCAATTCCCCCACCATCGTCCGACCGTTTGGAGACGCTTCAACGTCCTAGCCCGTGCCATTCGATCAAGCCACCCAAACTACCTACTACGTGCCAGTTCGCCCAGACGAACAAGGCACTACGGCTGGCGACCTCGATCCAATCCTTGCAAGTGCGGAGCCTAAAATTTGAGCCGCAGACGGAGCACGCACTTGTCGTCGAACTAGACAAATAGGCATCGATCGGAGGGCAGTGGCAAGGGCGGCGCAAGAGATGCCACCTACCTCCACTCCTAATGGCAACATTGGTTCAACCCAACAAACCGTCCCGCTACCGGGAACGCCAGCAGGTCCTTCGCGTTTAGCCCCGTCGAACTCAAATCAAATAAATCCTAAGTCAATATTGGCTAACCACGACTTGGCGCGAAGATTCGCGGAGATGGAAGCACTCATCCAACGCATTACGGGAATGCCCGCTCCTATAAAGAAAAGCGCGGCCAATAGCTTTGCTGACTCTCTCTTCGTCGATGCAATAGCACTGGTGGAGATGCTAAGAACGTTCAACTTCCCCGGTATGAAGCAGTACAACGGGACGACGAATCTCGACGACCACATTACGCAGTATCGGCAACGAATGTTCATTGCTGCCATCCCCCGGGATCCAAGGGAAGCATGCATGTGCAAAGGCTTCGGCTCGAGCCTCGTAGGGCCAGCTCTGCAATGGTACACCAACCTCCCAAATATTTCCATCAACTCTTTCGCCCAACTCAAGGACACCTTCGTAGAGCAGTTCGCTAGCAGCCGGAAGTTAGAGAAACAATTCGACGACCTCTACACAATCAGCCAAAGGAGAGGTGAACGCCTACGTGACTTTGTAGGCCGCTTCAACAATGAAAAGGTTTCCATCCCTCATTGCAACCAGGCGACGGCTATATCAGCCTTCCGCAAAGGCCTACTCTATGATTCCAACCTATACAAGGAGCTCACCAAGTACCCTTGCAAAACGATGGAAGATGTCCTAGCTAAGGCATGGGCACAGATAAAGTGGGAAGCAGAGGAAGTGAACTATAAACCTAATAGAGCAAACAACAGGGAAGACAGGTTGAGTAGGAGCGTCAAACAGCGAATAAACGACAGACGTGTCGAGCCATACCTAACAATACCCTGAAGGAACGGTCAGGTAAGGTACGAACGCCGACGCGACGACAGACGCCCAAGACCATCGACCGGATAAAGAACAAACTGCCAAAATATAATTTGAGCATCAGACCAGCAGAGGAAATCACCGTCCTCAAAGGAATGGGTAGGTCAGTTAGGTGGCCAGACAAGATGATAAGCTCTCCGGACCAGAAGGACGGCTCCAAGTGGTGCGAATTTCATGGCGACCACGGCCATCGCACAGAGTACTGCGTCGCACTACGACTAGAAGTGGCAAAGCTACTCAAGAAGGGCCACCTCAAAGAATTCCTGACCGAAAAAGGTAAGAATACTTTCTTGGACAAGGATAGATCGCGCGATATTGCTTCAATTCCATAACCAGAACCCCTCAAACACGAGAGAACTGTGAACGTCACTCACGGCAAGCCGGACGCATGGAAGTCCGACAAACCCGTACGATGGACCCAACTTATAATTATTCAATCAGTTTTAGTAGCGATGAGCACACAGACCTGCTCAACCCCCACCACGACGCGTTGGTCATCTCATTAACAGTGGTCAACTGTTTGATTACGCGGATCCTATTGGACAATAGAACCTCAACAAATGTACTCTTCCTTAGCGCGCTAAGATAGATGCACATTGACTAGTGCAACATCATATGCCGCTCGACCATTTTGGTGGGATTGAGTGGAGAACATAAGAACACCATAGAGGAAATCGTCCTTCCCGTCTACGCGAAAGGAGTCAACCTGAACACATGCTTCCTCATCCTCGACTGCCCGTCGTCGTACAATATAATGATAGATCGCCCGTGGATTCATAAGATGATGGTTGTCCCCTCGACGTATCACCAGGTCATCCGTTTTCCTACCAAATAGGGGGTCCATGAAATCCGAGGGCAGTAGAAGACGTCGCAGGACTGCTACCAAAACACTTTAAAAACCAGGCCGTCCGACTTATAGCAATTATAGAACGCAAGCACCGCCACCAAGAAAGACGGACCAGAAATGGAAGAGCTCGACGAAATATCCATACATCCGAGCTTCCCAGACCACAAAGTGAGTATCGGTTCCCGCCTCTCACAAAAAATCAGAAATAAAGTTAATCAGCTTCTTGACGACCCGACATGACAGCTTCGCATGGTCGCACGCTGACATGACTGGCATTAACCTAGAAGTCCTAGTGCATAGGCTGCAAGTCGACCCAGATTACCCGCCCGTAAAGCAAAAAAGAAGGAAGTTCGCGTCTGAGCGCAACAAAGTTATTAATGAAGAAATCTAAAAAGCTAATCGACATTGGCTCAATAAGAGAAGTTAACTACCCAGACTGCCTTGCGAATGTAGTAGTAGTGAAGAAGAAGAACGGGAAATGGCGAGTCTGCATCGACTTCACAGACCTCAATAAGGCCTGTCTCAAGGACTCCTTCCCTTTGCCACATATCGACATGATGGTGGACGCTACAGCAAGCCACGAACTATTAAGCATTCCTGGATGCGTTCTCCGAATACAACCAAATCCTTATACACCCGGACGACCAGGAAAAAACTTCTTTCATCACGAAGCGCGACATTTTTTGCTACAAAGTGATGCCTTTTGGTCTCAAAAACGCCGAGGCAACCTACCAAACGTTAGTCAACAAAATGTTCGCCAGTATGCTCGGACAAACCATGGAGGTCTACATCCGACAGTCGTTCGATATCATTGACAAGTACGGGATGAAGCTTAATCCAACCAAGTGTTCCTTTGGAGTCTCATCAGGAAAGTTCCTCGGATATTTGGTAAACAAAAGGGGCGTCGAGGCCAACCCAGATCAAATCCAATCCATAATGGATTTGAGATCCCCCAAAAGCATCAAAGACGTACAAAAACTGACTGGGCGACTCGCGGCCCTCAACCGTTTCATCTCAAAGTCATCCGAAAAATACAAGTCTTTATTCGACGCTCTAAGTAAAAGTAAATCATTTGATTGGAATCAAACAAGCGAAGATGCATTCCAAAACATTAAGCATTACTTAGCAGACCTTCCCCTCCTATCCAAACCTAAGGAATGAGAGACACTTCTACTCTACCTCGCTGTGTCCGAAACAGCCGTTAGCGCAGCACTAGTGAGGGAGGAAAATGGCAAACAACTACCCGTAGACTACATCAGTAAGACCTTACTCAACGCATAAACAAGGTACACTCAACTTGAGAAACTGGCCCTTGAACTAGTTACAGCCGCAAGGAAATTGAGATCGTACTTCCAATGTCACACCATCAGCGTACTCACTACCTTTCCCTTGAAGAATGTCCTACACAAGCCCGAACTTTTCAGGACGACTAGTAAAATGGGCAGTGGAGTTAAGCGAACACGACATCAGCTATCAGCCATGTACAACTATCAAATCGCAGGCGTTGGCAGACTTCATAGCGGACTTCACACCTGGGATTCTACAACAGGTGAAAGAAGAGCTTTGTACCATGTCGTGCGACGCCTCAAAGAAGGATTGGACCTTGGCAGTCGACGGATCAAGTAACGCCAAGGGCAGCGGACTAGGGGTAGTACTTACCTCACCCGAGGGACACGTCATCGAACGATCCATTCCGATGCGGATTCAAAACCACTAACAACGAAGCCGAGTATAAGGCCCTCACAGCCTGGCTCACCTTGGCAAAGGACTTACGCGTCGAACGGATAAAGGTACGTAGTGACTCCCAATTAATTGTGAGACAATTGCAAGGATCCTACCAAGCTCGAAACTTGAAAATGTTAGCTTACTTAACCTTGGTGAAAGAACTACAAGCCTCGTTCGAGTCGTTCGACATCGAACAAATACCAAGATCAGAAAACACACATGTTGACGCGCTCGCCAACCTCGGTTCCGCACTAGATACCACAGTTGAGCGGACCATCCCCATGGTTTTTACCTAATGGCCAGTTGTGTGGAAGCCCTACCTTAAATGTGTCGACCCAATTGAGGCTCAGCAAGTACTCAAGGACTTGCACGAAGGGCAATGCGGAAACCACTCAGCGGGGAGAAGCCTAGCCAACAAAACAATCACAGCAGGATACTATTAGCCGACAATGCGATCTAAGTCGCACGACCTCATCAAGCGATGTGACCCATGCCAACGCTTCGTCCACATTTCGCATCAGCACCCGGAGCGACTTTACCCCATCTCAGCACCATGGCCCTTCATGAAGTGGGGGATGGACATAGTAGGAAAAATGTCAGTCGCTACCAGAGGAAAGGTCTACATGCTAGCCGTGACCGATTACTTCACAAAATGGGTCGAAGCCAAGTCATATGTGAGAATCAAAGACTCCGAAGTAAAAAGCTTCATTTGGAAGAATGTCATATGCCGCTACGGAGTCCTAAAAGAGATAGTGACTGACAATGGCTCACAATTCATATCATACGACTTCCAAGACTTTTGCGACAAATGGAAGATCAAATTAAGCTACTCGAGCCCAAGATATCCTCAAACCAACGGCCAAGCAGAATCCACCAACAAAACGATCATATCCACCCTCAAGAAACGACTCGACCAATACAAAGAAAAATGGGCCGACGAGCTACAAGGCGTGTTATGGTCCTACCGTACGACGATCAGAACGTCAATAGGGGAAACGCCGTTCTCCCTAACCTATGGCTCGGAGGCCGTAATAGCAACTGAGGTTGATTACCCTTCTTACAGAATACAACACGCAACCGAAGAGACAAACGATAAAGAACTACTGAATGAACTCGACACAATCAACGAACATCGCGACAAGGCCGCAATCAGATTGGCAATATATCAGCAAAGAGTCGCCCGACATTACAACAGGAATATTCGTCTCAAAACGTTCAATATTGAAGACTGGGTCCTTCGTCGCGTCTTCCAAAACACAAAGGAAAAAGGAGCAGGTAAACTCGGTCCTACGTGGGAAGGGTCATACCAAATCACCAAAGCAGTTGGACATGGAGCCTACAAACTACGATGTACAGATGGCATGGAGATCGGCAACAGTTGGAACGCATGCCATCTAAAACAGTATCATTTCTAAAGCCTGACCTTTATACTTTTTCAATTTTTATCATCCTACGACATGAAACTCACTTAGGTATCGGAGGGCCGTTGGCCCTAACTCTTTTATACAAGTTAGCATCGCAGGACAACCCAGCACTGAAAGTATTTTTTGATTCATGCCACACAACCTGCTTTCGAGATGTTATGTCGCACGATGAAATTAATAAAAGTTTAAGCATGAAACTATAAAGTTCCACACTCCAACTGGGGCAAATCAATATCATAAGAGCAAGAACAGATGTAAGTCACACAACAACTCACTGCTACGAATTTGGAGTTTTTTCGACATTCCGGCTTTCATATATTTCGACACACATCAACCGGCAACTCCACTATAAACAGTGTTCGCACGACCTGCATTCAAGGTTATGGACCACGACCTGCACTCAAGGTCACTATAAATCAAACAGTTGTCGCACGACCTGCATTCAAGGTTATGGACCACGACTTGCTTTCAAGGTCACTATAACAGTCGTCGCACGACCTGAATTCAAGGTCATGAGTCACGACTTGCATTCAAGGTCATTTTAAAACCAAACAGTGGTCGCACGACCCGAATTCAAGGTCATAAGACACGACCTACATTCAAATTCCATGAGGAACGACCTGCATTCAAGGTGAAATTCAATTTAAACACAATTATATTTCTAACATTTGTCGCACGACTCTATGGAAAGTTAAAATGCTTTATATATTAAAATAATCGTTCGACAAAATAAATGTAAATGCCTTCATAGGCATAAAAAAACTTAAAATTCATAAAATTACAACCCCATATGGGACAACATCATCAAGTTCTCTAGCAGACTGAGCAGCCAAAGCCACGACAATCGAACCTTCTGGGGGAGGAAGTACAGGCGCATCACTGCCAACCTTATCCTCTGCGTTTTTTGCTTCGACTTGCTGAATTTTCTCCGTTGTTCCACCATCATCACCTTCCTCTTCATCATCTGAGCGTGTCAGCTCCTCGTGATCAGCAATCCACCTTTCAACCTTTCACTCAGTCGCACGACCATCCTTATACTCTCTCATCAGGTGTGCACGAGTCTTGATAATCGCATTAAGAACATTGTCCTCCGCCTTGTCATACAAAGAGTCGTAATCCGACTCATTAGCCTTCAGCCTAACCTCGAGTAGGTCAACATTCGACTTCAGCTTGTTTAGTTCGAGGGTCGCCTCGACCGTGCGACTAGATGCCTCATGAGCTGTCTTCTTGGCCTCTAGGCTTAAGGCTTTCAACTCTCATTATTGAGCTTGAGACTCTGGTTGCTCGACTTTAGATCCCTCAACTTCTTGAGGGCAAGGCCAAACTCCTTCTTCAAGTAAACTTGAGATTGAAGAGCCTGCAAAAATTAAATTCCACTACTTAGACAATTTACAATTTAACAACGTAAGGGCTAGTAGTCATACGACTTTACCTGAAATACGTGGCTGAGTCCCCAGTCGACAGCTTGGGAGAGGCCCATCTCCTTCAAACTACTCTCATCCTCAGGCAACAGCAATCGCTCGACCTGAGGCAAGATCGAGCCGAAGTCAGAATACGCGGATGCGTCCTGGGGAAAAGCGAGGTCGACCGACGCCTCGCTACCAACGGTCGAGTCCTCCCTTCTACTCTTCTTTCCAGTTGAGCTGATATCAAGGGCGGCCTTGCCTCGACTAGATAAGGGAGGTGGTAGAGGAGTGGACTCAACATGGTCGCTCGACTGAGCCTTCTTCTTTCCTTTCCTCTTCTCCCTGAGTCTTCTCAGAGCATCGTCAACACCAGGAGCAGCAATTTCTCCAGCCATGAGGTTAACTGCAAATCGTCGTTCGACGTATGATATAGGTGTCAGAAACCTTGTGTCGTACAGTCGCTCGACACAATGCCTAACTCTGACAAACTCCACTAAATTTTTAAAAGCTTGGTAAGGGGTACCTGGCTAGTTTATCACTGAGAACTTCCACAGATGACTGGGCCTCAAGTTCTTCTCGGATAAGATACTCTTCCAACTTCTCTCCTTCACGTCGTACAACAATATTTTAGTTGTACACGTCGCACACGTCAGACCAACCACGGCTTGAGGAGTTCCATGCAATACAAGAAAACAAATATTTAGCACAGTACGACAACAAGTATAAAGTCGAATGACACGACACGACAAAATTAATGACCCACCAGCCTTAGACCAAGTCATACGAACAACTGAATCCTCTATAGGCCACTCGATAAGAAGGCCCCTCACAAAGAAATACCTATTCTTCCACGACCTATCATTTGTGGTCAGCTCCGTGATATGGTGCTTTCTGTTGGCTCGGAGATTCAAGTTGTAGCGACCCTTCTCCGTGTCGTGCTCCCTCATCAAGTATGTATAGAAGAGGTCCGACAACTTGAAGACAATAGACTCCCTTGTACACAACAAGTCCAAACCCAACAAGATCCTCCAACTGTTGGGCATGAGTTGTCCTGGGGCGAGCTCAAAGTGATCCAAGACCTTCCTCAGTAGTCCGACCACCGGTAATCTAAACCCAACCTGCTAAAATGGGAGTTCGTAGAAACAGGTCCATCATGGGATATCCCAATTCGGTCTCTCCTCCTTGAAGGGCACCTTCGGTGCAACACCATCAGTTATGCCATAGCTATACCTTATGCGCATAAGTCCTTCTCCTTCAGCACACTAGCTGGGTTGACCAAAATTAAACCCAGCGGTCTACTTGGTCCCATGGGACAAGGACCAGCCGCTTCACCTGGTAGCTCGACGAGGGGAATCCCCACAGGTATCTCTTCCATCACATGCGACGTACCCTCGTGACTAGAGACAGTCACAGGGTTGTACGACGAAGATGCCAACGTCACGCCACCACTTGTTGTCCTCGACTCTGCCCACGAGTCGTACGACGAATCTATAGCATCGTCGTATCCTCGCCTAGAAGTACTAGGAGGACTCTCATCACCTCGACTCAACATCAAACCTACAAGTCGAACGACAGTAGCGACAGTTAGTAGTTAAACCTAAACTAAGGATCCTGCACGACCTAATACCAGTACTCAAGACTGTTAGCTTATACCTATAATAGGTCGTGCGACATATACGCTTTGGCTACTGTCGTGCGACACAGACATTATAAACAGATTCTGCCAAAAACCTAAGTTGTGTTTTTCGATCAAAACCAACGTTTTTAAATTTTCTTAAAAAAATATATTCGAAGAACACGAAAAAACATACCTAGAACCCAAAAATACAAATATAGGAAAATCAAATAGCGAAAACAAGAAATACTTACCCAAATGTGAAAATGCACATTGCCTCGCCGAAATAGACGCGAAAAGGGGGCAAAAATGACTGAAAGCAACGCCAGAAATGAAAGCACCGATCACTGGTTCTAGAGAGAGAAAACGCAACAGTGAGAAGCAAAAAATTGAAAGTGAAGGGGAAAAGGAAAAAGGCGGCAATAAAAGGAAAAGCATGTGCTGACGTGTCAGTTTCTTATTAAGCACGCACCCCCATAACCGTCATCATTAATCAGGCGTGTGTATTTCCCATAAAGTCACAATTACTTTGGCACAACTATCGAAGAACCATTGGAAGACCAACCGTTCACACCGCCTCGACCACGACATCGTCGTACGACCATGTCAAGTCAGGGATTGTGATCTTCTCATAAAACCAGGAGTAACTCTCAACCAACTGATCATCATAATTGATAGTCGTACGACATATAAATAATAGAAAACACCATATAAACTCTACATACGGATCCATGCCTATGTATCGTACGACACAAACATAGTATTGTATCCCTCCACACAATGAAACAACATCAAAAGGCAGTACAAACCCCTTGACTTTCTTCTTAAGTATAAGGTGTTTGGGGGCAAACTGTAGTAGCCAAAATATGTCAGACCCAAAATATAAGCGAGGACCCAGCCCAGAAACCCAAAGTATATCACGAGACCAGGCCCAAAGTTAAAAAATGGTCATTGACTTTGTCGCATGACGACCCAACTAGGATCACTACGCAGTGATCCAAATAAAGACAATCATATGAAACCATGATTAACACACCTAAAAGAACCTTCATGTAGTGCGATATACACCCCACACATCGATCCAAGTAGCAACAAGTAACTCCAGTGTCCACTATTGGAAAAGCTCCTACGTCACACAACACACTATCATTGTCACTTCGGATCAACGACCAGTCGATATGTCGCACGACTTATATTCATAAATTGTCTCAGGACAATTGTCAAAACCACATGTCGTACGACATGGAATCTCCTTGGTTCCGTGGAAAACCAAATCATGATCTACTTTAAAAGACGGTCCTACAAAACCATAATTAAAACCTAAACGGCTAAATCAAATAAAGCATCCATAAAACTCCTTCATTGGAGACAGCAAGAAGGTAATGATGAAAACCCTCAAACGGGCAGAAACATCATCCCCCTATAAATGAAAGATAGATTTCCAAAGAAGAGGGAGGAAGAAACTTCTATCTGAGAGCCGTCAATATTCAGACAACATTCTCCGGCCATTGCTCATCGTCTCCGATCACCTTCCGATTGTAGCCCGATTAGCCAATCTCACATCTCCTTCGATCAGAAAGACCCCAGTTACCGAGTTAGCAGTAAGTATCACTCACTCACCTCAACTTATAAATATTATATACTTATTATCACTCGCTAACTTGACCGTCGGAGTGACTTTGGCCAGCACCATCCTGGTGTCCCAGACGTCCTATGGGTCACGTGCGTTCTATCTTTGCAGGTTGTAGTGCCCCGTGTCCCCGAGCGATTTTTTAGGACTATAACTCTTGGCAGCTTAGGGCGGCGCGTGTGGTGGCGCGTGCCTCTGGCGATGATTGCTGCACTACTCCGGAAGTGACTCCTGCTTTTCTCCAAATTTCTGTCTAATCTTCTGAATTTTAACACTAGCACTGATACCAAATATAGGAAAATAATCTTTTCGTGAAAATATTTTTAATTAGGTTCTTTGTCCTAATTAAATTTTATTGATTGATATTTTTATCAATATCTCAATGCTTCTTTTTTTTTTTTTTTTTTCTGATTGTTAACTTGACAAGCCTATTTATAGGGGACTAATCGATATTCTAAATGTCATTAGAATTTAGATAACTTATTCTAATTTAGACTAAGAAATTTAAGTTGATAAATATCATAAATAACAATTCTATTGAAACTACGCTTAATTTAATTCGTAAAGAACATTAAAAGAGTTTATCATTATTAATATAGTAATCATTAAACTTCATAGTTATCTAATTTAAAGTGGTCTTTGTTCACAATATTTAATCATCATCATAAAGTCCACAAGACTTTTCATAAAAAGAAAAAAAGAATATATCATGAAAATTTGTTTGTATATATAAGTCACTGTCACTACTATTAGCCATTCGTATTTAGTCTGTTTGTTTTATTCTAGCGTGGAAAGATTATTTTTTCCATCATCATCAAATATATATGACGTGGCATGTCCATTTGTAGTAAAATGGTTAGTGTATCTCCCTCCCACTTTAGTGATGAGGGTTTCAATTCCCATCATATATATATGGATAATTTTCTTCACTTATTATGAGAGTAGTTTTCTTCCTACTATAAAAGTAGATATTCTAACCAAAGCGTTAATGATTAATCTCGACAGATTCCCGACCAGCTGTTGATATTATAAGTTTTATCCCTTTTAAAAAAATATATACATATGGCGTGGTAATTGTGTTTCTCCCTACAATCATAGGCCTTGACCTAAAAAGTCCTGGACACGCGTCAATTGATGGCAACTACATATCCAATGCGACTCTATACGCCCAAGAAAAAAAAAATATTGTATATGAAAATCGGAGAAGCAAAAGTTGCAGATTAACTCGACGAAACCGGAAAATATTGAAAGCAGAGGAGGAGCCCAAACCTCACGCCAATTGCACGTTGGTACGTTCTCTGAGTCAACTGCAACGGTTTTCACAAAGGCAATTGACAATCAAACCATCTCCATACTCGCAAAGGTCAAAACACGCTCAACGCATGTTGCCACCCGAAGGCCCATTATGTAAACAGACTACGTGACACCTGGCAGTGAAAATGAGCGAGTACTTTGACATCGTGTACTCTCGAAAGTACTACCTCTTCTGGTTAACAAGCAACACGTCCTGCATGGCTGCATTCTATATTTCCCGCCAAAAATAAAAAAACTCGGATCTCAAAATTATAGTTAATTTCTCTTTCAATTTCGGTTTCGAATCCACGATTGCCTCTACATATATATAGTACATAATCGCTCACAATAACTTCTCTTCATTTCAAATCTCGCAACGTTTTATTCTTTCACTCTTTAATACGTTTGCAAAAATCTGTCTCTAGAATCTCTCTCTGCTGCGAAAGAAGCCATGAGAGGACCGAGAGTTGTTGCCATTGCTCAGAAGAAACCTGATGCAGAGTAAACATTTACGTCTTCTTTGTTTTCGGTTTCGTATTCCCTTCCTTTTAACATTTATTTCTGTTTTTGCTTTCCTGTTTCGTCTTTGTGCGTGCTCTGATTTTTTAATTTGATCTCGTTTTAGCTCGCTCTGGTTTTGAATTTTGTTGCGTCTTTGTGTTTATTACTTTTCTGCTTCGTCTTTGTGTTTTCTAAAAACAACTTTGCTGCAACGATGTGGCTTTTAACTGTGATTGTTTTATCGGTTGGTGTATGTTGTGAAGGATAATGAAGAAACGCAAAGCTGAGAACAAAACGACGAAGGAGAAAGCGAGCAAGAAGACCGCTAGTCGTAAGGACTCTGATGCTCCAAAGCGTGCACCTACTGCTTTCTTTCTTTTTATGTAAGTTTCTTTTCTCCAATTTTCACTTGCATTCGATTTTGCTCCTCGTGAAAGTGTTTTCTTTGTTTTTGTGCTTTTGCTATCATTTTTTTTTTCTAAGTTTTTTTTTTGGCTCTGCTCAATGACAGGGAGGACTTTAGAAAGTCGTTCAAAGAAAACTGTCCAGATAACAAATCTGTTTCAGCTGTGAGTTTTCCGAAACTTCAATAATTTTCATGTTTCCTACGTCTGTTTGGTTTGGCAACAAAATTTGGTAGACTAAAATTAGAATCAGATTTTTTTACGGTTTTCTTGTTTCTTAGTTGAACTTTGAAGAACTCAGCATCAACTATTGAGAAGTTGAACTCGAAATTCAAATTGCTCTTAGCTGCCTTCTGTTTCGATTGTAGAGTACATAAAGTAAAACAAGGAGAATAATACAGAGTCTGATTAGACACTTATGATTTTGTTTAATATTAATCAATGACTCGATGAAATTCGGATTTCGCTATTTTTCTTATTACTTATTTGTTTGCCTAGAAAATAAGTAAAATCCAAAGAAAATCAGATTTAGAGGCAATTGAATACAGTTGAAATCCAAATCTCAAATTTCTCAGCAGCCAAACGGGAAATTACATTCGTTTAAGAGAATTGATCACTTCAATGTGTGAATGTGCAGGTTGGAAAAGCTGGTGGAGAGAAGTGGAAATCGATGTCTGAAGCTGTAAGTCCACGTGTTTAAACCACAGAAGAAGAATTACTAGCTTTTCCAGTAATTCGTTTCAAGTCACCACAGTTGCAAGCTTGCAGCTCTATTCATTTAATAATTGGTCACTATTATATATGTTTTTTTATATTTTTTATTTTACTGATAATATAAGGTATAATTGTTGATGATACATGGTCTCAGGAGAAAGCTGCCTATATTAAGATCGCCGACAAGAGGAAGGCGGAGTACCAGGAAGCTTCTGAAGCTTATAAGAAAAAACTTGTAACGCTCTTCTTTTAAATATAACTTTATATTCATTCTATTTCTAGTGACTAATTGTTTGCGCCTGAGTTAAGATTTGTTTTGCTTTTTCTGCTAATATATTATTATTTTATCTAATGGCATTTTTGGTTTATGAATTAGAATGGCGATGGGGTTTATGAGAAGCCTGAGAACTCTGAGAAATCTGAGAAATCTACTACTGAAGTCCACGATGACGATGACCAGGAAGCTAGCTCTTAGGTATTCATTCCCTTGCTTTATTCAATTTGTTTTTATTGGTTTTTCAATTGAAACTAGTGTCTCTTCGATCCATTTCGAGTTCATTTTGTATGATTAGCTGCTGTAATTGACGATTAATGACTCCCTTTGATATTATTTTTTTTTTGCAGGTTAATTGCGAGCATTGGCTTGGGATCGATCTGGGTGTGTACGTTCGGTGGACACACAAGCCAGTGAAGGAATCATCACAGTTTAGGACCCCTCTATATGTTTCTTTTTCGTTATTAGTTTCCTTAGCTCTTTCATGTCTGTTTGCTCGTGACATGCCTTATTAACCCAAAGAGTCCTTTGTTTGGAGGTTTTTCCCTTTTGAAAGGAAATTCTGGTAATATGATCAGAATCATAATGATCATTTAACTGTAATTCTGAGTATATTACATTTTCGTTGCAACTAGAATGCGTAACATGATCGGGGCAATGATGATAATATTCTCATACTTAGAATGAAATCAACTATGCGTAAATTTTACAGTAATGTAAATACAATCAACAATGCTGGAGCCAGATTATAACCACAAAAAATGAGACGAACAAAAGAGATGGAAGATCCTCACTTCTTCTTCCCAGCTTTTCCCTCCTTCCTCCTAACAATTTCATCAGCATACTTCACACCCTTACCCTTGTATGGTTCCGGAGGCCTCCATTTTCTAATGGAAGCGGCAAACTGACCAACTGCACTTTTATCATATCCACTAACAGTGATTCGGGTGTTTTCTTCCACCTTCACTCGGAGGCCATCGGGGATTGTCATCCTCACTGGATGAGAAAATCCAAGACTCAGAACCAAGTCATTTCCTTCTACCAGTGCACGATATCCAACACCAACCATTTGAAGCTTCTTGTCGAATCCCTTTGATACTCCGACCACCATGTTGTCAGTTAGAGTCCTAAGCAAGCAGAAAGGGGCATAAGACTCGTCAATAACACGAGCAAATTTTTGCTATAAGCACCACTGTTGCTAAATTTAACAGATTGGGGTCCATGCTTCTCCAAGACTGAATTCACAAAGGATCAAAATATAGAGAAACAAAAAGGACGCAATGGGAGAAAAGAGTCGTGAATGGGTCAATGACAATATCCACTATGATAATTATCACTTTTGAACATCAAACAACGGACAATATTCCTGTTTTCATGTAACAACTATGTTACTAAACTCACACCAATAGAATGTAATGTACTGCCTTATATCTGGTACTTCATACATCACAGACTGCAGATAACATCAACAATACACGTAATAAAAATAAAAAACCGGAAGCATTCTTACAAAACCATGAAATAACCAGAAGAATGGAAAATGCGTAATAAGTTGCTTTAACTACTGAACTAGCTATGTAGAAAGCTTACACCACATACCTAATTCAGTGAAATAAGTTGTATGTTTTTGAATTCCAGATCGCAAGGTGGGGTATCAATGGATATCGATCAAAACATTTAGATAAGTAACAAGGTCCAAATTTGTTATCCAGACATATTCAGGACTATCAAGCACAAGGTAGCAACTAGGTAGAGACAGTATCATTGTGTCAATGCAATTAGTTTATATCAATAAACCCCCCTCATCATGTAATGCAATAAAATTCTCTCCCTAAAGTATTCTAAATTGACCAATGCTTCAATATACAGTATTAAATCAGATACCATTCCGCATTCCATCCAATTTATAACTTCTGACAACAAAGAAAGAAAATGCAGTGACTAATTATGCCTTGGTCAAATAACTTCTTTAAGAGAATGTAACACCACAGAAATGAACATAAGATAGCTGATCTACCTACAACTACAACTGCAACATTCTTTTACAAGATTATTTAATTCTAAACATAGTTACAATCATTAATAAAATGTTCCTATGAGTTTATATAAAGAAAAACTTTGAATGCTGAAGAGAAAAGAGAACAAGGTTTTGAAGGAAAAGTTCAAATAAATCCAAGTTACATACAAGGAAATGATTTACCTAAACAGCCCGTGCATTTGGTTGGCCCTTCTTGTCTCCACAGCCTTGCTGACCTTCAAAATCCCCGAATCGTCCCTCTCAGCCTTCACTTCTCGTGGATAAACAAGTGAAAGTTCTCCCAGCGGTCCCTTAACTTTTATATCTTGACCTTCTAACATGACTGTTACATTAGATGGGACTGCAATTGGTTGTTTCCCTATTCTTGACTCCTTACATTCTATGGTTCTCCTCACAAAGCCAACACGAGTTACAGGAACACTGGAAACACATAATCCATTTCTCTCACCCAAAAATGCAGCCCTCAAATTGCTGCAACACCATAAGAAAAAAACTGTCTTAAATTTTCAGAAAATAATATTACCTAATTACTGATAAAATTAATATAATTCATAGAAAAATTTCATGTCCAGAAGTAAAGAATAAATTTCCAAGATATCATAGCATTTCTACATTGTAATTCTGAAGATTAATTTGGTTGCTACATATAGCGAGGATAGAAAACCAAATAGGAAAACCAATTCCATTATTTGAATCCCAGATAAGCCATTTTTCACTCAACCTTGTCAAAAAACTAAATGACTTGGTTGATTTGAATTTCTCATAAAGTTTTTGGAACAAAAATAATAATGAATCATAAGAAAGCGGTCACCACAAGATGCTTTTTTTCCTATCCTTATTTACCATAATATCATCAACCAAATACAGATCAATCTTTGTGGTTATATCAGTGATTGAAATTAACTATGATTCATGTTAAAATTATTTTGGAAAAAAAAAAATGTACCATGTTTTCATGTCAACATCTCCCAGTAACAGTCTTAAAAATCTAAACAAGCATAAAACAACCTAGGAAACTGAAAACCCTCCAACTTTTTTAATCCAAGGTCATCTTACGCCATTCGCACAAGAGTCGGTTATTTACAGTACTAGTGAGATACTACACCAATAATATAAAATATCCAAATCAAATTGAAGTGTTTTCTGTTCATGAAAGTACTTATAATTTGCAAGCATTGACCATTGCACTACACATTATAGAGTGGCCCACAGTTGCTCTCACTATCATACTCGAAATGATAGCTCTCGAATCCCACTGTATGTATATTAGTATATAACATAAAACCCACTTCAAAGACACGTTTTTCTATCATTTTGGAAATGAATTCTTTCTTTCTTTGCTGTTTGCACATAAATATAATAGAAATACTTCCATAATTCCCACCAAACTGTACATACACTTATTCAAAAAATCCACTCCGTAAATACAATGAAGCACTAAAATTATCTGTTATATGAACAAGTAGAGCCTCAAAACAACAAATTTCGCTTAATATTCCTAGTAATTGTGAGCTAAACGGTTCACAACTACACTTAAAACACACCCATCACTGAGAAGACACAGAACTTGTTAAACAAAGTCTTATATTACAAAATTCCCAACAAATTCCAGTACCCAGAAGCGGAAAAAAAGTCAAACGAGAGCTGGGGCAGCGATAGATAAACATAAAGCTGACATTTTTATTCTCGTGGAACGTGAAACAAAAGCAATGCAAATGTTAAAAGAGTAGGGTTTTTACAAACAGACCTGGTTTGAAAAGAAGAGGTGATGGAAGAAGCCATTTTTTGTCAGGAGATTTTGAGCATCAATCAGCTTTGACACTTCGATTCGCTGCCTTTAAAATTTTTGCAGAGGAAAATGAAAACGAACTATCTATCCAAAACGACTGCTATGTTATCCAGGGACCCGAAAGATGAACTTTTGTGTCTATAATGACAATTTTACCCTGTTCAGGGTTGGGCCGAGAGGCCCACGCACCTACACTAACGCTAAATTATTTGCAGTATTGCATTGGGTTATCATCCAAATTTGGGCCGGCCCATTGTTTGCTAATCTTTATGTGTTAATTTTTGGATTAGGTTATTTGATATTTGAGATTGAATTCCCTAATATTAATTTAAGTCAAATTAAACTCGTTAAAAAGATAGTTAGTATTTAAATATTTCAATGGGAATAATAATGATGAGATTTTTTACAAGCTCATTTTTTTTTTATATACTACTTGCTATGGTGGCTACTCGAGAAAGGAATGATTCAAACTTGGAATCTCAACTTTATTGAGAGGTGTAGTTACCATCAAATTATACCTACGACCACTGACACTCTATTTTCATTATTCATGAATTTTAACAGTTACATTACTCTCCCCATACATTTTTTATTCCAATCAATATGTTAACCAAACTAGTATTCACTTACAAACTTGCCAAATTATATATATATATATATATATATATATATATATATATATCGTAAATAATATGCAAAAAGACTATTTCGTTAAGCTCGATTATTAACCATATATATGTAAAAAAGTCTCATCAACATTTACAGTTATAATTTACAACAATTAATCTAACACTGCATATTTACTTATAGGTTAAGTGGATAGTACACTTCCCCTTTACCTATATAATAAGAATTATTTGAACTGTAGCAGTTAATTTCACTAGATTACAATGGATCTCTAGAACAATAATTGATGCTTTAGTAGTAGTGGGCCTAAATTAACTAGTTTTCATATGTAACATCTATATGTTTGTTCCCTAAGATATGTACCAAGACATTAAAAAGTTGAGGACTTTATAAACATGAAAGCATATATTTTATCACTTTACTTTAATGTATGTGGTTGATCTAGCATATTCTAAGGGAACCCTAATTTAGAATTTGGTGTCAGCATTAAAAAAGAAAAATACATAATAAGATAATATTAATTTTAGTGGTTACACATGAATTTGCACACAACATCACCTTCCATTGTTCCCGTAAAATCCATTTCATTTATTATAATGATTTTTTTTTGGGTAATACATTTCTATAAAGTCCTTTCTCAAACTAGTACAATAGACTTAATTTAAAGTAGAACATTTAAAAAATAATATTAAGTATTGGGTTTGATCTTAACTTAATGTATAAAATAACATTTCTTTCCAAGTTGATAATTAAATATTTGACCTCATTTTTAAAACTAAAATTCATTTATAGCTTTTTTTTTTTTTGCCTTCCATATCAAGATAATTTGAACTATTTTTATTTAGATTGCAAAATCTAAAAAAAAATTATGAATTCATACCTAAACGGACAATTGTTTATAGTACTGTGATTCTATACGTTATAGTCTATGTTGTTTATATTATGAAAAATATTTTTCCACCATAACGGGATTTAAGAATGGTTATCAAATGTTCTTCTTATTTTTCAACGAAAGTGTAATTCAATGTATATGAGGTGATCAATTTAAAAACATCAAATATAACCCATCTGTATTGTATAGCTTCGGTAGATGATAGTCAAATTATTGGATTACTGGGACAATATCGAAGCCCTTGAAAATTTGATTGACAACAAGATCTGGCTCACACATCTGTGCGCACCACCATTTATGTCACCAGATTCCAAGAATGTGGGTCACGTTCCTCCCTCGTAGTCTTTTTCAGCAATTTATTTTTTATTTGTATGTCAATTGTCAAATTCCATTTCTGTGTTTTTTTTTTTTGACGGGGTCAATTTCAACTGTTAAATGCTAATTTTAGTTTTTTTTTTTTTAAAAAAAAAAAAAAAAAAAAAAAACTCTGTAGGTTAATTGGTACATCGTATCTTGTTGTATTGGATGTAGTGAAATTTATGAAACTATCATGCAACTTGCACCGTGACCTGTTTTTGCTGACTGTGAGCGAGGGGAGAGAGAACCAGAACCAGAAACAGAACCAGTTACTAGGAGCTCTTTCTCTTTCTCCTAGTAGAATTTTCTGGGTACCTCTTTTGTTTTTTTCTCCACAATGTCTCTCTTCCAAAATTGATCAAGATGGTAGTAGGAAGTTTCTCATAAGGTAGGTGTTGAATTTTTGAGAGTCTTGAAAGTACATTATTTTAACGAGTACTGTTCGCATCACATACATGTTCAATTTATCTTCATTTTGAACAGTAAGTATTCCTCACCAAACCCATTCACTCACTGTTTAAATTTTGAGCCAAATTTTCTTGCTTTGGGACTCAATTTCTCAGTTTTGCAAGTTGAAAAAACTGGGGGACATATACCAGCTGGTTTTTCACTGTTCAAGCAACAGAGATAAGCCTTGGGTGAACAGCTTTATGTTGTTGGGTTGATATTGTTCCAACCATGAAACGTCTGGTGGTTGTACCACTGTTTATTTTCATGATATGGGTTGGTTTTAGTGGTTCTGTGTGTTGCCAAAGGCCGTCTGCTGTGAATATTGGTGCAATTTTTACTTTTGATTCGGTTATTGGTAGGGCTGCAAAGGCTGCAATGGAAGCTGCAGTATCTGATGTTAATGCTGACCCAGGAATTCTCAATGGCACTGAGTTGAGTTTGATCATCAAAGATGTGAATTGCAATGTCTTCTTGGGTTCCATTGAAGGTGCCTTCAAAGTTTCTCTCTTGAATTTACTTTTCAGTTTTGCTTTGGATGATTCAGGTTTAATAGAAGTCTTGATATGAATGATATCTTTTATTGGTTTATGGTTGTGTTCTAGTGAAAAGTAAAATGACGCAGAAGTAATCAATTTAATTGGATTTTTGAATTTCTTCTTGGAGTGAATTTATTATATGTCTTTATTTTTTGAACTTTGCCAAGCATAGAGCACTTTTGTGATTGCTTTTAAGCCCATCTGAGTTTGGTGATAAATCTATAATCTGTTAACCCCTTCATATTTTTGGTTGCAAGTGTAAAATCCCATCAAATTCCGATAACGAAATTTCTCTGTTTGAAGCCTATCATGAGCTCTTAACTTTTTTCATGTTAATTGACAAAGAGAGCAAATCTCCTTGTAATCAAGTTGCATCCATGTTTACCTTAATTTGTACTGTGTTTGTTGATAAAATGTTTCTTTTTCTTTCCTTAAATATATAGTTATTGATGGTTCTATACTGAATTGGGTTCTTGGACACTACTTTACATTTGTTGCAACATTCTCTTAGTGACTTTAACATAATTTACACTTTCTTTTCTTTGGACAGTTTTTCAGCTCATTGAGAAAGAGGTAGTGGCCATAATTGGTCCACAGTCTTCTGCAATAGCTCATACGATATCTGAGATTGCTAATGGTCTCAAAGTGCCTCTTATTTCATATGCTGCTACTGATCCGACTCTGTCAGCCCTCCAATTCCCTTACTTTCTCCGAAGTACCCCCAGTGACTCTTACCAAATGACTGCAATGGCAGATTTCATCGACTTTTATGGATGGAAAGAAGTTATTGTCATTTACGTGGATGATGATTATGGGAGGAATGGCGTGTCTGCTTTAGACAATGCGCTTGAGAATAAGATGACAGAACTTTCATATAAATTGTCTTTACCTGTCCATTTTGATGAGAATGACATCACAGTTTTGCTCAATGATTCAAAATTTCTTGGCCCTCGTGTTTATGTTGTTCATGTTAATCCTGACCCCAGATTGAGAATCTTTACTTTGGCCCAAAAACTTCAAATGATGACCAGCAACTATGTGTGGCTTGCAACAGATTGGCTTTCTGCTACCCTAGACTCACTCTCTCCTATGAACCAAACTTCACTTCATAACCTCCAAGGAGTAGTAGCGCTTCGTCAACATACTCCAGAGTCCGTACATAAGAAGGATTTTCTATCTCGGTGGAGCAAAATGCAGCAAAAAGGATTAGTAAGTACTGGATTGAACACCTATGGGCTTTATGCTTATGATACAGTTTGGGCAGTTGCAAGCTCGATTAATAAGTTACTGAATGAAAAAAATATCACCTTTTCTGTCAGTGATGGGTTAATTGATAGGAATGAAACTGATATGCACCTGGAGAAGCTCAAAGTATTTGATGGTGGAAATATATTGCGAAGAAAATTATTGGAGACAAACTTCACTGGTTTAACTGGTCAAGTACAATTTGATCATGACCGGAACATTGTGAGTGGTGGTTACGATGTCATTAATATTGACAAGATGAAAATTCATACTGTTGGTTATTGGTCTAGTGGTTTAGGTTTCTCTAGTGTACCTCCTGAAACTCTCAAAGGAAAAAAGAATGACAGTTCCGAATGGGATCAAAAGCTTCAAGATATAACTTGGCCGGGTGGAAAGACTGAACGGCCGCGTGGTTGGGTAATTGCAGACGATGAAAGACCATTGCAAATTGGCGTTCCAAACAGAGCTAGTTTTGTTGAGTTTGTTACAGAAGAGCACGATAGCCATAAAATCCAAGGATACTGTATTGATATATTCCTTGAAGCACGGAAATTGGTTCCATATGACGTGCCTTACAGATTTGAGCCCTTTGGTGATGGCCGGTCCAATCCTAGTTATGATGAGCTTGTGAGAATGGTTGCAAATGATGTAAGTAGAATTCATTTGGTTTTATAATTGCCAAAATCAGAAGCAAACATGAAATTTAATGAGATTTGTTTAGCAAGAATAGTCTAATGGTACATAAAAGTATGGAATCACCATACTTGGGCATGCCTAGACATTTTTTGCCAAAAATGAGTCCAAAAATACTTAGGGATTCCATTATGCTATTTATATAAATTGTCAGACATAATGTTACAAACTTTTGTGAAAAAAAATGGAGAATACTGTAATTGGTTGCATGATAAGCAATCATTTTCTGGTAGACCTTGGTCCGAGCGAGATCCATTAAGTGGTGGGTCTCTTTTCTGAAATTTGTAGAGGGTAGATTTGTTAGCAGATAATGTTTTATGGCATGCCTTGTTTATCTTTGAAACTCTGGTTTCAGGTGTTTGATGTTGCCGTTGGGGATATAGCAATCGTGACGAACCGAACAAGGATTGTTGATTTTTCTCAGCCATATGCTTCTTCTGGTCTTGTCATAGTGGCTCTGATCAGCAAAAACTCAAGTGCTTGGGTGTTTATCAGACCATTTACAGTAGAAATGTGGTGTGTCACTGCTGCTGCATTCGTGATGATCGCTGTGGTTATCTGGGTTCTTGAGCACCGAGTCAATGATGATTTCCGAGGTCCTCCTAGCAGGCAACTTGTCACAATGTTTCTGTAAGTCTTCCCAGTAGACACAATTTGATGCTCAATTAGATGTATGCCTTAAGGGAATTAACTTCTAACCTTATTAAATCTTCTCTGTTTCAGGTTTAGTTTCTCGACATTGTTTAAGACAAACCGTAAGAAAACGCTTGCATTTACAGTCTGTAGTAATTCTACCTATCTCTTTCTACTTGTGCTGTTGTATTTGTCAGTAAAATAGCTCTGATAGTATCAGCTTTTCAGCCTACTCGAGCTTGATGATACATATTCTTTGTTTAGCCGATAATTGAAAATGTTCACTGAACTATATAATACACAGAAAACCCAACTTTTTCTCATGAATTTAAGAATTTATATAACATACAAGAAATCAGTCAAGTGTAGTAGTTTCAACTGAAAGGAAGTTGTAATATTTTAAGAAACTCTGACATTCCTTTTATATTTTCTACATTGTTTAATTTTTTACCAAACTTATAGCCAGATACAGAATTCCTAGGAAAATTGTGTTACTACTAGTCCTGCATTGTGGCATTTTTCAGAATCATGTTAATTTTATATCTTATAATCATTTTTCTTGCTATATCACAGAGGAAGCTACTATAAGCTCACTGGGACGACTGGTAATGGTGGTGTGGCTTTTCCTATTAATGGTGATAACTTCAAGCTATACTGCAAGCTTGAGTTCGATCCTGACAGTTCAGCAGCTTTCAACTCCCGTCACTGGAATTGACAGCTTGATTGCAAGTAATTGGCCTATTGGGTACCAAGTGGGATCATTTGCTTATAGCTATCTGCTGGAAAGTCTTCACATAACTCGGTCAAGACTCGTTCCTCTTGGCTCCCCACTAGAGTATGAAAATGCTCTGCGGAAAGGGCCTAGTAACGGAGGGGTAGCAGCTATTGTAGACGAGCTTCCGTATGTGGAGTTGTTTCTGGCAAAGAAAACCGATTTTGAGATTATTGGACAACCATTTACCAGAAGTGGATGGGGATTTGTAAGTAGCTCCTTTTACAAGCAAAAGTGTGCTTAGTTTTGTACATTCGAATACATGCATATAATTAAAAATAATAATAATAATAAAAAATGCCATGTTATAGGTAAACTTGTGATAACGTATTTAATTTCTTCTCGCAATGCGTGTGTGCTGACAAAAACTACAAATGTGGGTTATGGTGAGAAACGGAAACGGGAGATTCTTATCGTTGTAGCTTTGTTCGACTTTTATCTTGTTTATTTATTTTACTATTGTAGTCCTCCATGAAGTGATCTTGAACCTGTACCTTGTTGCTCTCTGAATCATAGTATAACTGCAAGATTAGAACAATTTACGAAATGTCATTACACAATTCTAGTGATATTTTCACAATGTTTTCTAATTATGTTGTTTTTTTTCTCACTGCAATGAATTAGGCTTTTCAAAGAGATTCTCCACTTGCTGTCGACATGTCCACTGCAATCTTAAAGCTTTCTGAGACCGGTATGCTTCAGGAGATCCGTAAGAGGTGGTTCTGCAAACCAAAATGTCCGGGGGAGGGGCGTCAATCTGAGACTCATCAACTCCACTTGATGAACTTCTGGGGCCTATACCTTCTATGCGGTATCATCACTCTCACTGCCTTACTCGCGTTTCTGCTAAGAATGGTTCGCCAATTTGTCCGTTCCTCACCTTCATCCCCGAGTTCATCGACTACCCACTGTTCCCAAGTCATCTACAACTTCTTCAACTTCATCGATGAGAAGGAAGAAGCTATCAAGAAAATCTTCACTCAGTGTGAAAATCCCCAAATCAATGTGAACTCAACAAGATCGACATCACATGATATATCTGTTTGAGAACAAATTGGAGGGATCAGTTATCAGTATATCTAGTCATTAGTCCATCAGTCTATCTTGTTTTTGTACAATATAAAGAGTCATGTAGTGAACTATCTAGTTTTTGTATATGTGATCTTGTGTATATAAACCCATACATATAAATGACTAGAATTCATGGAAAGACATGGAATTCTAAGTGTCAGTTTTGCTTCCTCTGCCCAAAATTATTAGAACGTGGAACTATAACTGATATAGGACCCATGTTTGCACCCCACTTTGTGGGCTTCCGCGAAAGGGCAAACAATCTCCGATTTGGGTCCATAATATATCAATGGAACCGTATCAACAAGCCTTACAAAATTTACCGGAGATTCACCTTGTAACCATTCTCAGTTTTCTTAAATTTAGCTGTTTTCACCTTAGTTTTTACAGTTTTATCTTTTTATGATAGTTTTAAGTTGACCCATATAACTTTTAGTAGGAATTTTGAATTTTAGCAATTTCAGTTTTATTTAATTCGTTTAGGAGTGATTTTTTAGATTTTAGTTAATTTAGGATTTCTGAATCCTTGTGGAATTAAATTTTATTTTATTCTTTTATTTAAGTCAGAATTCGACTATTCAGCTATAATTTTTGATTTCATTAATAAAATTCGTTCCTTTTGAACAAACTTAATTGTAGCTTCGTCAATTCTATTCACTTTAACGTCAGCAATAAATATCAGATGGTTAAAAAATGTGTCATTATACGGTATTTATTAGACCAGCTAAATTCAAGCTGATTCCAGAAACAAGCCTGATATTATTATTTATTTATTTTTTTGGATGGACTTGATATTTTGATATCATAACACCATTACATTAGCATCAGAATTTTCCTTTTTATAAATGTTAAATAGACAAGATGCCAAATTTCACATTGAGCAAGTGCACAAAAATCCAAGAGAATATCTGCAAATAATTGTGCTTGTCCTTTGATGAGACCGTAAATTTTTACCTTCTAAAAACATACGAATTTGGGTAAAAATTTATATACAAAAAGCAAAGTAAAAAATCAAAGTACAGTCCAGAGCCCATTTCTGCTTTACATTATCATCTCAAAATCGTGAATCTAATTAAAATAAATAAAAAGAGTACAAAATGGCTTTTTGCTTTATATGATTTTAGTTTTTGGTCATCTTTTGTCTTCTTATTCTTTGTCACTTACTCAGTTATGCTTTGCCATCCCTAAAAGGGACATATGAGAACCACATGCTATCAATTAATTCATGAGAATGTATTAATAATATTTTTATTTTCAGTCATTTGTGTTTGCAAACTAAAATCAGAAATCAATGAGATTCACAACTTAAAATAAGGAACATTAATAATAATAATAACTAAAGGAGTGTTTTACACATAAAGAATATATATATATAGATATATATATACATGCATGTTACCTCCTCTCTTTCCTTCTCTTTTAAGCACATGTATATGATGTGTTATAAACTTGTAACTCACACAAAATAAAAATATGTACATATTATAGTACTTTGAAATTCCTATTAATTTATTACCGTCCAATGTGGCTCAGTGAGAAGGACACCCATTTAATCTGATAATGTATTGGTTCAAGTCATTAAAAAATTCCTATTAACTTAGGAGAGCGTATTTAATTTTGACTTTTAATGACTTTTATAGACTTTTTTTAAGTGATATATTTTTATAGACTTTACCGATTTTTATTGACTTTTATAGAGTTTACAGAATTCTAACCAACTTTATAAACTTTTATGGACTTTCATTTTAAAAGATTTTTATTAACATTAATAGATTTTTATTGACATTGATAGAGTTGAAAGAAATTCTATAAATGACTTTTATAGATTTTCATTTTAAAACAGATGCATATTATATCAAAATTTGTTGGATGATGTATTGAAACCAAGTACATAATGTAAAAAAATATAATACATTCTTTAGATAAATAATACATACCCGTTGATGACTTGACAACCAAAACAATAAGTTTTTTAAATAATTTAATTATTCATTAATATAATATCTTTAATCTAAAATAAAATAAATACCGCAACAAGAATTAAAACCTAAAAAACCCTAATAATTTCAAGTTTCATGAACCATATTTCTCCAAACCCAAATGATAAAAAATGAGAAAAAGAATTCGATAAAAAGAAAACAATTAGGGAAAGAACAAAGTGAAATGAGAGATACATCCCTCTTTGCATTTATTATTTTTGTGGAATTGCACTAAATTTTGAGCAACAATAAAATATGATCTTTTGATTTTATTCTATCATGGTGATTTTTTTTCTTTTTAATAAGTATGTATTTCGATGTCATATGGACATAAAATTCTTTGCTTTTTTATTTTTGTTTTTCTTCTGTTACTAATTGTTTGCATAAGTTCATATTATTCTGATTACGCATGTCAATGATGTATTGATTGTCTAAATTATATTTATTTTCTGACTTATTTGTTGTAAATTTATTATATCAATTGTTGCACTCTCCTTACTATAATTTACAATAAAAAGCTTCAATGGGATTTTACAAAAAAGAAGAAGAAAAAAAACATAATTTGTATGTCCAGTCCAACCATGTCGATCTTTTTAAGAAGAACTATTGCTATGTGGTCTAACAATTCGAAATTGAAACATTGTCAGGTCGAATGAGTGTCATTGTCTATCTAGGCTGTTTCTTGATCCTTATATTTTCAAATTACTCAAGTTAATTTGTTTTTAGACTAGCTGATAATAATAAACATATAAATTTAGGCAAATTGAGGTAAAAATAGTGGAGGAGAAGGAGATACGAATTAAAACTTTTTTCCTACATATACTTTCAATGCATCTAAATGGAATGTAAACCAATGTGTAAATGTTGATAGTCAAACTTAAACTTATGTCCTACCTACATTGTTAATTTTTTGTTTAAAACCAAAAAATCAAAATCAACAAAAGAAGAGAGTAGTATGAAAAAGTTATAAGATCAAAATTAACAAATCAAGAATAACTATTTAAAAAATAATAATAATACAAAAATAAGAAAAATAATTTGCTTATCTAGAACTTGAACCGTAGGGGGGTCTATAAAAATCTATCACTTAAAAAAAGTCTGTAAAAGTCATTAAAAATCATTAAAAGTCAAAACCCCCCTTGTTGCTTCTCAAATTGAAAGTCTACAAAAGTTTGTGGGGTGAATGGTGGAGAAATTATGAGATTATAGTATTTATAGTTTACAACTAAATCTAGATTTTTTATAAGTCCATAAAAGTTATGAACTTTTTGAATACCCCATAACTTTTTTATACTTCATAAAAGTCTATATTTAATACCCCATAACTTTTATGGACTTTAAAAAAGTTCATATTGAATACTTTAAAATTTTTGTAGACTTTTAAAAAGTATATAAAAATTCATATTGAATACCTATTGACTTTTATGGAGTCTTTAAAAATTCATATTGAATACACCTAAACTTTTAAAATTCATATAAGTCATTAAAAATTATTAAAAGTTAATATTGAATACATCCCCTAATTTTTGTAACTTAAATGGTAAGTTTCTAGATTTTGTGATCATCAATATGATATGAGAATCGTATAATATATTTTGTGATTATGTAATGTTGGGATTTAACTCTTGTCGAAATCCTAATTCGTTCTTCTCAATGCGCTCATGCAAGCTTTTTGTAAAGCTCATGACTGTCAATTTTTTTATGTTCATTAAAGCAATGGTTTCAAGTACAATTTTACAGTTGTTTGACGAAACATGTTGTTGTTTAAAAGCTTATAATTAATTAATTATCATTCTTTTTCAGCTGCCAAAAGCAGTAAAATACTTTCCATGTCATAATTCCTCATTTTTTGTATTAATTCAATATTCCCAATCCCATGCATGAATTTTTCATTCTTTGTAAAAGTAATACTATTTAGTCAATTTTTTGCGTACCCTTTTTGAGATCAATTTATCTATCTATATATATTTAACAGTTCAAAAAAAAAAAAAAATTAAATGAAATTTCTGTTAATAAAAAAATAAAAAAAATTACTCCAAATTTATCATTCAACTTTTGCAATTAAAAGAGAGCTATATAGGATAAAAAAAGATTGCATGAGTCCCTAACTTGCAAATGTTGTATTGTGTTCCATGGAAAATAGACAGAAGAACAGTACTGACTCAAAAATGGTGTGCCTAGTTGCAGAAATCATGTGGCTTTTGATTGCTTAATATTATATTAGATTGTTTGCTTGTGACAAGAGGAAAACAAGCATCGCAGCCTTTACTATGCAATGTTATTGTTCTCACTCACATACACCCCCACCATTAGCTCGATTTTTAGTTTTCCTTTTCCTCAACAGCCAAATTCCATTTCAATACAATAATATCACGCATATATTATTTTTGTCGAATTGTTAGACTTTTCCTCAAGTCTATTTGTGATAGTGATCAGATTAGTTTACTTGGAAAATGTAGTATCATTTTCTCAAATTTGGTAAACGTTAATTTAAAGTGTGCTTACAGTAATTTAATTCTAATTTATCAGCCACTGTCTCATACCACGAGCTTTTTTTTATCTTCAACTAAACTATCTGATGTGACTTAAAGTTAATTTGTTGGGTCAATTTCAGATTTTGAACGATTCTTCCTGAATTCACAACAAATCCAAATCTCAATTGATAAGTCTAGAAGAAGATAATTTGTTGTGACATTTTGTAATTGAAATTAAACTGATAAAAATTTTAGCTGGACAAAACCTATAAATAATACAAGTAGTTTAAAGCCAAGGTAACTTTGGAGTATTATTATCGATAATTTCATTAATTTACAGATATTATAAGCTTTACGCATATTGACAATTGTTTTGTATCTTACATGTGTGAGGAAACACGTCACTGCATGGCCCCCACTTCTTCACCTGTTTGTTTCTTGAGAAATATATACATATATATTTTTTCCAATAGTTTCCCATGGACAGAACAGCAGGCAGCAGCACAGCCCTCGTGTTTCACGCCCATACACTTGGAGCCCACTTCACATAAATTGTTTTGTTTTTTTTTTTTTGTAAGAAGGAGGGTGAAGAACCCAGCAAACAGCTAGAAAGGGCAGAGTTTTGTTTTTAATTGAGAGTATAAGTGTATAACTGAGAATTAGAAAAAATAAAAAAAATTGTAGTAGGACCACACCATTGATGACGATTCAGAGACTTGAATGGTCAGCCATTGCACACCAAGTTTATGGGATTCTCATCTCTGTAGACGGAGTTGACGGGGTATTATTTCAACAACCTAACAAAAATAATATTGATTTTTAATTATTTTCTTCTGTATAAGTATAACAATAATAATTGTTTAAATAGTAATAAAATAAACTTGGAAAAAGTCTAGACAAGTAATAATAAATAATAATAAGTAAATAAAAAAGGTTAATAGACATATATAGACATGACAGGTTAAGAGAATGATTCTTTACTTGAGCTTGCAAGACTGTTTAGTTTTAGCTTTGAAGCTCTTTTTAGTTTTTATCACTTGTGGTTGGACTGTGAATGTGAAGTGTCTTCTTCTTTTTCTTCTTCTTCTTCTTCTCTCTTTTGGAAATCTTTTATATATATCATAGACTTGACTGTTCAAAAGCTTTCTCTCTCTCTCTCTCTCTCTCTATACTAATTCTGGCAAGTGATTGAAATTCAGAACCCAAACTACCCTCTCAACTACTTATCTCTGTATGTAATGTTGTTTTATTTTTATTTTTATTTCATTTTAATTTGCTTTTTTGCATGTGGGTTTTTGCAGTACACTGGAATATTTTGTTCTCCAACTTGTTCATTTTATTTTATTATTTTGTTACCGTTAGTGTACTATCATTACTACAATCAAGCCAATATAAAATATGGGTTTGAGGTCGTTGAATATTGTTCTTATATTTGTTTTTTTTTTTTTTTGCTTGCTTCTCATGTGGGTAGCAATATCTAGTGTCTAAATTGGTCTTGTCTGGATGTTAGATCCACATAGGTGTTTGTAGTTTCATGCTTTTTAGCATTTGACAGTCATATAACCCCATGTTGCTTTGAATGAGAGACTTTATGATTTTATTGATTTCATGGCTTCGAATTCCGTATGTTGACTGTCTTCTTTATGGTGCTCACGTTCATTTCACAATTATTGGCAGGTGCTTTTTATGTGTCAACTAATTCTAATTGGATCAGAAGAATTAACCAATTAATTGCAGACCATCTGAGGCATGGGGGTGTTTTTGATTCCCAGGCCTTGCCATACAAAAATGACAAGAACAATCTTGTTATTGATTTTCTGTATCTGGGTGCCCATGGAAGTCGTGGGAGGAGCTGGAAATGCAACTGTTTCTTCTTCAAGACCGCCCTCTGTGAGCATTGGAGCTCTGTTTACTTTAGATTCTGTTATCGGAAGGGCTGCACGGCCTGCAATCACTGCTGCAGTTGATGATGTTAATTCTGATCCAAACGTTCTTTCTGGGACAAAATTGAACTTCATTATGCACGATACAAATTGCAGCGGGTTTCTTGGGACCGTGGAAGGTAGTTTCTGAACTCACTTCAATTGATTGCAAGTATTGTTTAAAGTATCAAAATGAATTGTAAAGATTATTTTCAATTATCGCCAACAGCTGCTTCAATTACGACATTTTGTAAAGAAAACCCTGGAGAGAAATGAATATCTTTATAGCCATACATGTTCAAGTATTAAAATGAATTATAAAGATTGTAATTTGTAACTACTAGTAGAATCATTCATCAGTGTCACCATTTAAGTTAGTAAAAGCTTTTTTGTCCGTTCTGGTGCCCTCTCTCCTTATCATTGCATATGTGAATATAATTTACCTCTATGAAAGGGAATTCTTAAATAAGTAAAGAATTAAGTAGGATTAAAACTGAAGTAATTCTGCTTTACTAGAAAGATGAAAATTTTTAATGGGAGTGTCCTTACCATGTAGCTTTGCAGCTGATGGAAAATGAAGTGGTTCTTGCAATTGGTCCACAATCTTCTGGCATAGCTCATGTGATCTCCCATGTTGTCAATGAACTTCACGTACCCCTTCTATCGTTTGCAGCAACAGACCCTACTCTCTCTTCGTTGCAGTACCCATTTTTTCTCCGCACAACACAGAGTGACCATTTTCAAATGTACGCAATCGCTGATGTGGTGCAGTATTATGGATGGAGGGAGGTGATTGCCATCTTTGTAGATGATGATTATGGCAGAAATGGGATTTCTGTATTGGATAATGCCCTCGCAAAGAAGCGTGCCAAGATCTCTTACAAGGCTGCCTTTACTCCAGGAGCCTCCAAAAGTGCAATTAATGACTTGTTAGTTGGTGCAAACCTGCTAGAATCTCGGGTTTTTGTTGTACATGTTAATCCAGACTCTGGTCTGCAAATTTTTTCTGTCGCTAAAAGTCTTAATATGTTAACCAGTGGCTATGTTTGGATTGCTACAGACTGGCTTCCTTCCCATTTAGATTCAATGGAATCAGTTGACCTCGATACAATGAACATCTTACAAGGGGTTGTTGCTCTTCGCCATCACATCCCAGATACTGATGTTAAAAAGAATTTCGTTTCCAAGTGGAACAGCCTCAAATACAAAGATAGTGGTTCTACAGGATTAAATTCTTATGCATTCTATGCTTATGATTCTGTTTGGTTAGCTGCTCGTGCTCTTGACCTTTTTTTAAATGAAGGTGGAAGTATATCTTTCTCTAATGATCCAAGGTTGCATGACACAAATGGAAGCACGCTGCAGTTAGGATCACTCCGTGTTTTTGATGAAGGCCAACAGTTTCTCCAGAGACTAATGAAGATGAATTTCACAGGTGTAAGTGGTCAGATTGGATTTGATGTGGATAGGAATTTGGTTCATCCAGCATATGATATTCTTAACATTGGCGGCACTGGGTCCCGCAGGATTGGTTATTGGTCAAATCATTCTGGTCTTTCAGTTGTTGCTCCAGAGACTTTATACACAAAGCCCCCCAATACTTCTACTAGCAACCAAAAACTTTACAGTGTAATATGGCCTGGTGAAATTACCGCAACACCTCGAGGATGGGTATTCCCTAACAATGGGAAGCCACTGCGCATTGCTGTGCCAAACCGTGTAAGTTATAAAGAATTTGTGGCTAAAGACAACAGCCCCCAAGGGGTGAGAGGATACTGTATTGATGTCTTTGAGGCTGCAATAAGCTTGCTCCCTTATCCTGTGCCACATAACTTTGTTTTATATGGGGATGGCAAGAGAAATCCTATCTACAATGAACTCGTGAGTCAGGTTGCCCTAAATGTAAGTATCTCGCTTCATATTTGCAACTTTAGTTGAGTGGAAGTTTAAGACATTTCTAAATAGCTCAGGGTGGTCTAATGAGAATAGTTTCTAGCGCACATGTACAGCATCGGTTTAGATTTCCTTTTAGGAACTTTCAAATGTAGTTATTTAAGATGGGTTGATTTTGGAGCCTTTCTTGATGTTCTGGGTGTGTGTGTGTGTGTGTGTTTTTTTTTTTAGCCTTGGCCATTGATGATTGAGTTCTAGTAACTATCTTGATTTACTCCTTTCCTTCTTCAGAACTATGATGCAGCTGTTGGCGACATAACAATTGTTACAAATAGAACAAGGATTGTGGATTTTACACAGCCTTACATGGAATCAGGTCTTGTTGTTGTTGCTACAGTCCAACAGGCCAAGTCTAGTCCTTGGGCTTTCCTCAAACCTTTTACATTGGAAATGTGGTGCGTCACTGGTGCCTTTTTCCTCTTCGTAGGAGCAGTAGTTTGGATTCTTGAGCATCGGTTCAACAACGAATTTCGTGGTCCACCAAGTCAGCAACTTATGACTATATTTTGGTTAGTATGCTTTACGGCATTGAAAGCCATCTGATTTAACTTGGGCAACTAAACGTCTCACTAATCTAGGCAGTAAATCAGGCTATTGCCTGAGAGCCTTGGAAATTCCTTGGTTACATGTGTCAATTCACTGTGAAAATCATATTTAATATGCTTGATAGGCTCTTATAGAATATCAACATTTTTGCAAATGTTGTTTCACTATATTATGCTCTGGTAGATCACAATGAAAGTATAGTTTTGAAATTTATGACTTCTAGACATTGATAGCAGAGTCCTGCCCAACCGTTGTAATTCTTCGTTGCATGACATGCCCTTTTAGCATCTGTTCACATAATCCTATGATATAGATTGCCTCTACATGCCCCTTTCTGAGTTCTCCTGGATTTTTGCTACATTGGCTTTTCGTACTTTTGCTTTCTGAGTATTAAGAGTTAACGCTGAAATTACTTTTATTCTTGCAGGTTTAGCTTCTCAACCATGTTTTTCTCACACAGTATGTAGTTCATGTCTTATGCTTTCACTGTCTAAACATGACATTCTTCTTGTTGTGGGTGATATCTAATGTTGTGGGAAACATTACTATGAGTTTCTCAGATCCTTGCTGCTTGGACTTGTTGCAGGGGAGAACACTGTGAGTACCTTGGGACGGTTGGTGCTGATCATATGGCTGTTTGTGGTGTTGATTATCAATTCAAGCTACACAGCTAGTTTGACTTCAATCCTCACGGTGCAGCAGCTGACATCACGAATTGAAGGGATCGACACCTTGATTGCTAGTACTGAACCAATAGGAATTCAAGATGGGTCATTTGCGTGGAACTACCTCATTGACGAGCTCAATATAGCAGAATCTAGGCTTGTTAAGTTAAAAAGTATGGATGAATATTCTAGTGCCCTTGAGCGAGGACCCAAAAACGGTGGGGTTGCTGCAATTGTTGATGAGCTACCTTACATTGAGGTCTTCCTGTCCAAAACTAATTGTGCATTTAGGACAGTGGGTCAGGAGTTCACAAAAAGTGGATGGGGATTTGTAAGTACAGAAGTTTTTGATAATAATCTGTAAATAAGACGTCCAGCATCTAATCTCATGTTCTATTTCCTCGTATTATCAGGCATTTCAAAGGGACTCTCCTCTTGCTGTTGACTTGTCAACCGCCATCCTACAACTTTCCGAGAACGGTGATCTCCAGAAAATCCATAATAAGTGGCTGACATACAATGGATGCTCTATTCAACTCGGCCAGGATGAAGGGAGTGGTCGACTTTCATTGACGAGTTTCTGGGGCCTGTTCCTTATCTGTGGCCTTGCATGCTTCATTGCTCTTACTATTTTCTGCTTTAGGATCTGTTGCCAGTACCGCAGGTTCACCCCAGAGGGCGAGGAAAATGTGGAGGTTGAGGAGATCGAAACTACCCGTACTAGACGCCCACTCCGCTCAACTAGCTTAAAAGACTTGATTGATTTTGTAGATAGGAGAGAAGCAGAAATCAAGCAGATCCTAAAGCAGAGGAATGGCGATAACAAGCAACAAGCCAGCCGTAGCTCAGATGGGCAAGCCAGTTCACCTGCTTAGCACAAGTTTCTTTTTCTTCCATTGGTGTAGTGGTGGGTAAATAATTCAGATCTCATAATCTCATTGTTAGCTTCACTTTAAAATTACATAAATCTTCATCTATACTACCATATTTTGCTGCTCCTTTCTTCAAAAGCCAAAAAAAGTTTAGTTTAGCTATAGTAGATTTTGATTATATTCACACACTTGATAGAGAAAAAGAGTACAAAACCTTGTCTCATCAATTATCAACCATTTTGTATTTTACACAAATGATGTTTGTAATCTTTATACAAATTTGAAGGAATATCGGAGCTTTTCAATACTTGTAGATAGTTATTCATTGTGTTATACTGGTATTAGAAGGAATTTTTCTACTAGGCTTGAAATGTAAAACTTTATGTATACAAAAACAATTTTATTTTATTTTTAAGTAAATTATAAAAAAACAAGACAACACTAATTACCTAAAAGTGGTCCCAATAATATAAAAATCCACTCCCAAAAATATTTTTAATAGTATATATATTCATATCTCAAATGGTTAGAGCATCTCCAATGTAAATATGTATTTTTAAGTATCTAAATAGTATCACATTAGCATTTCTAAATAATATGGATTTACCTTGTCAAAAAATTATAGAAATCCTTATTTACTTCTCCAATGTGAATATCTAAATAGTAATTTTAAACCAATCACCACAAGTTATTTGTTATATTCTCTCTTCATTCAATATGACAATTAAATGCATTGATAAAATGTTAAAATTTTATTGGTGGAAAAAGTTAGAAATCCTAATCCGCATATCAAGGAAGATATCTATAATTAGAAACTCTACTTAATATTCTCTAACTTTTTTTTATACCATATCATATCAATATTAAAGTTAGATAATTGTATTGGAGAATATTTTTTTAACTTTATCAATATAAATTCTATGTGGCACTTAATTTTCTCCAAATGCATAATAACATTAGAGCATATCCAATACTATTATGCATTTGGAGAAAATTGAGTGCCACATAGGATCAATATTGAAAAAGTTAAGAAAATATTCTCCAATGCAATTATCTAACTTTAATATTGATATGATGTGGCAAAAAAAAAGTTAGAGAATATCAAGTAGAGTTTCTAATTGTAGATATTCTCCTTGATATGCTGACTAGGATTTCTAACTTTTCCAACCAATAAAATTTTAGAAATTTTGTCAATGCATTTAATTATCATATTGAATGGAGAGAGAATGTAACAAATGACTTGTGGTGATTGGTTTAAAATTACTATTTAGATATTCACATTGGAGAAGTGAATATGCATTTCTATAATTTTTTTAACAAGTTAGATCCATATTATTTAGAAATACTGATGTGGCACTATTTAGATACTTAAAAATACATATTTACATTGAAGATGCTCTAAGAGCATCTCCAATGTATCTCTTTTTCACTTTATCGGTGAGAATTCAAGTTTTACTATATCCATTTAACTACATATATAAATAGATGTTTTAACTACATATATAAATAGATGTTTTCGCACTTTTAGTAGCTCATTCGTGGCAGATTTATTATTATTAATTTATTATCAATTGTACTCCTAATAAAAAACATTTTTAATATGTGACCCCTAAAAAGAATATCTACTGACTATTATATTGCATATTCTCTTTTGAGAGAACACCTGTTATACATTTATTCGATTCATGAACAGTAGTGCTGTCTGAGTTCGTATCAAGTTGTAAAGCGTCATGAGATTATTATAAAATGATATTAAAAATATTATATCCAAAATACTTACAAGAATGCATTGATTGTTTTTAACCCACAAAAATTTATTCTTACTTGGTCAAGTACCAACCTTTTTCCTTTTATTAATTTAAAATCTATCTAACTTCTTTATAAATTTTAATGCTTGAATTTGTATCATATTGGTTTCTTGTTCTCATTACATCACTAAACTAAACAGGATCCCACGCTATTAATAAATAGATAATATTAAAGATTGATGCCTACCTCACTTGAGTCAATTGCCACAAAGGCCAATCATATAAACAATAAAAGATGATTCAGACATGTAACTATATATAATAATAATTAGGGTAATTTTTATTTGGTTCCCTGACTTTTAGAAAATTATTAATTTTTTTAACTAATTTCATTTATTGGTATCATTAGATCCTAACTTTCTGAAAATATATCAATTTAGTCCTTCTATTAGTCAACCGTTAGTTAAACTTAACTGTTCTAGGTTATTTTTATCTTTCAAATTACACCTAATTAAAAAATTAAATAAATTAAAAAAATTTTAAAAAATAAATGAAAATCTTCACCGTCCATCAAAATTGATGGAGGGTGGAAATTATATCAAAAATTTTTTTTAAAAAAATTGTAGAATAATTTTTCTTTTTTACTATTTTTTTTAGAAAAGAGTTGATGTTCTTGGTGGAGATCCAAAGAACAAAAAAAAAAAAAAAATTGAAAAAAAAATTGTTGAAGATCTGGGTTCGAATCAAACCCAGATTTTTGGGTTCGAATCGAACCTAGATCTTCAACAATTTTTTTTTTGTTCAAAGTTTTTTTTTTTTTGCTGTTTTTAGTGGGATCTAGATTGGATCTCCACCATCCATCAATTGGGTCTCTACCAAGAACATCAACTTTTTTTTTAAAACAGTAAAAGAAATAAATTAAAAAAATTAATTTTACATTTTTTATTTTTTAAATTTTTTTTTGATATAATCTATTTTTAGGGCATTTAAAAATATTTTAAAATTTTTAATTAAAAATTAATCTAAAATGATTATACTACCCTTATAATTATTCATATATTTTTTTAAAATTTGAGGTTAAAATTGTAATTAACTCATTTCAATAGTGTCAAGGGCAAAACAGTATTTTCCCAATTCTGTTAGGTTTCACTGGTAGCAATTTGGTCAGAGGGACCAAATTGATACGTTTTCAGAAAGTTAGGGTCCAATGATACCAATAAATGAAACTGGTTTAAAAAATTGATAATTCTCCAAAGTTAGGGACCACAATGAAAATTACCCTAATAATAATAATATTTATTAGATTTTAATTTTTAATAATTTAAATAAATTAATACTTTTAAAAATAATTATAGCAAATGCTTTGCTAACTATCTAGTTTTATTTATATTTTTTTCATAATAATAAAAATTATGAAAAATAAGATTTTTTTTTTTAAAAGAATTGACTGCATAAAAATTCACTCCACAATCGTTACAAAATAATCACGAAAATACGGGTTGTATTCACATTATATACAGACAAATCATACATTTATTTGTATTAAAATTTAGATTTGAAGTGACAATTAAATTAGTAATCAAGCAATTAAAGTTTGAGAAGCAACAGATCTTATATTTTAATTGTCCAATATATCTACAAGCCATAGGCACTGCATCTCAAATTGACCTTCATAAATCTGAACCCTAAAAAATCAATTTTTTTTTTTTGAAACAGGAATACAAAGAAACCAGAAAGCAAGAGACTACAAACTGGAGAAATCTCCCAGAACAGCATCTAGGAGCCAATCTGGAAAGACCCTCACTCAAAAGCTATTACAACCAGAAAGAAGAGCATTTTTAGTTAAATCATGAGCTACCAGGTTGCAGAACCTAGAAACATAAGAAACAGAGAGGACACTGAGGTTAACAAGCCTCATCCTAATATCATGAATAACCAAACATACTTCCGATCTAGAAAAAATAAGGTTATTACAAAGGTTAACAACATTCAATGAATCAGATTCTATCAGTAGAGGGAAAGAATTCTTTTCATTGGCCATCTTAAACCCTTCCAGTAGCGCTAAGGCCTCCCCCAACTCAACATTTAGCACATCTTTGAGAAACCAGGAAGCTGCAAACTGAGGCACCTCACAATCATCCCTCACAACAGCTCCCAAATGAAAATTAAAAGCAACATCTACATTTAACTTAAAACACCCAAGAGAAGGGGGAACCCAACCAGCCTTACCAGACAACAGATTCTGCACAACACCAAACCTACCAGAAGTAGTAAGAAAATCTGAAATAAAGACACCAGCCTTCTCCCAAAAATTAACACCACCCTAACTTTTGCCATCATGCAGCAAACAATTTCTATCACTCTAGATCAGCCAGGAAACAACCACAAAAATATCAACAAAAGCAAGGCCACAAGAATTAATAATCCACAAAAACCTGTTCAAGAAATCATCACACCTAAGGCTAAAAATAATATACACAGAAGGGCAATCACACTAAAACTGGACAGCATTAAAACAGCCCGACAATACATGATCAATGGACTCTACACTAGCATCACAAAGAACACAGAAGGCAGAAGCAATAATTCCTCTTTTGAAAAGAAGATATTTAGTTGGAAGTATACCTTTACAAGTTTTCCGTTCCAGCAGAAAGTTCTCACCTTGGCAGGAAGAGTTATGGCCTAGAGTTGCTTCCAGACCTACAAAGGACCCGAAGAGCAAAAGGCATACCCTTTGTTCTTAAAGGACATAGCCAGCTGATAAACGAATTTCACCGAGAATTCGTCCCTTTTATCAAAATACCAAAGCAGCGAGTCTTGCATGGGAAACACACTTAAAAGGGATGCTAAGAATCAGCTCAACCTCTTCTTTTCAAAAATGTTGTCTAACCAGCCCTTCATACCACTTACCAGCCCCTGTAAAAAGATCTAAAATTGTAACCCCTTCAGGCAAAAATATAAGGAAAAGAATTCTGAAAGAAAAGTCCTGCGGAAACCAATGATCCTCATAAATCACCACATTCTCCCTATTCCTAATCCTCCAATGAAGACCCCTTTCTAAGATCTCATGCCCTTATAAAATACTTCTCTAAAAGAAAGAAGGGTTAGAACCTAACTTACAATGCAAAAAAGACGACTTAGGAAAATACATAGCTTTGAGAACTCTTGCCATAAGGGAATTAAGATCATTTAAAATTCTCCAATTTGCTTAGCCAACATAGCTTGGTTGAAGGCCTTCACCATTCTAAAACCCAAACCTCCATTCTCCTTCGACTGACATAATTTATCCCAAGACATTCAATGAGCTTTCTTTTTATTACCATTGAAACTCCACCAACAATTTACAAATAAGCCCTGCATTTCAGCCAACAAAGAGACGGGAGGACGAAAATAACTCATTGCATATGCAAGGACAGCTTGGGCCACAGATTTGACCAACACCTTATGACCACTACACAACAAAAGTTTATGTTTCCAGCCTTACAATTTCAGCTAAACTTTATCCTTAACAACCCCAAAGATCTTCTATTTATTCTTGCTAATAGAAGAAGGAAGACCAAGGTACATTTTGTGGTAAGAAACAACCTTAATATTAAAAATCTGCTTGATATTATCTTTTGCAGCAACTGAGGTGTTCGGATTAAACGAGAGGGCTGATTTCTCAAAGATAATAGCTTGACCCGAGGCTAATTCGTACCTTCAGAAGTTGTCCTTCAAATCTAACCACTCATTAACCGAAACTCTAATAAAGACCAAGTTATCGTCCGTAAAAAGAAGATGAGAAATTACGAGGGTTGAAAACCCGGTAGCGCTCCTTGGATCGATCCAAGCGGATCGGGTCAGGGGGTGTTACATAGCCTCTTTACCACTTTTCTTATTTCTAAGACAATGTTACCCATCAAAACCTACCACAACATTGTTCGTAATAAGACAACTTGGAACAAAAGTGCTTTGCTGGAGAGAAATCACATCAACTAACACATTTTTATGCCTATTAGTCAACACATTTGCTATAACTTTGTATTGTACATTACAAAAGCTAATAGATCTAAACTCAGTAACACGAACTGGTAGCTTAACCTATGGAATAAGCACCACCAAAGCCTCACCTAAAACCCCCATATCCGCCTCATCATTTAGGACAACAAGGATAGCCAGTCTTAACTTGAAACTAACAATATCCCAATAACGTTGAAAAAATCCTGCAGGAAGACCATCCGGACCCGGAGCTTTAAAAGGGCTCATTTGATTCAAAGCCTTCAACACCTCAGCCATAGTAAATCTAGCAGCCAACATTCTATTCATAGAATCCGTAACTTTCCTGCTCACTGAGCCCAAAACACTTTCCAAATCAGCCAAGGAGAGAAAAGAAGAGGTGAATAAATTTTGGTAAAATTCAGACACCACCACTTCTATACTCTCAAGGCTGTCCTTCTAAACCCCATTCTTATCAATAAACCCCACCATTCTATTCAATTTCCTTCATGAAGAAGCTTTGAAATGAAAAAATCTAGTATTTTTGTCTCCCTCCTTTAACCACAAAGCCCGTGATCTCTGATGCCAATAAACCTTATGTTCTTCCAACAACTCATCATTCCTCCTTTCAACAAACTGAATCGTGGCCCAATCAACCTCTCCAACCTTCTGATCATATAAAAATTTTAGATCAGCCCGCAACCCTTTTAGTTCCATCTCGGATAGCCTTTTCTTTGTAAAATCCCACTTCTGAAGCGTCGAAACTACTACAGCCATACTGCTAGTTAGCCCCCTAACAGCACTAGAGCTCATTCCCTCTTGCCAAGCCTACTCAATCAAACCTTTATAATCCTTCTCATTCACCCAAGCTTTCTCGAAATGAAACCTAGGGGACCATTTTTTCCTGCCCTCACCATAACTCTTCACCAAACAAATACGGTCAACCACAATGGGAAAATGATCAGACCCTTCATGATTCAAGTTCAACACACGGGCCTCGGGAAAATTCTCTCTCCATTTCAAACAACATAGAAATCTATCAAACCTTTCTTTGATCAAGTTAGCCCTTAATTGCCTATTAAACCAAGTAAACATTTGACCCTAAAATCTTATGTCCAAGAGACCACAATCATCAATAGAATTCCTAAAGTTAGCTATCATTCTAAAACTATGATAATTACCACCCCATTTTTCCTCATCCCTCAAGATTTCATTAAAATCCCCTTCTATTAACAAAGGTAACGCACTTAGACCCCTTAACCTCCTTAAAAGAACCCAAGAATGCATCCTAAGGCTCTGATTTGGTTCTCCGTAAAATCCCGTAAAACACCAAGAACTATCATTATCATCAACCACAATAGAATTAATACGCCCCTTAGAATAAGATTGAATAGAAATATCAATCCTATCCCTCCAAAGAAGAAGCAAGCCGCCACTCCTACCATCTCTCTCAACACCAAAGCAACACTCAAAACTAAGACTACATCTAATTCTCTCAAAACTACTTTTCTCTAAACGCGTTTCTGACAGAAAAACAAGCTCCGAGTTTTCCTTACGTAGAAGACTACGCAAAGACCTGAATGTTCGAGGGTTCCCCAACCTCGAACATTCCAATATAAGGTTTTCATAACGCTCAGCGGTGCTGGAAACCAGCCACCGCCGATAACGTATCATCCACCTTACTTCTTTTAGCCTCTGTCACCTCCTCCTCCACATAATCAATAACACATTTCCCCCCTTTAAAGCTATCCTCCACACCACCCTCCCTAGAAGATTTTCCCTTAGCTAATCTCTTTCACTTTCTATTCTTAGGGCTACTTACCTCCCCCAAAATCAGCCTCTTTAACCCCTTGGTGAACAGTGGACATAACACCCGAACTAACCACACTTAAAGGTTCAACCCCTTGCACAACAGCTAAACTAGAATCCTCACAGTCCCCAAGAGAAGTAAGCCCAGCAGAAAATTCAAAACCAGCAATACCCATACCCTCCAATTTAGTCTTAATAAGACCAACATCCCCACCTACATCAGAAAAAGAAATAGTTGGAGCTTCAGCTCCCCCATTCAAACCCGAAGACAAACCAGAATCCTCCATACCACATCACCCTTAACTTTGAAAATATTCTCTCAATTAGAAGGATTAGGAACATTAACTCCCTTAGAATCACCCCTATTAGACTCAGATTGAGTTTCACGAGCTCTAGACCACTCAATCAAATGAGCCCTCATCCAAGACCCAAATTTAAGAGAATTAGTATCTAACAGACCATTACCATAATCAAAACACTCTCTAACTAAATGCCATACTTTCCCACAGCAATAACAAAAATTAAGAAGACGCTCATACCTTAAAAGCACCATACTCACCTCCTTCTTCTCACTGAATTTCACCCTCAACCTTCTCTTTAGTGGTTTTGAAATATCTACCAGTACCTTAGCTCTAACAATCCCTTTACAATCACCCCTCACCCTTGTATCCACTTCCTCCACAGAACCAACCATTTCATCCAAAAACACCCCAATCTCCTTATTCTAAATAAAGGAACATTAAACATCTGAATCCAAAAGGGAACTAACCGAAAATCAAGGTCAAACAACTTATCCATTTCAGAAGCCTTCGAAAGAACAAGAAGATTTATGTTAAACGACCAAGGACCACCCTCCAGCACTCTCTTATGATCCCATGGACAGTTGAAGCGAAAAACAAATGTATTAACAGTAACAACTTCAATTTTCATCTCCTTGACAGTTCGTCAAATCTTTAATATCGTCAACTTGAAAGCTTCACGATTGACTATAATCCTCCCAAATAAGCTCATCGAGAGCCTCTTCCTACTCAATTCTTGAAGAACCTTACCAATCCTCTTGTACCCAAACCATCCTCTTCAGACAAAGAGAGTTTCACACAGAACTTGGAAATTTCTTCAGAATCCATATAGAGAACTAAAAGGAGAAAAATAAGATCAAAAGTAGAAAACAAAGCAAAAAAACATCCATCACGCATGAAGCGTGGATGAAGCTTCTACAGTTCAATCTCTAAAAAACCCCAGAGAGGTTTCTAGAGAGAGGACAGAGAAGAATTTTGGTAACCCCTAAAATATCAATTTAAAAATAAATAAATAAATACATAACATCATTAATTATCAATAATTATATAATTCAACTCTTATTCAAGTGATTATACACCTTTGCTAAGTGTGACGATTTATATAATTAAAATATCCAACCAGGTCAATAATTCCGCTAATGTAGTCATGTCGATAGCAAGAGTTAGTTGTAACAGAAACTAATAGAAATTTCCGAAAATGCCCTTGTCCTTCAAATATTGATACGCAGTCGAAGCTCAGCTTCCATTTTTTCTATGGCCTTATAGAAACACACACACACCCAACTTATCACTGATCTTCAGAGTTCAGAGGCCATCATCTTTGTTAATTACAGAGAAACACAAAAAAAAAAAAAAAAAAATCAAATCGTAAAAAAGATAATTAATTAAATATGACTAATATCTCTCGAAAAATGGTGCAATTAAATCTCAGGCGCCGGATGCAACGCAGCGTCTTGCTTCTCCGGCGCTGCATTCGTCGCTTCTGTGACCAAGTCCTCATGTGTTCTCGTGGCAAGCCTATCCACTACCGGGTGCTGCCACGTACTACCACCAAGGGGCCCTTGCCTACTACGACGTCGTTTTCTTCTTCTTCTTCTGCTTCGCCGCCCTCCGTCGTCGTTGAGAGCAGTGCTACTGCTGCTGCTGCTGCGTCGCTGGGGAACCTGACGTCAGTGTGCGTGTGTCATGACCACTGTATCGATTCGGATCGTAGTAATTTGGTTGCTTTGAAGATCAGTTTGTTGGGTGATTGTAATATTGGAAAGACTAGTTTCCTGGTAATTGTTATTAATTTTATTTTTATTGTCACTTTGAAGATCAATTTGTTTTTGTTTGTAATATATTAAATTTGGTGTTTGTTTTGAAGGAAAAATATGTAGGAAATGAGAAAGAACAGGGAAGCACAGAGCTAAAGGAAGGATTGAATTTGATAGATAAAACATTACTAGTCGGAGGGGCACGCATTTCTTATTCCATCTGGGAGGTTTCAGGTTTTTTTTAAAAAAATTTCATTTTCTTATTGATTTTGGGGTGACAAAAAATCAAACAAAATTTCGTAAACGATTTTTAATTATGAAATTATGGATCCAGGTGATGCAAAATCTCATAATCATCTTCCAATTGCCTGCCACGACTCGATAGCAATATGCATCATGTTTGATCTAACAAGTCGGTGTACGTTAAACAGGTTTGTGTAAAAAATTTGTGATCATCAATTCTCTAAATTGCTTCCATCGTTTAGTGATATATGCATAATTTAATTTATTTTTATTTGTTTTGTAATTGCAGTGTTGTAAGATGGTATCAGCAAGCAAAGAGATTGAATCCGGTATTATATCTATCTCATGATATATACTCTGCAGTTTCCATTTTGTGTCTTCAAGCACTATTTTTTATTTTTTCTGCTGGTGATTTGATTAATGATTAATCCAATGAAGGATTTTTTTTTTCATAGCATTAAATTTGATTTGTAAAAATCAGTTGAGTTTTGTGCTATATTTGACCAATTTCTCTCCAAATGAATGCATTGTTTCATGAATTTGCAGACTGCGATTCCGATACTGATAGGGAACAAGTTTGATGATTTTATTCAGCTCCCTATAGATATGCAGTGGACAATCGCAAGTCAGGTGATTAAGATTTCCAAATCTTCATTTGTCTGAATCATTGATTATGATCATGCAGTATAATTTCTTATGTAGAGAGCCATTCAAAATTTACCGGCCCGGATTTTGAATATCATTTGTCAGATACATCTAATCCAACTTTACAGTATATAATATATATTTTTATGTACTTTTATAGAAATATCACTCTTTAGAAAGATAGAATGATGATAAGGTAGGCAAGAACTATTTAGATTTCCTGTGTGATAGAGAAGACGTGGAGGCAAGTCAGTAGTCAGGCAGCTAGGTCAATGTGCAAGCAATACTTCAGAAAAGGACTCTTTAAAAAGAATTAATCGTAAGTTTGTTGAAATTGGTGACAAAACGACAGTGGCCTCAATGATTGCAATATTATATTGTCAAATTAAGCTCCACTTAAGTTCATATTTGAGGCGCAAAATAAAATCCTAGGAGAACAAGAAACCACTCCAATTTAATATGAGAAGGGCTACTGAATTTAAAGAAATGATGGGCCTTTACCAGAAACCCAACCACCCAATATAAATAGAAGCCACCCACTAAAATGATGGTAGCTTTGGTTTCTAATATGTTCAATACTTCTATTAATTTCTTACCCAGATGATAGTTAATTTGATCTTTTACATTGTTGTTTCATGAAACAGGCAAGAGCATATGCAAAGGCCTTCAACGCGGCACTCTTCTTTTCGAGCGCTACCTACAACATTAATGTAAACAAGATTTTCAAGTTCATCACAGCAAAGCTCTTTGACATACCCTGGTCTCTGGAGCGCAATATCACCATCGGAGAGCCTATTATTGATTTCTAGAGTTTCCTTTTTTTATTTTTTTTTTATTTTGTGCATAGCAGAATCGGGTTTTATCCCGAAGAAACGTAATCCGACTCAAACTGCTCGCCGGAAATCTTATTATTGCCGCACCAGCGGTGATTTGAGTCGGTCCCGTTGGGGAATGATGGAGTAAGGTGGAGGCTTAGAGGATAAGAGCCCACGTCTCCATCTATTAATAACGTTTCTGTTGTTCAAACATTGTAGGGAAACAGAGAAAAAAAGAACATAAAACAGTTTCAAATACTTGCAACTCTCATCTACTCACTCATTAGCTAAATCTTATTACTGGTAATTCTCCTTGGCACATTTCAAGAAAATGCACAATCTGCGATCAAACGTATGGTAATGAGTAGTGACAGGTATTTCCTAAGCAGTGACAAAATTGGAAATCTAAGAAGTAAGCAAATGACCTTAAAATAGAACAAAAAGATACAAGCTATAACATAATTGTCAAAGGCACTTCATGTCATGGCTGGGGAAACAATGTGCAGAACCAAGGAAGAAGGACAAATGAGTTACTTTGTTCCCAGAAAACCACCTTCCTCCAACTGCTTAGAGTAGAGAATCATGCATTTCTTTTCTTACAAACAGTGACCACATGTGTGCGCAAAAAGGAGAGTAGAAAAAGAAAAGGGAACCAATAAGCCTGGCCTCATATTCACAATCCAAACATTTCGTCTGGTATGGATACTGATCGAGAAGTAGTTGTGCAACGGGATTTTCCAAGGTAATATAATGAAAAATATAGATTGAAAGCCTATCCTACATCTCTTGAAAGTAAGGTTTCCTTTCAATAGATCTGACCAATTGATCAAGAATGATTGACCCAACAAATCATAATATGCATGCAGCAAAATTTTCTACGAATATCTAATCCATTTTGGAGCCAAAAGGCAAATACAAACGCGTACAATAGAAATATTCTGCATTGATGAGAAATTCCATTAAAAGCTATTCTGTTCTTTTCATTATTAAACATAAAAGGCGACGAACAATATAGCAGAGCCACAAAACATCTAGACATTTGTTACGAATGATAGATTATCAAAAACGGCAAGACTAAATGACCAACAAGGCACCAACCACAACAGCAAAATAGTTAAACCGCGCATTCTAAGGAAGGATTTCACTCGAGTTTAACCTCTCTCTTTGGGGGATCGAATTGCAAATACGTGTACGGCTCCGTTGGTTCCTCCCTGCACCATCACAAACATTCTCACAAATCGGAAACACTAAAAGATCTTTGATGATGCAAATAATGCATTTCAACAAACATACAACATAAATAAAGATATTACAGTGTCAAATAGAACAGCTTTTACAAACAAAAAAAGATATATAAATGTAACAATGGCAAGTCTTTGGCCAATAAAGCAACTTGAACTTCATTATTGTCAATTTTATCACTAGAAACTACCAATTAATCAATTATGTTGAGAGCCAAGAAAATTCAACAAAGATACTACAAAGAGCAGCCCAGAATCAGATAATAAAGACTACACACCCGGGTTTCGATCTCATGCAGCGCCAAAAGAGCTTGAAAGGACCTGGAACCGTCTTGAATGGATTCCCCTCAAAACATGCCTACAAAAACACCACCCACAAACAAAAATTCAATTCAAAAACACAAAACACAGTAAAATTTTCATGTCAACAAAAAAGATACACAAATCCCCAGATTGAAATTGAAAGGAGACAACGGAAAAATCAGTGAAGGAAGAAGCTTGACATACTTGGATGACATCCTCGGCTCGATCATTGCATCTGTGGGCCTTCGGCTGCCGATGCTCTCCCTCCGGCGTTCCCCATGGACTCTCTCTCCTCGGCACCGGCCTCGTCTCACTCATTTTTCTTTTTCTTCCAATAGAGGGACACGCACATGTTTACCACTTATATATATAGACTTCTCCTAGCACTACGTCGTTTTTCCTACTTAATAAACAATACGCTTAAAAGCGATGCGGCGACGTTTTACGACATCATCCCTTATATAAATTGCAAAAGCTGCGCCCGACATCCGATTTCCCCAAAATCGCAGATCCCTCATTTCAGATCAAAAAAGAAGAAGAAGAAAATAGAATAAAAATGGGAGCTTTGGTGAAGCTGATAGACGCGATACTGTTCCTGTTCTTCGTGGTGATCGCGCTGGCGGCGCCGCTGATCGACTCGCAGATGTTCCTGCCACCCGACATCTATCCGGCGTTCCTCGTCGATCTGAAGGGGTGGTACACGCGCGAGTACGGCGATTATCTGTTCGCCGAGAAGCCCCATTTCTTCGTCGGCATCGTCTGGCTGGAACTTCTCTTCCTATGGCCGCTCTCCATAGTCAACATCTTCGGGATTCTCTGTGCCAAGCCCTGGTTCAACACCACCTGCTTGATCTACGGCGTCTCCGTCGCTACTTCCATGGTAACACCATCAAATCTTCAGTTTTCAATTTTTAATCTTCAAAATACATAATGAGAATTGTTAGTGATTTATTTATTTTGTTGTGTTGTGATGTGAAATGAAGACGGCTGTGTTGGGAGAGCTGATGGGGTCGGGGAAGGCGTCTGAGAAGCTGATAAAGGCGTATTCACCGTTCATGGGTATGGGTGTTTTGGCGTTTCTTCGTGGGTTGATTCCGTGTTCTTCGAGGACCGGTTTGACTCTTGGCAAGAGACCTGTTTTGCCAAGGAAAAAGAGGGCTTGATTTGTTAATTTTTCCATTACTACAGAGTTTTTTCTGTTTTGATTTTTTTTTTTTTTTTTTGTTGATTGATCTGAGGTGTTTTGATTCAAATCTCTCATCGTATTAGATATGTAATATTGATTGGAGATTGATTTCTGTTCACTTATTAATTCAACATTTTATGTTTTAATTTTCTCAACAGATCCTTTATCAATTTAGTTGTTTATGCATATTTTTGTATCAATATCTATGATCTATCACCATATCCGGACTATCTGGGTCCTGCATCGAAAATTCTCAGTTATAGAAAAGAGTTAATGCTGTGCTGTGAGATATATTTTATCCAAATAATATTGTAAATCGTTTAAATCACACTAGTCATGGTGAGAAAGAGTTACTTTGCTTGATCAAATGAGAGAGAATTACTTTGCTTAATCGAATTGGTATTTTGGGTAGGCTCATTTGAGTAGCTAAATGAGCTATACATATTTTGAGTTGGCTAAAAAGGGACTGTTCCTTTTTGGGACACCTTTGGGGTGTATTTGGTATTGTCGAGTCGGATTGGATTGTATTCAATGTGTATTTGGTATTGTTGGGTTGGATTGTTTTGCATCGAATACAATACAAGAAAATGGATTGGATATGATTATATATAATTGTATTAATTTAATTTTAATATTTTTTAAATAAAATAAAAAAAAGTTTTTAAAAGAAATTTTAATTATTCATAATTAAAATATTTATAATAATTTAAAAAATAAAATTATTGATATTTTTTAATTAAATTTTATAATTTATTGTATTTTTTACAGTTATTTTAAATTAAAAAAAATAAAACCAACGTTATGTGGGATATGATGAAACCTAGCGTACAAGTGGGTTTCGCATAGACATGGCCACGTTTCGGTTTGAACCGGGCGGTTCGAACCGAACCGGCGGTTTTGAACCGGAACCTTAGGTTCCGGTTCAAAACCGGTTCCGAAACCGGGATCCGGAACCGGGACAGTCGGTCCCGGTTCCGGTTTCCCCAAAAAAATAACCGGAACCGCCGGTTGCGGTTCCGGTTCGGTTACGATTTTTTTTTTTTTTTTAAAAAAAAAAAAAAAAATTAAAAAAATTTGGCCGTTGGCCACAGTGTGTGACTGTGGCCAACGGCCATCTGCTGCCACCTGGCAGCAATGTAGCCCTTTACTAGGGAGCCGTTGTTCAACGACTCCCTAGTAGAATTACCAAAACACCCCCTAGAAAATTACAAGTTAACCCCTAAAATTTTAAAAATATTAATTTTTTCCCAATCCAAAAAACTATATAAACCCCATCAATTCTCCAATTCAATTACACAAATTCTCTCATGCTCTCAATATTTCTCTCATCTCTAATTCTCTCAATATTTTTCTAATTCTCTCATTCTCTCAATCTTGCTATTATTTTTCACTACTTCAATTGTTTTCATTATTTGTTTAAACACATTATTTTATAAATTTATAATGGCATCACCATCAAGGCCATCTATTTCCGGAGGTCGAAAATCTATTTCCGGAGGTCGAAGATCTATTTCCGGAGGCCGAAGGTCCGTTTCCAACAGAAACGCTGAGCAAAATGAGGAGGTACCGGATTTAAATGTTCAAGAAGTGCAAAGTCGCCCTTTCCCAGAATTCAACAACGATCGCAATTTTGCTGAATACCTGCAAGAAAGAGAAAGAGAATTTGAGGAGGTAATTTTTGGTAATGAAACTCCTATTAATTTTAATCCTGATCATTCTCATCTCTCTTCTAGCGGTGGTCCCTCCTCTGCTCCAAACCTCCCAAATCCAATTCCAAGTGAAACCGTACAATTGCCGCAGGGGCAGCCAGATTTGTCAAAGTACAAATCTGAACTTTTTAAAGTTCATATGAAGAGGGTGGAGATGGATGGTTTAGTTATAGTGGTTTGCAATTATTGTTCCAAAGATTTTAAATGGAACAAATCCGGAGGGTACGGGACGTATTGGAAGCATATCAACAGCAAACATCCAGCCGAAGCTCACCATCAGCGAGGACAACACCAAATTGGAAGGTACACATCCCCTAACCATCCTTTATTTAAATATACTGATCAAAATAATAGGGACCAATTAGCAAGAATGGTAGCGACTGAACATCTCCCCTTTAGTTTTGGGGAAAAAACTGGCTTTTAAAATACTGTCATAATGCTTTAAATCCCGCTGCATGTAGAGTACCTAGGACCACATTAAAACGTACTATGTGTGATATTTATAAAAAAGAAAAAAAAGCTTTAGTAAAATATTTTCAAAATTATCCGGGTCGTGTGTCTGTTTGTGCCGATATCTGGAGTGATCATTGGCAAAAACATTCATACTTAGGACTCACTTGCCATTTCGTTGACCAATCATGGGATTTGCAAAAACGAATATTGGCATTTAGAGTTTTTGATGACACCCATACTGCTGATAATATTTATAAATTAATGAAAATTATTTTTGAAGAATATTGTATTGAGAGTAAAATTTTTGCAATTGGTTTTGATAATGCTGCAAATAATACTGCCGCCGTTCCACAATTAATTCAATTGTGTCAACCCTATTTTGGCGGCAGATTTTTTCATCAAAGATGTGTTTGCCATGTTTTAAATATATGTGTACAACATGGTTTGCAAACACTATATGAGTGGATTACACCAATTAGGGATGCTCTATACTATTTGTGGAAACATCCTAGCACTATGAAACAATGGGATAGGTATTGTAAAGCTAACGGGAAACGTCCAATTAGGTTTTCCCGTGATGTTCCAACTTGTTGGAACTCCACTTATAAGTTGCTTTGTGAAAGCTACGAGTATAGAGAATTATTAGTTAGATTTATGCAGCATAATGTTAATACCATTAATTTATATGAACACCATTGGGATGTTTGTACAAAAATTGCATGCTTTTAAAAGTTTTTCATGATGCAACAACTTCTTTATCCGGTATATATTATCCAACTTCACATTTATTTTTATTTGAAGCCCTTAATATTGTAGGTGCACTTAATGAATGTTCACAAATAAATGAATTAGTTCCGTGTGTTTATGCAATGCGAAAAAGATTAATAAACTATTATAGGGACATTCCTGTAATTTATATTCTTGCATCAGTTTTTGACCCTAGGAATAAATTTAATAGTTTATATGAATTTTTTACACTTTATTACCAATCTCTAGGGATAATGGACATAGATGTTAGTGGTTTATATAATAATGTTAGGAATTTATTTTATTCAATGTATGACGAATATCGTTCTGTTTACGGTCCCTCGTTGAACATTAATGTTCAACAATCGGAACCAAGCGGAAGCGGTAGTACTAGTCATTCACGCTTTCCCTCCACATTAAGGAAGTTAGGGGCAAGCGTGTTTACCAAAAAAGCAAGGACGTCGGCGAGTTCGTCTTCATCAACCTATGTTTCAGAGGTTGATGTTTACATAAACACCTCCTTTGAGTTTTTGGACACCCCAGACTTTAACGTCCTGCAGTGGTGGAGGGAGCACGCAACTAACTTTCCAATTTTGGCCATCATTGCCAAACAAATTTTTGGAACCCCTATCTCGACCGTCGCCGTCGAACAGGAATTTAGTGCAGGTGGCAATGTTCTGGACGAGAGACGAGCATTGCTCAGTCCTGACTCAATACAGATCCAGGTCTGTGTTGACGACTGGACCAAGGCCACATACCGGCAGCAAGAATTTTATTTCAATTTTATATATTTAATTTTTTTATTAATTTATTTTTAATTTTTATTTTCTAATTTTTTTTTTATTTTGCCAGTTCCGGCGGTTTGGAACCGGCGATTGAACCGTCGGTTCCAAAAAAACCGTGGAGGAACCGAACCGGGCGGTTCCTCCCGGTTCCAACCGGAACCGGGACCGGGACCTCCCCGGTCCCGATTCCGGTTGATGAAAATTTGGAACCGGAACCGCCGATCCGGTTCCTTTGGCCATACCTAGTTTCGCATAACCCACATTTCCACAAATATGGGTTTTATAAATAATTCTAGTTCTAACAGTGTACCAAATACTGTATATGCACTTTTATTGTGCATAGATAGGAATATAGGATTGGATATGGTATTGTAAATTTGGGTTTATATTGGGAAGTAATTACACATTACCCACCTAGGTTTGTCCATTCACTTTCATATATAACTTTAACTTTATGATTAATATACATAAAACTCCTCACCACTAGTCAACTCAATTAGTTTTAACAGTTAACTTTTAAAATTATATAAAAAAAATTAAAATACCCCTTCACTAGTGTCAAATACTATAATTATGACGTTAAAATTGTATGAGTTATATGTGCTATATAAAATTTTTTTTATAACAAAATTACCCATAAGAATTTAAACATTTAAATTTTTATTATTTGATATTTTTAATTGAAAATTACTATTGGTAATTTATAATAGTTTTTACCTACAAGTGACAAATTTTGATCATACATATCACCAAAATAGGTGTTTTATATCAATAACAAATTGAATTCAAATGCAGTAATTTAAGCAATAATTTGATTTACCAAAGTACTCACCAAAATACCTTACCAAAATATCCAAAATATTCCCCATATAAACCACCAAATATGGAACCATAAAATGTTGTTCTAAAAATATTCACTCAATACATTAAACAAATCATCATTCATATGCACAAAATAATGTATCTCCATCCACAAAATCCATATAAAAAAAAGCACTCATTCCATGACTGGTTTAAACTAGCTTCACTGCTATTAGCATTCATGTTCTTGAGATGATTGAGACAGTTGAGATGGTTGATAAGCAGTGGGTAGTAAAGGTTGAGATGGTTTGAAAAATTTGGACTCCTTGAGGAGATTAAGGGTCCGTTTGGAAGAGATTCTCCGAGTAGAGCTTTTAGGAGTAAATCTTTTTAAAGTAGAGCTTTTAAGAAAAAGTCGTTGGTCGTTTGGTTGTCAATTAAAATAGCTCTTTTAAGCTTTATATTGTTTGATTGTATTAAATTTAAAAAACTCTTTTAAATGATAAAATTACCAGAAAGGACATTAAAGAATTTTAAACATAACAAATAAAATATATAAAAAAATATCTTTCATTGAAATTAAAAAAAAAAACACACAACATAGAGCAAAACAAATATATGCAGCATGCAGACAACATATATTGTAAAAGAAAAAAAAACTATAACACCATATACAATCATGCACAGTAAAATTTTTTTTTAAACAAGCAGAACGTATAAAACTATGTATGTACGGGCAGTGCGGTAACATAGATAGTAAAAAAAAAAAACAGAGAAAAACATATATGTGCAGACAACATATATTATAAAAGAAAAAATAAAAAAAAGGTATAACAAACACATGTGCGGCAAGATAACATATAATGTAAAAAAAAAAAAAAACAGACAAACATTTATGTGCGGCAAGGCAACACATACTGTAAAAAAAAAAAGCAGAACAAACAGATATGTGCAACAACTGTAAAGAAAAAATAAAAAAAAAACAGAACAAACATACATGTGATTAAAAATATATAAGATAGAAGAAACTCACAGGTTAAAGATGAATTTTCAAAAATTCAATGCGTTGAGAGCAGTGAAGTTATGTTTTATATGATAAAAAAAAAGTTATTAGGGTTTATAATTTAAAAGGGTATTGTGGAATTATAAAATATACTAAGGTTATATATGACATTTTAATATTTTTAAAAAAGCGCAAAAAGATCTACTTGGAAAAGTTTAAAATTTGAGCTTCTCCGAGTAGACGTAAAACAGCTTATTTAATTGCCAAAAACTCTACTGGGGTGACAACAAAAAAAAATAATTGAAAAGAGCTTTTGGGATTAAATAAGCTCTTTTAGCCAGTAAATAAGCTCTTTCAAATGTACACTAAGTTTGTTGAAAAGTTTGAGTTGATGTAATACCTTAATTCGATGGAAACCAAAATACCTAAATATTACATAGAAAGAAATTAGTACAGTGAGACAATGATTTATATATAATGATAAGCAGTGGCATGAACATTACACATGAAAATCCTACAAAATCAAAACAAATAGGAATCAATTGTATTAAATGACAATGTATGTATACAATTAAAACATCACAATAATTTAGTCAATACAAACCTAAAAGCAAACCATTAAAACCAGAGTAATCCACCACTGTCATCATTACAACACACGGGCTATATGTTAAATCTTGTAATAATATGATCAAACAACATGCATAAACATTTAAAAATAAAAATAAATTTTTTTTTCCTGAACATTTAAATCGAACATTAATTACACCAATCACTACATTAAAAATTCAATTTTTTTATAAATATTTTCTTAAAATCCATAGTTTCACCATTCCATAATGTTAAATAGTGAAGATAATTTTTCAGGCCCAAAATGAGGCCCAAAAGGGTGGGTAGTAGCCCAAATAGTATTGGGCTGACCCAATAGGAATAGTACGGGTGAATATGGATATATGAATAGTATCGGGCTGACCCAGTGCTACAGTAACACAGTGACGCAAGCAATGACGTCACAGTGAACATGACGTAAGCAGTGACGTCACCGTGAACAATAACCGAAATTTTCCTATAAATACCCCCCTTCCCTTCATTTGTAAACCATCCCAAAAATGTAGTCTCTTCTCTTCTCCCTAAAGCCTATTGTGAGGTTGTTCTCTCCTAGTGTTATTAGAGAGAGGTTGTAATTATTTTGGTCTAGTAAAGTCATTCTATCTTTGCCCGTGGATGTTTCCCTCAAATTAATTGGGGGTTTTACCACGTAAATACTGTGTGTCCAGTTCTTCTCCACTTTTCTCAAATCTCTACTTTAGTTGCGGTATATTGCTTCCACATACAGGATCCTAACAGTGGCATCAAAGCACTGGCTGAGATCCTAACAGTGGTATCAGAGACTCAGGTTGCATTCCGAGTTGCTAAGGTGTCAGATTCTCCAGGAAATTCTTAGTATGCTCTGTGGTTGCAGCATTGGCTGATCTTCCACATCAGAAAAGAATTGTTCTCGAGTCTACTGACTAAGGAGCTTCCGGTAGATTCGTCGTGGCTGGAAATAAGTGTGGTGGTATGGAAAGTGCATGTTTAGGATAGGTTCTGGCTAAGGAAAGACTTGGTACTTAAGAGTGTCCGTTGTGACCCACCTCTCTTTCCTGGGAACTTACCTGGTGCACTGTTCATAACTACGGTCACTATTCCAGTATACGGGTACTATACGGTGATATAGTGTGAATCGGTCCAAGTGAGAAGCAGATCATCATCAACATGATGGCAACAAAGTTCAAGATTGAGAAGTTCGACGGAAGCAATTTCACGTTGTGGAAGAAGAGGAAGATGAGGGCAATACTAATGAAAGACAATTGCCGGACAGCAATTGGAGGCAGACCAAAAGAGATTATTGATGATGGGAGGTAATGCAGCTGCCAATCTGCATTTGGCACTTACTGATGAAGTACTATCAAGTATGGCAGAGAAGAAGACGGTAAAGGAGACATGGGATACTCTGACAAAGTAATATGAGGCCAAGTCACTACACAACAAAATCTTCTTGAAAAAGGAGACTCTATACTCTTCGAATGGTAGAATCTTCGACGATGACTGACCACATTAACACCTTGAAAATGAGCGTGCGAAACTTCTACTTCAGAGTCTACCAGATTTGTATGATCAACTCATCATCAAGTATTGTGGAGCATCTAGTCTTTAATGATATTGCAGCCGCTGTATTAGATAAAGGGAGCAGGCGCAAAAACAAGGAAGACAGATTCACAAGTCCACAATAGGCAGAAGCATTAACGATGATGAGAGGAAGATCAACGGAACATGGCCCCAGTGGGAGTCGTAATCATGGTAGGTCAAAATTAAGAAGTAAGAAGAGTATCAAATGCTATAATTGTGGCAAAGCGGGCATGCCATATTAGAGTGTTGGCACAAAAAGAAGAGTGGGATAACAGAGCTCCAGAGTTATCAAGCTTTCAAGGGTGTAGCACCTCAGATGATGGTGAAGTTTACACAGCGAGGACACTACTGGTAGTGAAGGCAGAGAACGGTTTGCTGATGCCTGGCGTCTAGATTCAGCAACCATATGGCACATGACCTCTCGACGAGAATGGTTCCACAAATATGAACCTATCTTGGAGGATCTGTAGGTAATTATCATGACTAGGAGATCGCTGGTATTGGTACCATTAAGATAAAAATGCACGATGGTACAGTTCGCACCACTCAGGAGGTACGACATGTGAATGGCCTGAAGAAGAATCAATTGTCTTTGGGACAATTAGATCTTGGATGCAAGACCTATGTAGAAAATGGGATCTTGGAAATTGTCAGAGGCGCGCTTGCAATGATGAAGGCATAGAAGATCGCTGCAAATCTATACATGCTTAAAGGAGAAACACTACAGGAAGCAGATTCATGTGATGCGTCAATCAACCATGGAGAAGAGTTAACGATATTGTGGCATCGCAAATTGGCCATATATCGGAATGAGGTTTGAAGATTCTCTTCGACAGAAATCTGCTTCTTGGGCTCAAATCAGCAAATATATTCTTATGTGAGCATTGTGTTACAAGCAAGCAGTATAGATTGAAGTTCAGCAGCAGTACTGCTAGAAGATAATGCATTCTAGACTTGATTCATTCTGATGTCTGGGAATCACCGGATATATCCCTAGGAGGAGCAAGGTACATGGTGACCTGCATTGCTGATTACTCCAGGAGATGCTGGGTGTACCCAATCAAGAGAAAGTCAGATATGTGTGTAGTGTTTAAAGCCTTTAAAGCGCGAGTGGAACTTGATTCATAAAAAAAGATCAAGTGTTTCTAAGGATATGCTGACGGAGTAAAGGGGTATCGCTTGTGGGACCCCACTGCCCACAAAGTCATAGTCAGCATGGATGTTATCTTTGTAGAAAATCAAATACAGAAGGAAGAAGGCGATGGCACTTCAAAAGGAAATTCAGAGACTACAATAGTTCAGGAGGAAAATTCAAAAAAAGAAGATTCAGATTCTTCTGAAGCAGCATCAGCGCACGAGGCACAAGTACCAGATGAGTCCGAGGCTATGATTTTCGGCGATCGACTCGAGAGAGGAAAGAACCGGTATGGCACTCGGAGTATGTTACAAAGGGCAATGTTGCATACTGTCTTCTAATAAAGGATGGAGAGTCATTAACTCTCAATGAAGCAATTAATAGCTCAAGTGTATCCTTGTGGATGACAGTAATGCATGAAGAAAGCTCTCATAAAAACACGACATGGAAACTTGTACCACTGCCACATGGAAGGAAAGCTATTGGCAAAAAAAGTGGGTCTATAAGATCACACGAGATAGCAATGATCAAGTGGAGCGGTTTCGTGCAAGACTGGTGGTGAAAGGATATGCTCAGAAAGAATGTATTGACTTCAGTGAGATATTATCCCCTGTGGTTTGACTTACAACAGTCGGAGTAGTCCTGGCTATGTGTGCTGTATTTGATCTACGTTTAGAGCAGTTAGATGTGAAAACTGCGTTTCTTCATGGACAAGTTGAAGAAGAAATTTATATGCTCAAACCAGAAGGTTTTGCTGAAAAAGGCAAGGAGAACTTGGTTTGCAGGTGTACCAAATCTCTGTACGGTTTAAAAACAGGCGTCGAGGTGTTCGTACAAGAGATTTGATTCCTCATTATAAGCCTTGGATACAACAGACTTAGTGCAGACCATTGTACTTATTACAAGAGGTTTGGTGATGATGGTGATTTCATCGTAATGTTGTTGTACGTGGACGACATGTTGGTAGCAGGCCCCAACAAAGATCGAGTCCGAGAATTAAAGGCACGGTTGGCTAGGAAGTTTGATATGAAGGATTTAGGACCAGCAAACAAGATTCTAGGGATGCAAATTCAACGAGACAGAAATAATAGGAAGGTTTGGCTTTTCGAGAAGACCTATCTCAGTAAAATCTTGCGCCGCTTCAATATGCAAAGATTGTAAGCCAATTTCTACCCCTCTTCCTGTTAATTTCAAGTTATCCTCAAGTATAAGTCCTAGCTATGAAGCAGAAAGGATGAAGATGTCTCGATTACCGTATGCATCGGCAGTGGGAGGTTTAATGTTCGCTATGATATGTACAAGACCGAACATTGCACAAGCAGTGGGAGTAGCTAGTCGGTACATGGCGGATCTTGGTAAAGAGCATTGGAATAGTATGAAGAGGATTCTGAGATACATCAGAGGAACCTCAGATGTTGCATTATGTTGTGAAGGATCAGAATTCACTGTCAGAGGCTATGAAGAGTCAGATTTTGCAGGAGATCTCGATGAAAGAAATTCCACTACATGTTATGTGCAAGAGGAGCTGTGAGCTGGATTTCCAAATTACAAACTGTTATGGCTTCATCTACAATAGAAGCTAAGTATATGGCAGCTACACAAGCTTGTAAAGAAGCAATTTGGATTAAGAGGTTAATGGAGGAGCTTGGGCACAAACAAGAGAAAATTCCTCTGTTTTGTGACAGTCAAAGTGCCTTGCATATTGCAAGGATTCCGACCTTTTTCATTCCAGGATAAAGCACGTAGGAATTCAAGTAGTAGTGGAAGACGGAAGTGTGGATATGAAAAAAAGATTCACACCGAGGAGAACCTAGCAGATGCAACGACCAAGCCAATCAATACTGACAAGTTCATATGGTGTTGATCCTCATTCGGCCTAGTAGAAACGTAAGCAGCATGAGTATGAGCAAAGAATAGAAGGATGTTTGGACTATGAAAAATGACTTCAAGTGGGAGAATGTTAAATAGTGAAGATAATTTTTCAGGCCCAAAATGAGGCCCAAAAGGGTGGGTAGTAGCCCAAATAGTATTGGGCTGACCCAATAGGAATAGTACGGGTGAATATGGATATATGAATAGTATCGGGCTGACCCAGTGCTACAGTAACACAGTGACGCAAGCAATGACGTCACAGTGAACATGACGTAAGCAGTGACGTCACCGTGAACAATAACCGAAATTTTCCTATAAATACCCCCCTTCCCTTCATTTGTAAACCATCCCAAAAATGTAGTCTCTTCTCTTCTCCCTAAAGCCTATTGTGAGGTTGTTCTCTCCTAGTGTTATTAGAGAGAGGTTGTAATTATTTTGGTCTAGTAAAGTCATTCTATCTTTGCCCGTGGATGTTTCCCTCAAATTAATTGGGGGTTTTACCACGTAAATACTGTGTGTCCAGTTCTTCTCCACTTTTCTCAAATCTCTACTTTAGTTGCGGTATATTGCTTCCACATACAGGATCCTAACAGTGGCATCAAAGCACTGGCTGAGATCCTAACACATAACAACCCATATACAATACTTAAATAGTTGACTGAATCAAGATATTGTGTATAAAAATATAAATACAATAAAAACCAACAAAAACCATACTTAAATCTGAAAAAAAGGAAGCGATAACCATAAAAGAAAAATACATTTCTTTCATTGTGCACAATAAATCTAAAAATCGTTCATCTTTAACTCCAACAAATAATGCTCCGACGAAGATCGACAATAGGAATCAGACTTCTCAACTAGCAAAATAAGTTAATGATTTTTTTTAGGTTGTGTAGAGAGAAAAATACATTTCTTTCATTGATTTTTTTAAGTTTAGGTTGTGTTCAGAGAGAGAGAGAAAGGTAAAAATGTCGGTTTCTTTTTACTTTTTTTTTCTTTTACTTTGTTTGCTGTTTACTTTTTCTCTCTCACTTTCTAGCTTTATATATATATTTTTTTATGATATAATGATATTCGTGCAAATTTTGACTATTAAACAAATTTGTTAATTCGGTAAAATACCCTTTTTAATGTTAAATCTATTTTTAGTTGACTAACAACGAGAAGCCTTTGTGTCTATTGATCAAAATGTTGTATATGAAAGTGATTACAGATACTATAGGTAGGTAGAATGTAATTTGTTCTTATATTGGTCTAGATCTTTTATTTGATTAAATTATAATTGAATACTAATATATCAAACTTGATAAGCGTATTAATTAGTAAAGTAGTTTAAATAAATAACTTTAGTAACAAAACTTTAAGAAATTAGTAATACATAATCAAAACATTAAAACTTTATAATAATTTTATCAAACCAAAAGAACCCTTTAAAAATTAATAACATTGCATAACTAAAAAAAAAAAAAAACACAGAAGCACAAAATCAATCTAAATGACGCGATAACTGATTTGTTCATATTTTTTTTTTAATTCATATCATATTTTCATAAATTAATTTTTTAAATTGCGAAGTATTACTCTTAAAAATATTTAAATGGCAGGGGTGGGCTCGGGCCATAGGCTAGACACTAGACAGTGCTTCCTTTCTTCTTATTGGGTCGGGGCCTTATGGAGCCCATTAAAAAAATTTGGCCCATTTACCATAGTTGCGATAGGCCCTTCTTCTCTGTCAAATAAAAACTTAAAAGAAATATCCGGAAAATTTTGAAGTATTGAGAAGATGGAACAACTCAGTTTCGATTCCTCCCCGTACTTTTATGAGGTGATTCAGATTCTTCAACTCATATAAACATCTCCCTATAAATAAATAAATTTGTCAAAATCTTCTCCTTTCCATCTTGAGTTAGTCTTCTTTTTATCGATGATCATTCATGGCAGCTTGCATACATTATGCAGCAGTAATAGAAAACTCAGTAGGGGTTTCTCTGTAACTATTGGTCTAAAGTGAAAATCTTGAATATAATAATAGGAAGCCTCAAATCTTCAACCAATATTTACAATAAATCCAGCGTCTGATATCACCATACATACTAATATCAAGTTCCTTTAACAAACAAGTTTTAAGAAATAAATTCCTCAGCATATAAGTCAAGAATCAAAGAAACGTAAAACTAAGTTTCGCACTGATTTCAAACGATGTTAATCTCCGCATCTCCATGAAGAAACGCTTCAGCTCTGATGTCCTGCAGGCCCCTTGAAAAGGAAGGTGAAGACATATTGCTATCAACCCATGGTTTGAGGTTCACAATCTGGAGGGACCTCGAATTTCTGATTATGAATTTAAGAAAATCAATCTCATTCTTCTTCCCTACGTACCCATCTATCTCAACTTGTTCAAGAAGATTGAAACTCCATCCTTCTTTTGTCCAAATGTTTCTAGGCAAGCTAGGATAGGTCTGATGCATGATTTCCTGGAACTGTACGTGCATGATCGAATGATTTGACATGGTAATATCTCAGAAATCAATATATATGTAGTAAAATTGGAACACAATTTGCCAATTAATTAGTGAACTTACAGGGAGCAGCCTGGTGAAACCTGTTGAGAAGATGGAGAGAGTCTTGAGAAGCGGTGAGCTTCTAAGCAACAACAGTATGGCTGGAAGCTCATATCCTTCCAGGCATGTTGTCAACAGCAAATGCTGGGTGTACATCAGTCGATACAAGGATTGGCCAAGCAGTAACAAGTCAGTGACAAAGACCTGCACAGCACAAACAGATGTTAAGAGTAAGATTTTAATTAGCTCTAATATTCGAAAGCATGATCAGTTGTTCAGATGCTTGTCTTCTTCATATTGCTTGCTCAAACATATACAATAATACAATGTGCTTGGAAAAAAGCTTAATATAATTACCATTCATTCCAAGAGTGTGAAGTACACATGTTTTTTGAGAATTGTAGATTAATGTTAATTAACACATGTTTCACAATTAAGGCTGTGCTCCTCTACTCTGTTTCCTAATTAAATCACTCATCCTATTTAAAAGTCTATATATTTCGTATTCATAATACGCGACAAGAACTATTTATATATAAGTAACTGCATTAAATGATTACACGAGTTCAACAATAAGTTTTTAATAGTATGATACGCGCGAGTATAGAAGGCGCGTGGTGGAAAAAGTGGTATATGATCTAGTATATAAAAACTTGTTAATATACTACTTTTCCTATCGACGTGCCTTCTATACTTGCGCGAATCAAACTAAGAATCTTGCTTAAAAACCTTTTTTTTTGGACACATGTAGCCATTAATAATATTATTTTTACATAAATAGATCTTGTCCCATATAATTAATACATAATAGGTTTTGAAATGAGATTAATGATTTAATATATATGATAAAATTTGCTGATGTGAGAGATCATATTAAATTGATTAGACAATTCCTAATATGACATGTACAGAATAACTGATATGCTATATGTATAACCAACTTCATGCATACTTACGTTGTTTGATTAATCATTGAAACTTGTGAATAATGCCCTTCAAAAAAAAAAAAAAAAAACTTGTGAATAATGAACTTAAAATTTGATATTTGATTTGCAAATTTTGAACAAAAAATATGCAAACCTAATAGGCCCTTTGATATAATGTAAAAATGCTACTCAGGGTGCATCATTTTGTCTTGAACATAAAAGTGTATAATCAAATCTACTGTTGAATAGAAACCCTAATATCTCATATACATTACAAGATGCAAATGAAGAATGTCAAATATATACAGTGAATAATCTTTGAATATAAGGATCTAACTTTTGTACTATCATCAATTATTCTATAAAGTCTACAAAACAATAATCTGAGTGTTAAAACTTATTTATATCTAAACAACTAAATCCCTATTTTCAAAGTTTAAGATTTGATGCCAAGAAAACCTTGATATATTCATCAACAGTGTTTCTAGACTTCTCCACAGTACACAAACATGCAAAAAACAAGTATAGTTAAAGGATAAAAAATAAAAATAAAACGAGTGGTAGTCTTGGAAATTTGCCTCTGAGTTAGCATCAGTAGTTCCATTATTCAAATGAAATCTCGCAACAACAGGATGATGTTATATATATATATATATATATACACATATATTGAAACCAAATTTCTCTTAAAATAATGAAAAAAAAACAGTAAATATAGATAGAGAAATATATATATATATATATATATATATATACACTATCATAAGATTTGAGAAGAGATATCCATATACCTTGAGAAAAGTAGTGGAGGTTTTCAGGATCCTAGGCCGAGAAAAACCATCAAAGAGTTGCCTATAATCATCAACATTGTAATCACGAGAATAAGGATTCATTCGATAATCCAACAGCACTTCTTGTAGTGCATCCACATTTCTCATAACGAATTGCACCGGCTTGCCGACGTACTCGAAGTACTCGAGTGTAGGCATAAAAAGCTCAAATCCCATATTGAGAGAGCCGCAATGCTTCACGACCAGCGTCTTAAGCCTCCTATTATTGAAGCAGATATCGACCTTGAGCAGTCGATAGCACTCCACCAAGCTCAAGCTCTCCAGCAGAGGACAGCTGAGCACCAGATGCGCCACCTCCGCCCAGAAGATCCGCACCCGAGTCAGACTCAAGCTCTTCAACGAGACAAAGTTGGAGAAGTTGCAAAAACCGAGCCCACAAGAGCTCACACTGAAAACCCTAATTGACGCCGCGTTCTGGTACAAGTGATTGGGCAGAACATATGGCTGATTCAGCTGCATTGGCTGCGGTTCTAGAGTGTCCCCGTCGGAGAAATCTAGGCTCAGCTCCTTGACACATTTCTTCACAGCAATTGTGATCCAGGTGTCGATGTTTTTGTGATGCTGGGTCAAGATTGGCAAGCGAAAACTCAACTTTGATATCTCCTTAGCAGCCAAGTTTTTGATGGTGGTGTCTAGAAAATGAACGTATCTAAGCCTCCCTAGCTCTTTTAAATCCATCGACCTCACTCGTTTTCCGAGGGCAAGACAGTGTTGCCTGGCTTTAGTGTAGTAAAAGTCAGTGTCATGAAGTTCCAGACACGTGCACTGCAACCAGAGAGCTTTCGCGTACCATTCCTTTCTCAACAAGCAGAAGCGATATGCTTCGATGAAGGGTAAGAGAGAGATGATCGCAACGATGAGCTCGTGAGGAAGATCCGAGATATTTTCACAGCTGAATTTTGCCATTGCTTATGGGGTTTTTGGTGTTTGGGAGAGCAATTGAGAGAGAGATTGATGTAAAGAAATGCAGAGGCTGATTTTTTTTTGTGAAGAAAGGTGGTGGGTTTTCATGTGCTATTTATACTACTACTATGTGTTAGGTGACTGCCACATGTAACCAAACACAGCAGCAGTTTTGCGTTAGACTCAGTGGGTCCCCTACACGCGTGTACTCGCAGTTTGTAAGTTACCCCATATATATATATATATATATATTTCGTGTTACCGTTGGTAATACAATTAAAATTCAGTAAAGTTAGCTGCACTTGCTCATTTTGGAACTGTTAACAAAATAAAACAGTCTTCCACGCGCGGCATCTATAGTTTCATGAGCAACTATAAATTGTCTATAAACTATTTTTTTTAAAGGTTTTTACACCCAGTTTTATATATATATCTAAATTTCTACAAAACCAATTATGAATTTTTTTTCATGAAATAAACACTACATTTTTCAATTGTTACATTGGTTTTTATAATTTTTATACTATCCAAACAAGACTTTGAAACGAAAATAAAGAATAATCAGTATAGAAATCAGACATTAAATTCTCAATAAACGTAATGTACCAATTTGGATTTTGGATAATCTAAACCAATTTGTGTTTATTTCCATAATTTTCCAATGTATAGCTGTGCAATAATTACAAGATAAAGAATTGTAAGAACTTGGCTGCCATTACCATCTATACTGATGTTTTTTAAAGAAATAAATTAAAATATCACATTCTTTAAAGTTGATGATAGACCTGGATATTTATGAGTCCACAATATAATTCATATATATATATATATATATATATATATATATATATATATATATATATATATATATATATATATATATTCGAGTTAATTACACTCAACCTCCCTGAGGTTTGGCTAATTACATTCGGAATCAAAGTTTGTATTAATTGACACTAACCTCCCCTCACGTTAATGTTGACCGTCAAAATAACCGTTGAATTTTTTTAAAATTTTTAAATGACCAAAATACCCCTGTTAATTTATATTATCAATTTTTTACTATTCATTAAAAAAATTAATGGTGAGATCCAGATTGGATCTCCACCGTCCATCAATGGAGATCCAACCAAGAAAAAAAAAAAAAAAAAAAATTTTTTTTGAATGTGTTCATCGAACCCTCTGGGTTCGTGGAACCTAGAGGGTTCGAAGATCAAACCCTTCTGGGTTCGATCTCGAACCAGAAGGGTTTGTTCTTCGAACCCTTTGGGTTCCACGAACCAAGAGGGTTCGATTCAAACCCTTCTGGGTTTGAGATTCATCGAACCCAAAAGGATTCGATCTTCGAACCTAGAAGGGTTTGATGAACATATTCAAAATTTTTTTTTTCTTTTCTTAGTGGAGATCCAGATTAGATCTCCACCGTCCATCATTGTTGATGGACGGTGGAAATCCAATCTGGATCTCACCATTATTTTTTTTAATGAATAGTAAAAAAATTGATAATATAAATTGACAGAGGTATTTTGGTCATTTAAAAAATTTGAAAAAAGTCAACAGTTATTTTGACGGTCAACGTTAACGTGAAGGGAGGTTAGTGTCCATTAATGCAAACTTTGATTCCGAGTATAATTAGCCAAACCTCAGGGAGGTTGAGTGTAATTAACTCATATATATATATATATATATATATATATATATATATATATATATATATATATATATATATATATATATATATATATATATATAGTATTGGGATTTGGATGAGGAACATATTTTACATTCGGAGATGATTATAAGCATTAGTGCACTAAGTATATCTACTTGATTAAAATGACAAAATTAATCGTTTGAAATAATATATAACAATATTCAAAATGGAGTAGAATTTTTAGTAATCAATTGTATTATACTAGTTAATTAACATATTAAAGTGACAGGTTAATTATCTTATTTTAGAGAAAAATAATTTCAAGGCACTTAAATTGGAAATTAAGACTTGACATTTGCTGTGGCATCATATATGCATATTATGCATCGTATAGTCATTATTATACCAAGAACAACGCAGTTACCAAAAAAAAGATATCAAATCCAACAGCGCAATATTTCCAATCTAGTGGTGGCAACTAGCTTCGGAGTATCCAATCCGATCCGGTCCAAATCCGAATTTGAATCCTAATTCGATTAGAAAAATTAGACAAAAAAAATTCGAATTCGATTTTCGGATATGAAAATCTAAAATTACTGTGCGAATCCGAAAATTGTATGAATCTGAATCCAGTCCCAATCCAAAATTCGGTCCGATTCTAAATCCGGTCTGTTGGGAATCCGGTCCGATTCCCGTCGCAGCGGAAGTTGCAAACTGTATGCAGACAAGCAAATCTACACAGGGCACACATATAGAAGCAAGCAGAATAGTAAAGAAGACAGCAATTTTTTTACGTGGTTCGGCAATCAACTGATTCCTACATCCACGGAGCGCACCAGCACTCAATCCACTATGAAAGAGCTATTACAACTACACAACTTATACGAAAAAACTCTCACACAGTTTTTCTTCTCACGTGTGTTTATACTCTCGCTCTCTCTCAGTGTTTTCACTTACGGAACCGCATACCTGGGCTCCTCATCGGGGTCATCGCCCCGGATCTCCCGGAACCGCACACCTGGGCTCCTCATCGGGGTCACCCCCCGGATCTCCCGGAACCGCACCTGGGCTCCTCATCGGGGTCATCGCCCCGGATCTCCCGGAACCGCACCTGGGCTCCTCATCGGGGTCATCGCCCCGGATCTCCCGGAACCGCACACCTGGGCTCCTCATCGGGGTCACCCCCCGGATCTCCCGGAACCGCACCTGCGCTCCTCATCGGGGTCATCGCCCCGGATCTCCCGGAACCGCATACCTGGGCTCCTCATCGGGGTCATCACCCCGGATCTCCCGGAACCGCATACCTAGGCTCCTCATCGGGGTTACCCCCCGGATCTCCTGGAATCGCACCTGGGCTCCTCATCGGGGTCATCGCCCCGGATCTCCTGGAACCGCACCTGGGCTCCTCATCGGGGTCATCGCCCCGGATTTCCCGGAACCGCACCTGGGCTCCTCATCGGGGTCATCGCCCCGGATCTCCCGGAACCGCACCTGGGCTCCTCATCGGGGTCATCCCCCGGATCTCCCGGAACCGCACCTGGGCTCCTCATCGGGGTCATCGCCCCGGATCTCCCGGATCTACCTGGGCCTCTTGCCCGGATCGCCTGGGCCTCCTGCCCGGATCGCCTTGGGCCTCCTGCCCGGATCGCCTGGGCCACCTGCCCGGATCCGCCTGGGCCTCCTGCCCGGATCGCCTGGGCCACCTGCCCGGATCCGCCTGGGCCTCCTGCCCGGATGCCTGGGCCTCCTGCCCATATCGCCTGGGCCTCCTGCCCAGATACTGAGCCACTCTTGTGGAGCTCTTTGAACTCTCTCACTTGGAGGATATTGAGTTACTTTGATTATCACAAATGAGGGCTATTTATAGGAGATGTCTGGTACTGTTCATGGTACTGTTCACGCGTATACGGTACTGTTCACAAGGCGGCCACCGCCATTCACTGTTCACCTGTCGGCATCACAGTTATGTACTGTTCACTGTATACTATTCACGTATACGATACTATTCACCATGCACTATTCATGTGTACGGCACTGTTCGCCTGGGCCAAATCTTGGGCCTGCTCCTATGCCTCTCATAGGCCTCTCCTGGGCCTGCTGTCTGGGCCTCTCCTGGGCCTGTTGTTTGGCTACTCTATTTGGGCTTGCCTCTGCCTGCTCCTAGGGCCTGCTTTGAATCAACTCAGGATTCAAGCTTCACAATCCCAACACGGTCCAATTCCAAATCTGATCTGAATCCGTAATCCGAAAAATCCAAAAATTAATGGATAAAATAAAAAAAATGAATAAACTAATTAAATATTAATGTAAGCTAATCCGATTCAAATCCAGTTCGAAATCCAGAATTCGGTCCCAAAAAAATTCGAAATCCAGTCCGAAAAAATCCAAATTCGGTCCGATATTTAAAAAATTCTGAATCCGATCCCACTACAAGAAATTACATGGTTAGCAACAAAAATTATGGTAAAAAAAAAGGAGATTGTCGTAACTAATTCATTTTAGTGACAAATAATGTTGTCATACCCATTCGACACCTAAAGTTGGTATCTAAAGATAATTAGTGACAACTAAAAATATTAGTTACTAATTATCCAGAACATTAGTGACCACAAATATCATTGCTATTTGTTATCACGATTAGTGACAATTTTTGCCATCACTTAAAGCAATACCTTTCGACACTTAAAGTTGGTATCTAAAGATAATCAGTGATCACTAAAAATATTGGTTACTAATTATCCTGAACATTAGTGACCACAAATATCGTTATTGTTTGCTATCACAATTAGTGACTATTTTTTCTATCACTTAAAGCAATACCATTCGACACTTAAATTTAATCTCTAAAGATAATGAGTGACCATTACAAATATTTGTTACTAATTGTTCAGAAATTAGTGACCACAAACATTGTTGCTATTTGTTATCATAATTAGTGTGCATTTTTTTTTTCATCACTTAAAGTAATATAATTAGACACTTAAAGTTGGTCTCTAAAGATAATCAGTTACCAATAAAAATTTTGGTTACTAATTATCCAAAATATTAGTAACCACAAATGTTGTTGCTGTCTGTTATCATAATTAGTGATCAATTTTTCAATCATTTAAAGCAAAAATTATGGTTACTAAATCTATTTAAAATTAATATCATTATGTAGTATTGGCGAGAAAGTGTGGTTATAATATGTTTTTAGCAATAAAAATGTGGTTACAAATATTTTATCATTGGTCACTAATGTGCTTTAAATTAGTAATGTAAAGTTGGTCACAAACTATCTATTTGTTCGAGTTATATGATTAGTTATGAAACTTTGGTCACTAAAATAGTAGTATAATTACTGTCTTCTATTCGAAGCACTAAAAGGTAATGAATTTTATTACTAATCCCATTTGATATTTATAGAATAAAATATAAATTAGTATCATTAGTGTAGAAATATTCTTTTAGATTTAAATATCATGTCACAAAAAAAAATAATATTTGGTCACAAATATTTCTTTATTATATTTATTTAATAAATAATGATTGTCACTTTTATAATTAAAATAAATAATTATAAAAAAAATTTGAATTATAATCAAAGTCTCTTATTTCTCATAATATAAATACATATATACAGTTTAAAATGTAGTTATAAAAAGTCAGAAAAAAAATTAAAACAATATAATTCTGAATAAAGAGCAAAATGACATAATTAATCAATTAATAACCACATTTAAAAAATTTATTGACGAACAAATATATATCCAACATAAATATTTAATTTTAACTACGACAAAAAGATCAAGTTATTGCGTAGGCCAACAATGACCAATAAAAAAAAAAAATCCCAAAATACTAACATGAAACTATAAAATATTCACATTAATACTTTTTTTACTCATAAAACCATTAAATAAAGAAAGAGCACATCCACTTGTAGTAAAGTGGTTAGTGCACCTCCTCCCACCTCAGTGGTGAGGGGTTCAATTCCCACCACCATGCACATATCAGTATATGTGAGTAGTTTTCTCCCCTTATTGTGAGAGTAGATGTCTCCCCTTATTAATGTTGTACTTGTACTCGTTTCAAAAAAAAATAAAAATTCATGAAAGAAAGATGTATATCTTTAGCATAATCAATAGTCATCTATCTGCCAAAAAAAAAAAAACTACATATTATTTTTTGTTATATTAAAATATACATCTACCAAATTCCTTAAAAGAAAAATTAGAAGTTGTATAATTAATATTCTAATTATTCAAATTAGATTACGAAAAAGAAATCAAGACATAAAATTAAAAATAATTTACAAATAAGACAATAAAAATAATTGTAAAATAATCAAATCATGCATAACCACATTATAGCAAATTAAATATCTTTGCATCTACTTTTACTTAAGATTGAAATATGCAAAATGAGGCACCAAAAGACCCAAAAAAAGACCTACTCCCAAAGCGGTATATCTCAACTACAAATAATACCTATATTATATACATTGAAATTGTAGGTATTAAATATACAAATGATAATATTAAATTTTCAACTTATTATTCAATCTCAATACATGTCATCCATTTTACTCAACTAACTTATTAAATAATATGTTATTAAACTCATCAATCAATTACTTATGTATATGTGAAAAGAGAGAAAAAACAATATAAGATCTGTTTTATTAATTTAGTTGATGGAAAAGTTTTAGCCACATCCTGCAACAAAACCAAATATTGAATAAGAACTATTTCAAGTCTATACAAATAGGTAAATGTAGATCCTAATTCGTGCAGGGTAGCGGAAATGACACTACAACTTGCACAACCAACAACTCAAGAGGGTCAAAATGTACTTGTGGTGCTGGCCAAGGACACTTCGATGCTCAAATTAGAATAATATAAAAAATATTAATCAATAACAATAGAAAGCACAGTGAATTAATTATAAATAACATAGCAATTTCTACTTCTTGGGGAAGTGTGATTGAAGATGGTGGATGTATGGTCAGGATAATGTATGGCCAGAGCACGTGACGGTGGACCTATGGAGGTCGTCGAAGAAGAACATAAGTTTTGAGAATGAGATTGAGAGAGTATAGATAATTTTATGTATCAAATTGCCAACCCCTTGATCTATGAGGGGTCTGCCTATTTATAGATAAGGCTCCAGTGCGTTATGATATTATCATTAGTGCGATCAACCGTTGTGATATTCATAACTCGATCTACCGTTACGATACTCTTTATAACTCGATCTATTATTATGATACTCTTCATAACTCGATCAGCCATTATGATACTTTCATAGCTATGCTTGAAATGGTTTACCGTATTTATGATACTCTTAACTCCGATTAGTGCACCCGTTGAAGGGGTCTACACGTTTATGAGAGAGTTTAAATATTGCATTTATGGCATTAAGGTTAGTATCCCGCGTATCACGGGTGCGTTCTACCATGTAAGTATTCTACCACGTGGCCTTTGTTTTATTGGGCTCTATCTCTTCTAGGTTTTGTGGGCTTTTTTTCTATTTTAAATATTTCTTCCATTGGGCTTTTCCTTTTTGGGCCAGATTTATTAATTTGTTTCTTAGGTTAGCCCATTGACGATTTTTAACCATTACAGTTTACCCCCATTCTACAAATATGAGAATTTCTTTCTCATTTATGTAGAGTGACAATGGTGTGTCAAGTGTTCTTCTAGAGATATGGTCGAATGTATCTCTTTGAAGTCAACTGCTCTATGTGATTTTATGAACATTTATGAAGCGTTCTACTTGGCGATATCCTTTTTTAAACACTCTTGGAGCGATCTACAAGGTGATGGAGCGTGCTAAACGGTGAGCTCTCTTAATGCATTATACACCGTGAACTCAATTGTAGTGTATACATAATGGGTTCAATTAGAGCGGTTTACCATAAGCTCTCATAGAGCATTCTACCGCGAGCTTACTTAGAATGTCTCATGGCGGGCTCTTTTGGAGCGGTCCACCATAAGTTCTCATGGAGCGTTCTACCGCGAACTTACTTAGAATGTTTCATTGTGGGCTCTCTTTGGAGCGGTCTACCATAAGCTCTTATGGAGCGTTTTACCGTGAACTCACTTGTAGTGTATACATAGTGGGTTCAATTGGAGCGGTCTACCATAAGCTCACATGGAGCGTTCTATCATGACCTCACTTGGAGTGTTGGTTCAATTGGAGCGGTTTACTATAAGCTCACATGGAGCGTTCTACCGCAACCTCACTTGGAGTATTGGGTCTAATTGGAGCAGTCTGCCATAAGCTCACATGGAGCGTTCTACCATGACCTCACTTAGAGTGTTGGTTCAATTGGAGCGGTCTACCATAAAATCATATGGAGCGTTCTACCATGACCACACTTGGAGTGTTGGTTCAATTAGAACGGTCTACCATAAGCTCACATGGAGCGTTCTACCGCAACCTCACTTGGAGTATTAGGTTCAATTGGAGCGGTTTACCATAAGCTCACATGGAGTGTTCTACCGCAACCTCACTTGGGATGTTTCATGGTATGCTCTCTTAGAGTATGCTACCATAAACTCTATTGGAGCATTCTACTTGTTGCATTGCTCTATGCTTATCATTTTGACGATGTTTGAAAAAAAAAATAAAAATTCTACAATAGTAAAAATATGGTAGAATGCTTTCTCCTTGCTTTTTGATTTTTTTTTTTGTCCACTAGTGCTTCCTCGTTGTCGAAGGTTGAACGCTTTTTTGCTTTTTGATATGTCGATTGCTATATTTTCATTCTCATGTTTTTTTTAGTGTGAGCTTACCTCACACTAACTTTTCTATTTTCTCACTTGTGAGCTTGCCTCACAGTAACTTTTTCTCTTTGCAGATTTGCTTGATTTGTATTCATCTTTTGGATAGTTTTTTATTTGTTGCTCTTCTTTTCCTAGTCGAATGATCAGTGTGTTTAAAGAACAATAACCGTTGTTGAGCGCTCTATAGGTGTTTAGATGTTGTCTTTGTCGAGTGTTTGACAAAAATCGTTGTGACCTTTAGGCACACATTTTGTTAATAAGGGCCCAGTCGAGCACACCACATGAGTCGAGTGCTCCTATTAGGCATGAACAAAGGTTGTGTGGTCGAACGCTCTCAATGGGCCTAGACCTGGTAATGGTCAAGTGCTCTACATGTAATAACATGTGCTCTACACACGTCGACTGCTAACTTTGTAGCGATAATTAGTTGTATCGACACTTAGGTGTAGGTTAAGTATTCCATATGAGACCAGTGTTTGGTCGAGCACTTGACATGGGACCAAGTGGTGTTGGGTGCTCCATATGGGTCCTGACCACATGTTTGTTTTGTATAACGCTCTACATGAGTCTAGACCTAATGGTGTTTAGTCGAGCGCTCTACATGAGTTTGAGCATCCTTCGTGAGGAGCATTGCTTGTCGAGCGCTTTGTATGTTTTAGCACGAAGTTGATTAAAAACTATCCTTTAGGAAAGTTAATTGATATTTTTATTCTCGTCTTGTAACAAAGTAGAACGTACAAAAGATCAAGCTGTAGTGTGTTGTTGCCCCTAGCTTAACTGTCTTTCCAGTCAATAGAGACTATAGATTGTAGAAGGTAAGTATAGATTCAGTATGTAGAACGTTGTTCGGTAGGCTGCTTGGTTGGTAATTGTTGATCGCAACTGAGCATCGTTGGTCCCTGATTGCAGGATTCTGTTTGTAATTGACAAAGCGAAAACGTTAGGGATGGCCGTTGGTTCGACCAACGGCCCTCCGATGCTCAAGTTAGTTTTATGTAGGAACAAAATAAATAAATAAATAAGAAGAGTTTTTAGAAATAAGTCAATTTAAGGTGGGTCGCATTCCAGAAGAATGGTAATTTATCTCATCTTCCTCCCACTTGATTTGTGCCCACGCTTTGGCGAGAACGTCCTCCATTGTTTTGCATGGATATTTAGTTAACTTTTTATACAAGTCTGAATCGTAGAGTAGGCCCTTCCTGAATACTGATATTGCTGTCGCCTGGTTGCAGTGTGGGATTGATACTTTCTGCTTGTTGAACAGGCCGACGTAGTGTCGGAGTCGCTCTCCTCTCCTTTGACGAATCGTGTATAAGTGGTCAGACTGCTTCTCTAGCTTTCTACTGCTGGCGAATTGTTCGACGAATATATCCGTTAGCCGCACGTGTAACATCCCTAAGCTCGAATAAATATGAAAAGTATGATTGAATTAATTTTGAATATGTAAATATGATATTTATGATTTGAGGGGTAGAAAATGTAATTAAATGTATGTATATTTTTAGGGTTTTCAGATGGACCAGGTGGAGCGGTCCAGAAAGAATACATGAAAGAGAAGGAAAAATGAGACAATGAGTACCGCGACCACTCATCGCAACCAGGGATCGCGATGAGCAGCTCGCGGTGAAAAGGATAATTTAGGGCAGTGAGTACCGCGATCAGTCACCGCGACCGCAGATCGCGCTGAACAGCTCGCGGTGAAAGTGGTAAATTTCCACCAGTGAGCAACGCGACCGAGCGACGCGACCATCGCTCGCGGTACCGGTCGTGATGGCTCAAAAATTGTAAAAAAATAAAGCGGTGGAGCGGTGCATTTAAATGAATCAAAGAGAGCAAAAGCTCTTAACATTCAGCAAACATCACAGAAACAACAACTAGAGAAAACGAGAGAGAAAGAAGAGAGAAGAGGAGAGAGAAATAAGAAGAAGAAGGAGAGAAGAAGAAGAAGAAGAAGAAGAAGAAGAAGAAGAAAAGAGGAAGAGAAGAAGGAAAGGAGAAAGAGGAATAGTTCAGGTTTGGTGTATATATATTTTTCGAATTTTCAGTTTTCCAGAAATTTTCGGAATGGTTGAATTTTAGAGTTTTTGAATTAGTTGAATTATATGGATTATAGATTATAGTTCTGGTTCGGTGTACACGTGTTTTGGAATTTTTTCATTTTCCAGAATATTTCGGATTGATTGAATTTGATTAAATTTGAGTTATTTGAATTATATTGATTATAGATTATAGTTCAGGTTCGATGTATACGAGTTTTCGAATTTTTTTAGTTTTCCAAAAATTTTCGGAATTATCGAATTTTATAGTTTTTGAATTATTTAAATTATATTGAGTAGAATGGATAGTTTGAAACCGATTTCGGATTGATTTGAATACGATTTGGTTCTAATAGTGTTATGAAAATATATTGTTAAAAGTGATTTAAATTATATTATATTGTCAAATGTATCGGAAAATGATTTTGGGGCAATTTGATTCGAAATGGAATTATGAAATACGTTTGAGTATATTTTAGATTGATTTGATATGATTATTGATTTATAAATATATTCGTATATTTCCATTATATTATATTTGATAAAATTTGAATTGCAAAAATATAAATATATCGATATGTATTGAAATTGAATTCGATTATTCGAAAAGAAATAAAATATATTGACATTAGATTTGAGAAAACATTTTGGCTCTGATGTGTATAAACATAGATATGGATATAGGAGGTTGATATGTCAATTGGGTTTCTGTCTGAACAGTACTGTGCCGATTATACCACCCTTTGGACAGTACAGGCCCAAAGTGTCGGTCCTAGGGTTCTGAAATTTGTCATGGGACATTTACAGCCGGTGATTCCGTTGGTGTTCCATTTTGATCTGATGTTCGGCGGGTGGCCCCGTTTGCGTTCGATTCCGAACAACCCGTAATCCAGTCCGATAACTTATGTTTGTATGTCAGGAGCCCAATCTGAAAACTGATTTGTTATATGGAAACGTTTGAGAAATTATGAAAACTGTTAATTGATTTTGGATATTTGATTTAATATGAGCTCCATATATTGTTCCTATATTTGTTATTTATAATTTCCATAAACAGATTGAATTATTTGATATAGTATATTTGTATATACAATTTTGTGTGCATTCACTAAGCAATATGCTTAGCGTGTGGAGTTTTCTCGCACGCAGGTAACAAAGGTTCCAAAGGCGATAAAGATAAAGAAGAGTAGAGACTGCAGAACCAGAGTCTGGAATCACATCTTTCCTGCATATCTTTTGGTAGTTTGTTTGTATTAAGTATATTTATTTTGATACCGCATGCATATACAGAAACTATTTGTAAATATTTAAGGAGCTTCCGTTATGTAAATATTTTATTATATGTTATGTTAATTGAATCTTTATAAATTATATTGTGATCAATTGGTTGGTAAGTCGCACTATATGTGGAAGGGTGCGCAAAATTGATTTGAGAATTTGAAAGTTGATTTTTAGGAATTTTAACTGTAAATAGGTTTTGGAAAGTCAGAAAAACAGAGGAAACTCTGGCAAGATTTTCAAAAATTATTTGGACCATTTTCAAATATTTTTAATATATTGTTAAATTATGTTTTATACAAAATAAAAGTTAGATTTTAGTATATAGTAGCGCTCCCTGATTCGGTTCTAGTGGATTTGGGTCAGGGGGTGTTACAGCACGAATGAGTTGATCGAATTGTTAGGTAGATTTGTGTACCATTGGAGCGCTGGCCTTATGAGGCTTGACCCAAAGCCTTTGCACATGCAGGCTTCTTTAAGATCACGTGGAATTGTAGCAGTGAACATCATATGTTTATACTGGGCGATGTGATCGTTCGGGTCTATCATTCCATCATATTGCTTCATGTTGGGAAAATTAAATTTTCTAGGCATTTCCACCAATACGATTGCATCCCCAAATGGGGAATCTGCAAAGCTATTTATCGCGCTCTTCTTGATGTGAGTTGGCATTCCGGGGATACGTTGTATCAACGCTTCTATCTCTGCAAACCTGCAAGCTACATCTGAGTTAGAAGCAAGAGGGTTAGGGTTTACCAATTCTACATCGTGTGGGGTCGACGTTGAAGATGTCATGAGTGTCTTGGGTACTAGCAGGCTACGGTGAGTTATTCCACCCATCGCCAATGGAGGAATTTGCAAACGTGGAGCGGTAGTGCCTCCATGTGGACCGCCAGCTGCGTTTAACATTGGTGCTACTACTAGTTATGTTCTATTGTCGAACACTCATTCATTGCTTATGTTAGCATGCTCTCTGCCCATTTGGGGTTGACCTCCATTGTTAGGTAGGGCAGTTGGTAGTTGGCGCTCTACATTCACTACTTGGTCGGACGTTCGAATGGACCCTGGTAGGACTTCGTTGAGTGTTGAGAACGCTTGCATCCTACTCTGGAGTTTTTGGTTCTCCACTCTCATGGCTTGGTTCTTCGTTTCCAAGGCTAAGAGCATTTGAGAGTTTTCGTTCATCCGCGCCACTAGTGCTTGGAGTTGGGCTTCCATAGCGTTGTGATTTGTGTCGTCTGTCATATTGTTTCCGAAAGGTAGATTGCTGGCTATGCTCACTCGAAGATTGTCGTGTCCCATGGTGGGTGCCAAATTGTAGATCGTAATTCGAGTAGGGTAGCAGAAAAGACACTACAACCTGCACAACCAACAACTCAAAAGGGTCAAAATGTACTTGACACCAGAGTGGTGCCGGCCAAGGACACTCTGACGCTCAAGTTAGAATAATATAAAGAATATTAATCAATAACAATAAAAAGCACAGTGAATTAATTATAAGTAAAATAGCAATTTCTATTTCTTAGGGAAGTGTGATTGGAGATGGTGGATGTATGGTCGGAATAATGTGTGGCCAGAGCACGTGACGGTGGACCTACGGAGGTCGTCGGAGAAGAACTAAAGTTTTGAGAATGAGATTGAGAGAGTATAGATAATTTTATATATTAAATTGCCAACCCCTTGATCTATGAGGGGTCTACCTATTTATAAATAAGCCTCCAGTGCGTTATGATACTATCATTAGTGTGATCTACCGTTGTGATATTCATAACTCGATCTACCGTTAGAATACTCTTCATAACTCGATCTACCATTATGATACTCTTCATAACTCGATCAGCCGTTATAATACTCTCATAATTATGTTTGAAACGGTCTACCGTCTTTATGATACTCTTAACTCCGATTAGTGCACCCGTTGGAGGGGTCTACACGTTTATGAGAGTTTAAATAATGCATTTATGGCATTAAAGTTAGTATTCCGCAAATCACGGGTGTGTTCTACCATGTAAGTATTCTACCACGTGGCCTTTGTTTTATTGGGCTCTATCTTTTCTAGGTTTCATGAACTTTTTTTCTATTTTAAATATTTCTTGCATTGGGCTTTTCTTTTTTGGGCTAATTTATTGATATGTTTCTTGGACCAGTCCACTGACGATTTTTTACCATTACAATAAAAAACATATAAGCTTAAAAACATACACTCTCATTTTTAAAGAAGAGTTAAAACTATATTATTTATATCCATAATCAACATGTAATGCTGTTAAACGGGCTTCATGATAATTATATACATCAATATGGTCTAAAATGCTCAACATAAATAGCACAAGTCCTTTATCAGGCATTTTATCAAACGCGTAACATACAACACCACAACCACCATAATCTAGAAAAACCTAACCATCTCAACTTGCATTATATGTTCGTAGTTAAGCAAATTTGATAAAAAAAAATCCTGCAAAACACGAGACACATACCTGTGAATTGAAATATCTGTTTCATAGTCAAGACCGAGTGATTTTCTCAATTTCCTATAAAATTGCTTTATTGAATTTCGACATTTGTTGGACTTTTTTGGTGGTTTCCCACTTTCTAGGACTTTACTTACTAATAAAACTTCATTTAACCAAACACTTCACTCGTAATACTTGTTTGGTTGCCAGCAAACAACAGATGTATAAAAAGAAAAAGAAATCCAACCTAAAAAACACACACTATAAGTCTTTAACTAAATCAACTTGAACAACAAATTTCATAAGCATTATCAAACACCAAATCAAATTACCAAATCAAGAAAAAAAAGACATCTTACAATTATAAGTCCACGGAAAATTGTAACCAAGCCGATCAAACTTCGAATTTATTCTTATTCAACTTCTGCACAAAGAACAATAAGATAATGATATAACTTAAATTTTAAGAAGAACAAGAAGAAAATGAAATAACTTAAATCCTAAGATGGCATAACTGTAAAGGATTGCAGAGTTACATACCTGAGTGCATAGCCTTGTGATTCGAGTATGAACTGAGAATTGCATTAGTTGATTGTTAGGGATTTTGATTAAATTGTAATCAGTTTTAATGTGAGATGAGCAGGTGGAAAAAAAATAATTGGATTTGTTTTCTAGTATATTAGGTTTAGTGGGAGATAGACAAATGTGGGTCTACTTTTTAATTTTTTTTTTCTATATTATAAATAGGTTTAAACTAATATATATTTAGTTTTTTTTTTTAATAATCAGACTAATAGATTTATATCTCTTTCTTTTTCTTTTTCTTTTTCTTTTCTTTCTTTATTTAAAATTAAGTTTTTTGTTATTGTTTTAAAATAAAAAAATTCTTCCCTTTTTTTTTTTATGTTAATTAAATTTTATCTAATTGTAATGATAAATGTCGTATGCAAACTGTTGATGATAACATTTTATTGTAATGTGTAGTGACCAAATATTGTCAGACACAAGCTGTCAAAGCCCGAACACATAGTTTAGCCCAAGTTAGGCTATATTTAAAGCTTGAGGTAATATAGGCCCAAAGCCCAAAAGAAATAGATCATTCATCTCTATGGCTAAACACTTATTTGAGCCTACTTATGGGTTTATTAAATAAAAGGCCCAAACCATCATACTACGGCCCATATCCAAGACCCAAAAGCAAGGTCTATATGTCGACCAGTAACTTCAACAGTTGACCCAAATGTCATACCTCATCCTTGACGGTCGACCAAAAGGGTCATGGCTTGACAGTTACTCGACCAAAGTGTCATGGCTCGACCATCACTCGACCATAGGGTCATGGCTCGACCATATCACTCGACTATATCACTCGACCAAAGGGTCATGGCTCGACCGCCACTCAACCAAAGTATCATGGCTCGACCATGTCACTCGACCATAGGGCAATGGCTCGACCATGACACTCAACCTAAGTATTATGGCTCAACTATGTTACTCGATCATAGGGTCATGGCTCGACCATGTCGTTCGACCAGAGGCTCTTAATCTGAACATGACCATCTAGGGTCATGGCCCAACTATCAAGGGTCACGACTCTAAAGGCGTCGTTCGACCATAGTACTTCATAGTCAAAGCGCATGAGTCAACTATGTCGCTTGACAATCCTTCATAGTTCAATCTTATCATTATGTTGAGGGTCGTCGTTCGACCATCATGGCCATCTACTTCGTAAGTAGTACTAATACCTTGACAAATCAACAACAACCCATAAAGTAACCCACATGAAGAAGACTTCGTTCGACCATCATGGCCATCTACTTCGTAAGTAGTACTAATACCTTGACAAATCAACAACAACCCATAAGGCAACCCACATGAAGAAGAGTTCGTTCAACCAAAGTTATGGCCGTTTGACCACCTTACCTAATATAAAAGGTATTGACCTATCCTGAAGCCAATGTCCAACACGGTAGCTTGACCGTACACATGGTCTAACCATGTCGCTCAACCAAATACCTTGGTCTCAGCTTGACTTACCTTGAGGCTTGACCCAGCTATCGAGATACCCTTGTCGTTTGACCATAAGGATAGATGATGGGTCACTCGAACATCTTATAAAGGTTCAAACCTATAGAGGGTCGTCGTTTGACCACCTTCACCCTCTACACCGTAGACCATCCCTTGGTCGTGACTACCAAGTCAAACCTTATCAGACTTTGAATTCAAAGTCTGATAGACCCGGTCAAGGAGGCAATCACATCCTCCTTGATCCGCGCTGAGAAATCAGGGATGATAATCCACCCACCAACGGGTAGATCATCCCCTATATAAACCAACCCTTACTTAGAGTGAGGGTTCACAAAATTTTTGGACTTACACTCTCAAGCACTCAAAGCTCTCAATCATCTTTCGCCGTTTTCAACAACACTATCTCTGAGGACCACTGTCCACGAATGATCTATGGCAACCGGCCATCTCCATTCGACCTCCGCCATATACTATTCATGACCAGGAAGTATAATTCCTTGCTTATTCATTATCTCATTCCTATTTACGATAATCACACTAACTTGATCGTCGGAGTCTCTTTGGCCGACACCGCCTCGGTGCCCAAGTACTCTAGGCGACCGTTCGATTCTTGTTTTGCAGGCTCTAGTGCCCCGATTCTCGTCCTACCATTTTTGTGGTCTACATAACGTGGCTTTGATTTTATATAATCACCTTTCACTCTTAAAAAAAAAAAAAAAACTTAATCTATTCAATTTAATCTTAAATAATATTTTTAGTCTACCATGTGCACCAAACGTACGAGTACATGAAGTCATTTCGCAATTTCTTAGCAATGATACATTTAAATGCATAAAAGGTTTTTACTTCAAGGAGTGCTTAAAAAATAATAATAACAATTTCCAAGGTTTAAAATTTTTTCCTATCTATATAAATTTATTAGGGTTTATTTAGTCAATTTATATAATAGATTCAATTCTTTTGCATGATTAGAAAATCAATGTAATTAATACATTACAATTGAATTATATTACTAAATACAAGAAAATATTATACCGTAAGGCTAATATGGAGTTAGGGTTCAAATGAACGACATTTGTTTTTATTCCATCGACAACCTGAATTACCATATTGATATTATTTCAGTCAAGGATTTATTAACATAACTATTGAGTTACGCTAGTTATGAACGATGATTATTAAATGACTAGGAAAGATAAATTAAATTTATAAGATATATCAATGTTAGGTCTAATACATAGAAAACGTTAACCATGTGTATTCCGCTAAGAAAATTTATTTGATTCCATCCATGAGCATGTTATTAGTTTTTCATGAAACAGGTAAATGAACACGTTCATTAATTGAAACACGTCGAGACACTTTCTTTATGCGGCATTATATTGTTATATATAATACTGCATAAACATCATTTTAAATTATTTATTATAGATAAAGACACATTTCATATGTTATGTTTTTATTTAAAATTGCATACCAATGCCTTGCAATTTACCTATTTTATTCGTAAATATCATTTTAAATAATGAAACTAGAAAATTTTAAATACAACTTATATTTGTACCTTTAATTTATATGTGTAATGATTATAAAAATATATATCATAAACAGAAGGTTTAGTTTCTATATTTATTATATTCTATAAATCTCTTATTACTTCACAACTAACTATCTCTAGATAAATTGAAGCCAATAGTTGAAATCATAGTATATATTAGTTTTTATAATTTGAAAACCAAGTATCTAGGTCTTCCAACCATGGTGGGGAAAAATAAAAGGAATACCTTCTGTGATATTAAAGAGAGGGTCTGGCGTAAAATTGGAGGGTGAAAAGGAAATCTTTCTCGATGGGTGGGAAAGAAGTTCTAATCAAAACAGTGGCTTAAGCTATCCCTACCTTTACTATGAGTATTTTCCAATTGCCTTCTACTCTCTGCAATGAGTTGTGCTCTATGATTATGGGTTTCTGGTGGGGTGCCACAAATGGTAACAAGAAGATTAGCTAGGTGTCAAAAGATAAGCTGTGCTCTCCGAAAATCTGTGGAGGCCTTGGATTCAAAGATTTATCTCTTTTTAACCAGACTCTTTTAGACAAACAGGCTTGAAGAATTGTTATGAATAAAGAATCTCTGATGACTAGAATCCTCAAGGCAAAGTATTTCAAGCAGGAGGATTTCTTATCCGTCTCTTTAAAACAGGGGAGTTCTCATCTCTGGAAGAGTCTGATTTGGGGTAGGAGCCTTCTTCTTAAGGGCCTCCGATGGAGAGTGGGTAATGGTGAGGATATCAGGGCTTTTCAGGATCTTTGGCTGCCAAAGGCGTCCACCTTCAGACCTTACTCCACTGCTCCTATGGAAGATTTCATGGTATCATCCCTTATCCATCCCTCATCCCACTCTTGGGATATGGATAATGTAACACCCCCTGACCCGATCCATTTGGATCGACCCAAGGAGCGTTACCGGGTTTTCAAAACTTTTCTTGACTCACTTATTATTGGAAAGCCCTTGAAAATCAAATAATTTGATAATTTAAAATCCTTTCTTTGTGTGCCCATCCCAAACCATTGAAAATCAAATAAATTGTATTTTAAAAATGTTTTTCTAGTGAGCCCATCGAAATTTATTTTTAAAAATTTCGGCAGAGTTTTCTCTGTTTTTCTGATTTCCCAAAACCCGTTTTTTAACAAAACAAAGCCAATACAATATAATTTCAACACTTCTAAATCAAATTCTCAAACCAATGCACACCCTGCCGTTTAGTGCGACTTTCCAATCAGTTTTTTTTTTTTTTTTAAAATAAAACAGTTCATAATTCATTATTTACAATCCTTTGAAAATGAAAAACAGAAAATCATAAAACAATTAATTACAAAACTCAAATATATATATAACACATTTACATATTCTTGTATATGCATGCATAATATACAGAAATATATGACTACCCAAAATGTGGTGACTCTGGATCTTTGTCTGTAACTCTCTCTTCAATCTTTTCCTTCCTCGGTATCTCTGTTACCTACGCGCGATAAACATCAACGCGCTAAGGAATAATACTTAGTGGGTGTACACTAAAATAAATTGCAATATAATATAAAACAATAAATCTTAAATTCAGAAATTCAGAAATATATATATATATATATATATATATATATATATATATATATATATATATATATATATATAACAACTATCATATTTCAATTACTGAATCTTTATAAAAGAAAGTATTTCAAAAGTTTCTGGGTTTCAAGTCGTAATAACATTTATTTATTTTCACATCATTTTCTAACTTTCAGTTCTTAATTGGGCCCTTGATACACATAACAGGGTTTACAGGACTGGATTACGGGTTTTACAGTCGGGTTTCCCATCTCATAAGAAATGGTATCCCTATATAAACAGTCGGTTTCCCATTCCATAAAGAAATGGTATCCATATGTTCTCACAGTCGGTTTCCCATTTCATAATGAAATGGTATCTGTATTTCACAGTCTGTTTCCCATTTCTAAAGAAATGGTATTCGTAAAATCAACATCATAGGCATCATGATTCACGGTGTAGTACTGCCATATATACACCCAATTGACATTTCAATCTCCTATATCCTATATATCCCTATACATATATCAGGGCCATAAAATCAAAGTTCAGAGTTTATAGATATTTTATTCACTTTTCGAATAACTTTCAGATAATCAAAAATTCTCTCAATCAATCCAAAATCAATATTCATTAATAGTTGTAAAACAAGAAATTCATAACATATCAAATAACAGAATACATAAATTAAAATCATGAAATTCAATATAAATCACTTTTACTTAATTCAAAATTATTTTCAATAAATATTCATAAAGCAATTCAATTAAACTGTGTGAAAATTGTGTGTACACCAACCTGGATACTGTTTTACGACAGTTTTCTTCCTGGATTTTCCTTTTTCCTTTCTTCCTCCTCTTTTCCTTTCTCCTTTTCTTTTCCTTTTCCTTTTCTTTTCTTCTTCTTCCTCTTCTTTTCTTCTTCTTCTTCTCCTCCTTCTTCTTCTTCTTCTTCTTCCCCTTTGTTTCTCTTTCTTTCTCTCTCTTTTCTTTCTTTTTCTTTTCTTTCTTTTCTTCTCTCCCGTTTTCTCTCTTTCTTTTCTGGTTTGCTTCTTTGAGAAGCTTCACCGCCTCTTATTTTTTTATTATAAAATTTCGATCATCGCGACCTGTGGTCGCGTTACTCACTGGAGTAATTTCACCGCTTTTATCGCGATCAATCATCGCAGTACCTGGTCGCGCTGATGGTCGCCATGCTCACTGCCCAAATTTGACATTTTCACTGCGAGCTCCTCAGTGCGATCTGTGGTCGCGGTGTTCACTGCAAAAAATCACCATTTTTCACCACGAGCGACTCATCGCGATCTCTGGTCACGGTGAGTGGTCGCAGTACTCACTGCCCAGTTTTTACCCTTCTCTTCATGCGTTATTTCTGGACTGCTCCATCTGGTCCACCTGGAAATCATAAAATTTACATACATTTAATTACGTTTTTCACCCCTCAAATCATAAATTTTATATCCACATATTCAAAATCAATTATTTGAAATAAGGGATGTTACAGATAAGCTTGATCAGTTTTTTGTAGCAGCGGATAAGGATTCTATTTTGGAGATTCCTCTGAGTATTGGTGATTGTAAGGATTCCCTAGTATGGCATTTCGATAATAATGGAGAGTATTCCGTGAAGAGCGGGTATAGAGTGGCTGCGCAGGAAAAACTTGCCAATAATGGTTCTTCTTCGTGACTAGATTCTAAATGGTGGCTTGCTTTATGGAATCTCAACATACTACCAAACATCAAAATTTTTATTTGGAGAGTTTGCCTTAATGCCATTCCGTTCCTCTGTAATCTCTGTTCTAGGAAAGTTGTTTTTGATCCTTGTTGCCCCAAGTGTGGTGATGCTCCTGAGAGCTCAGCCCATGTCCTTTTTTGGTGTAGCTCGGTACGTGCCATTTGGGAGTCAACTGTTTTCTGGGACCTCCTTAAATTGCATCACCATAGTTTCCTGTTTTGAGTTAATTTTGTGGGTTTTTGATAGGGCCAAGAGAAAAGAACTCGAGGAGTTCTGTTTGATTATGTGGGGGATTTGGTTTGAAAGGAATGTTGTCATTCATTCTAAAAACCTGCAGGTTAAATGTTGATTTGGTTTCTTGATCGCTTTCTTTGCTGTCAGAATTTCAGGGCACCCAGAAGGTCTTTGGCTCTCCTCCCCAACCTCCCATGCAGCCTTCTTCTGATCCTTGGCTTCCTCCTCCAGCAGGCTCCTTGAAGTTGAATAGCAATGCAGTAGTGAAGCCTGGTTCCTCAGTGTTGGGTACCGATGTAGTGTTACGCGATGGGCAGGGTAAGGTTGTTGCTGCTTCAGCCAATCCTCTTTTGGGGTTCTTTTCTACTGAGCTAGGCGAGTTGCTGGCGTTGCGGGAGGGTCTGCTGTTGGCTAAAGATTCGAACCTGGTTGTTGAGTGGGTTGAGTTAGATACTGTTAATGTTATGGCTAGGGTGTTAAATTCTTCTTCTAGTTTTTTTTTGGATCCTATTGTTTGTGATGTTAAGGCTCTCTTCAGGTCTGTGAGATTTTCTAAATGTCATGTCATTCCTCGTTCAAGGAATGGAATGGCACATTCTCTCGCTTCTCTAGCCTTTTCCTCTAAGGAGGATTTATGTTGGTTCAATCCTAAACCAAATTTTCTTGTTGGTCTTCTGTAATAGAAGTTTTTTATTATAAAAAATAATAATAATTTGAAAACTAAAAGTTTGGATATGTTGTTAGTGTTTCAAATTTGAAAATCATATTCAAAATATCTTGGACCAAAAAACCATAAAATCTTAACTATATAATTTTACAATCCCATATAATCTGTTCCATTTTGATTCATCATGAAATCATAATTCATATTGATAGTGTTTCAAATTTGAAAATCATAGTCAAAATATCTTGGACCAAAAAAATATTAAATTTAACTATATAATTGTGCAATCTCATATAATCTGTTCCATTTTGATTCATCATCAAATCATATATTCATATTTTTATCTTAATTTTATATTGTTCATTCACAATTAAGTTGGATAGCAAAGAGTTCAAATTCCAATTGTTTGGTTTTAATTTTTCATGGAATGATAGTAGGTAAATGTTTTTTTTTCCTTTGAATTGATATTTGTTAGTGTTTCCATTACATTTTGTTATTGTAAAATTGAAACTGCTATCATTTTTTTTTTCATTCATTCAGAAGTTGGGTGGGAAAGAGTTTGAGTTCCGATTACGAACTGATATCTTGTGAAAAGTTTATTATATTACTCTTTGTTTTTTTAATTGTAATGTTTTCTATTAATTATAGGTTATAATTAATTAATAAATCAAAATGTATTGAAATTAATCACAATAACTAATTTACGTCAAAAAACTTGTCATATGAAATATTAATTAAACATTACCTACCTTCACAATCAATTTTTAGAAAACATCACTGGCTTGTTGAAGTAAAATTTTAATATTCTTCATTAAAACTTTCATATAAATTATAAAATTAATTGAGACTATACGAATGGACGAAACAAATTTAATGAATAAGGACCAATTATTAATTCTCTACTAAGTTGTACGGTTTGTTATGTGATGCCAAATTAAGTAATTTATAGATATCGAAAGATTTAATATATTTATTTTTTCAAAAATAATAATATATTTTGATACTACTTTTTTGTTTTTAGTAATTGGGTTGGTAGTTAGAGGAATACAAAAAGTTTTGAAACTAGGCATGGCCCCGGTTCGGTTTCGAATCGGGCGGTTCGAACTGAACCGGCAGGTTTTGAACCGGAACCTTAGATTCCGGTTCAAAACCGGTTCCGGAATCGGGATCTGAAACTGGGACAATCGTTCCCGGTTCCGGTTTCCCTAAATAAATAACCGGAACCGCCGGTTTGGAACCGGCGGTTCACAGAACCGCCCGGTTCAGGGCGGTTCCGGTTTTTAATTTTTTTTTTTTTCTAAAAAAAAAAAAAATTTTAAAAAATTTTGGCCATTGGCCACAGTTGTGGCCAACGGCCATCTGCTGCCACCTGGCAGCTGCCAGCTGCCAGGTGGCAGCAATGTAGCCGTTGAACAACGGCTCCCTTGGAAAATTACCAAAATATCCCCTAGAAAATTACAATTTAACCCCTAAAGTTTTAAAAATATTAATTTTTTCCCAATCCAAAAAACTATATAAACCCCATCAATTCTCCAATTCATTCACACAAATTCTCTCATTCTCTCATTCTCTCAATATTTCTCTTATCTCTAATTCTCTCAATATTTTTCTAATTCTCTCATTCTCTCAATCTTGTTATTATTTTTCACTACTTCAATTGTTTTCAATATTTGTTTAAACACTTTATTTTATAAATTTATAATGGCATCACCATAAAGACCATCTATTTCCGGAGGTCGAAAATCTATTTCCGGAGGCCGAAGGTCCGTTTCTAACATAAACGCTGAGCAAAATAAGCAGGTACCGGATTTAAATGTTCAAGAAGTGCAAAGTCGCTCTTTCCCAGAATACAACAACGATCGAAATTTTGCTGAATACCTGCAAGAAAGAGAATTTGAGGAGGTAATTTTTGGTAATGAAACTCCTATTAATTTTAATCCTGATCATTCTTATCCCTCTTCTGGCGGTGGTCCCTCCTCTGCTCCAAACCTCCCAATTCCAAGTGAAACCGTACAATTGCCGTAGGGGCAGCCAGATTTGTCGAAGTACAAATCTGAACTTTTTAAAGTTCATATGAAGAGAGTGGAGAAGGATGGTTTAGTTATAGTGGTTTGCAATTATTGTTCCAAAGATTTTAAATGGAACAAATCCGGAGGGTACGGGACGTATTGAAAGCATATCAACAGCAAACATCCAGCCGAAGCTCACCATCAGCGAGGACAACACCAAATTGCAAGGTACACATCCCCTAACCATCCTTTATTTAAATATACTGATCAAAATAATAGGGACCAATTAGCAAGAATAGTAGCGACCGAACATCTTCCCTTTAGTTTTGGGGAAAAAACTGGTTTTTTAAAATACTGTCATAATGCTTTAAATCCCGCTGCATGTAGAGTACCTAGGACCACATTAAAACGTACTATGTATGATATTTATAAAAAAGAAAAAAAAGTTTTAGTAAAATATTTTCAAAATTATCCGGGTCGTGTGTCTGTTTGTGCCGATATCTGGAGTGATCATTGGCAAAAACATTCATACTTAGGACTCACTTGCCATTTCGTTGACCAATCATGGGATTTGCAAAATCGAATATTGGCATTTAGAGTTTTTGACGACACCCATACTGCTGATAATATTTATAAATTAATGAAAATTATTTTTGAAGAATATTGTATTGAGAGTAAAATTTTTGCAATTGGTTTTGATAATGCTGCAAATAATACTGTCGCCGTTCCACAATTAATTCAATTGTGTCAACCCTATTTTGGCGGCAGATTTTTTCATCAAAGATGTATTTGCCATGTTTTAAATATATGTGTACAACATGGTTTGCAAACACTATATGAGTAGATTACACCAATTAGGGATGCTCTATACTATTTGTGGAAACATCCTAGCACTATGAAACAATGGGCTAGGTATTGTAAAGCTAACGGGAAACATCCAATTAGGTTTTCCCGTGATGTTCCAACTCGTTGGAACTCCACATATAAGTTGCTTTGTGAAAGCTACGAGTATAGAGAATTATTAGTTATATTTATGCAGCATAATGTTAATACCATTAATTTATATGAACACCATTGGGATGTTTGTACAAAAATTTGCATACTTTTAAAAGTTTTTCATGATGCAACAAATTCTTTATCCGGTATATATTATCCAACTTCACATTTATTTTTATTTGAAGCCCTTAATATTGTAGGTGCACTTAATGAATGTGCACAAATAAATGAATTAGTTCCGTGTGTTTATGCAATGCGAGAAAGATGGATAAACTATTATAGGGACATTCCTGTAATTTATACTATTGCATCAGTTTTTGATCCTAGGAATAAATTTAATAGCTTATATGAATTTTTTACACTTTATTACTAATCTCTAGGGATAATGGACATAGATGTTAGTGGTTTATATAATAATGTTAGGAATTTATTTATTCAATGTATGACGAATATCGTTCTGTTTACGGTCCCTCACTGAACATTAATGTTCAACAATCGGAACCAAGCGAAAGCGGTAGTACTAGTCATTCGCGCTTTCCCTCCACATTAAGGAAGTTAGGGGCAAGCGTGTTTACCAAAAAAGCAAGGACGTCGGGGAGTTCGTCTTCATCAACCTATGTTTCAGAGGTTGATGTTTACATAAACACCTCCTTTGAGTTTTTGGACACCCCAGAATTTAACGTCCTACAGTGGTGGAGGGAGCACGCAACTAACTTTCCAATTTTGGTCATCATTGCCAAACAAATTTTTGGAACCCCTGTCTCGACCGTCACCGTCGAACAGGAATTTAGTGCAGGTGGCAATGTTCTGGACGAGAGACGAGCATTGCTCAGTCCTAACTCAATACAGATCCAGGTCTGTGTTGACGACTGGACCAAGGCCACATACCGGCAACAAGAATTGGATCTGGTGTCCGACGACAATGACTTTTTCGACACCAACGAGGATACAACGGCAACCGAAGAAACAAGCGACGATTGATCACATTCGAAATATAACAGGTAAAAGAACTACGTGGGCTTTGATTCCTCCTAGAGAATACGTAGGCAGCTTAATTGAGGTAAAATTAAGTGCAAACCCTAATTTTTTATTTATTTATTTAATTTTATAGTTTTATAATATTATCAAAATTTTATTTCAATTTTATCGTTATTTATATATTTAATTTTTTTATTAATTAATTTTATATTTATTTTATTTTATTTTTTTTATTTTGGCCGGTTCCAGCTGTTTGGAACCGGCGGTTGAACCGCCAGTTCCAAAAAAACCGGGGAGGAACCGAACAGGGCGGTTCCTCCCGATTCCAATCGGAACCGAGACCGGGACCTCCCCGGTCCCGGTTCCGGTTGATAAAAATTTGGAACCGGAACCACCGGTTCGGTTCCAATGGCCATGTCTATTTGAAACTTAAAAATTTATTACAACAAATTTTTAAATTAAATTTTAATAAAAAAAAAAATACATTTAAGAATTTTACAGAAAGCTAAACTTGTATTTTTAAATTAAGTTTATTAATTTTTTCATAAAAAATATATTATAATATCTTTATTAATAATAAATAATAGTTTTTGTAGTTTTTTTTTTTTTTTTATGTACAACTGCTATAATTTAATAAATTTATCTCTTCTTTTTGTTTCTTTGACATTATTTCATTAAAAAGAATAAATCCAATCATTTGTTATTAAGAAAATTTGATGAAGACAAATTATTCAAAATAGCCTAAAAAAAGGATAAATTATTCATAATAATAAAAATGGGTTACAGATGTTGCCACCATTAAAACTAAATAAGTAAACCTATTTTTTTTTAAAAAAAAATTTATAAGAAAATTCTCCTTAAATAAAATTACTATTATACAGAAAAATAATTTTATTAAAATAAATATTAAATTCCTACTGTTACAGATTTAAAAACCATAACACTATTAGTTAAATGTTTTTTATTTTATAATGATAAATCTTTCATATTTAGATTTTAATTTTATTAAAATTTGTAAAATCAATAAATAACAAGAATCAAATATTGAGGTATAGATAATAATAATTTCTATTCAAATAAACTTTCAAATAGACCAAACAATATCTCTATTCGATCTCATCTTCTTAAGAAGTTAAACTAAATTGGGAATGGTTGATAAGCCATCTCATGACAATATTTTCTGCTGCTATCTCATGACAATATTTTCTAATGAGCCGGCCTCTCCAGATTGACACTGATATTAATAGACTACCATATCATAGATTTTGCTGTATTTTCAAAAACAATATCTAACTATAATCTAGATCTGTCGTGGTGGTGGAACAAATTGCAAAAGAGAAATACAAATTGAAAAAAATAATAATAATAAATTTCCCACAAACTCTTATTTGTTTTTCCATGAAAAATCTAATTTGGATATTCTTTTTTTGTTCTCCAAAAGATAAAAATTAAAAATAATATCATATATAAATCTAAAGAATATTATTTTTTTTACCAGTTGAATAATAATTTAGAGTTAATATGAGTTCGTGCATTGTTATAGGGTAATTAAGATATTTATAATTAAAAATAGTAATTAACTAAAAAATCCAGAGTCTGTATCATTTTCTTTTTTGGAATGTTTGTTTGGTCATGAGTGGGCATAATAATTATCTATTTTTGTATCATTATTAAATTAGCTAGATTTGATACAAGTAATTAAATTTATGTAGATATATAAAACAGATACACGATTGATTTAATCTCATCTGCTCAATTAATTTGATCTTAATATAAATAAAATGGGGGTAAATAAATTATATGATTAAATATAATAATTTTAAGGGTTAATTTTAGTAAATTTTTTAGCATTAAAAGTAAATTATAATTTTTAAATATTAAGTGTGGATCTACCAATTAAATGGTTGTATGAAACAAATCATAACTTTATTAGGATGTAACAATGTTTAGAAAATAAAGAAAAAAATTCAATAAAGTCGGTATAAAATAGTCTAGTGAAAATAAATGATATAACCCTGAAATCTCTGTTGTTATTTCAATTTTAGTAGAATCATCAACATGGAATGTGGCAAGCTCGGATAGGTAGAGTTACTGGAAACAAGGACCTTTATCTTGCGACATTCAGTGAGTTCTTATGAATTGTGATGTTTTTAGCCAAAATACTCTTACAATTTGTCAATAATGTGTATTAATGGTGATGAATTATATATTTATTTCTAGATTAAACTTAAGAGAAGAATCGATAATTAAATATTGGATGAAGATCCTCTCATAACTTAAACTTTTCATAAGCTTTTATACATGTAAAGACACGTGAATTTAATGGTTAGGATTTTATGTTCTATTCTCTTTCTTTTTAAAAAGCTTTTATACAAATCATGATACGTGGCACATAACTAATTTCATAATTAAGATTTTGTATAAAAATTTAGAAAAAGTTTAGGTTAGGAGAGAATCCTAATTCTTAAATATTTTATTATATTTAAAATTTAATTTAAATAATTTTTTTAACAAAATTTAATTTAATTTTAAAAGATTTATTCTATTGAAACTTTGTTTAAATAATGTTATATTTTTTAAAATTAAATTTAAAGGATTTATTGTATATATATATAGATGTATGTATACATACATATATGTATGTATATATATGAACAAGACTTGGAAATTCCTGCAATGATTGCACATAAGATAGGAAACTGTTGTCTATGTGGAGCTGACAACAATTTAAATTAAAAAAAAGATAATAGCAATTTTATTTTTATTTTTATTTTTATTTATATATAAGAAAAACTTATACTAGAAGAGAGAGAAATTAGGAAGGGCATAAAACGTAAAAGGAGCAAGAAAGAGAGAAAATTAATTAACAAAAGTGAGAGCTAAACTAAGAAAATTTATGATTACAAAAAAAAATAATAATAATAAGGAGAGGTTATAGGAAATATCTAGAAGAGACAAATTAAAAATAATTAAGTGAAATTAGAAAATGAAAAAATAGACGTGGTTTATTTTAAACTATTAGAGCATCTCCAATGCTATTATGCATTTGGAGAAAATTGAGTACCACATAGGATCAATATTGAAAAAGTTAAGAAAACATTCTCCAATGCAATTATCTAACTTTAATATTGATATGATGTGGCAAAAAAACAGTTAGAGAATATCAAGTAGAGTTTCTAATTGTAGATATTCTCCTTGATATGCTGACTAGGATTTCTAACTTTTCCCACCAATAAAATTTTAGTATTTTGTCAATGCATTTAATTATCATATTGAATGGAGAGAGAATGTAACAAATGACTTGTGGTGATTGGTTTAAAATTACTATTTAGATATTCATATTGGAGAAGTGAATATGCATTTTTATAATTTTTTTGACAAGTTAGATCCATATTATTTAGAAATGCTGATGTGGCACTATTTAGATACCCAAAAATACATATTTGCATTGGAGATGCTCTTAAAACATTTTCCATTCAAAAATTTCAGCCATAAATATGTAAAATGAATATTAAAATAGAGTATAATTAGTAGTCCTTCAAATTAGGGAAGTTAATAAATATTAAATTAAAATATTTAGGAACTAGAAAAATGAATGATAAAAAAAAAAGGAGATCAAACTTTAGATGTAGTTTTCAGTTGGATAGTTTTTATTTTTTGAGAAGATATAGAAAACTTACAAAACTTTATTATAATTACAAAACAAATAAGTAATAAAAATGATGGTCCTTTAACTTTGGTGGGGATTTGCACATAAACTTGTTAAAATGGTTAGTGCACCCCCTCTTACCTCAGTGGTGAGGGCTTCGATTCCCACCATGTGTATGTGTATGTAGTTTTTTCCCCTTATTATGGGAGTAGTATTTTTCCGCTATGGGAGTAGATATCCGGACTGCATATTTAGTGATTAATTTCAACAGATCCCAACAATTGTTGATATTATAATTGTACCCCTTTTAAAAAGAAAAAACTTTGGTGGGGATTTAGAAAAAATAAAAAAGATATAAAAAAAGAAAGTCGTGTAAAATGTAATATATAAGTGGTTTGGGGTGCGTTGAATTTGAGGAATAAGTAAAAAAATGTATTTTTTTTTTTTTTTACAAATAACTCATTAAAAAAATAAATAAATCAATTAATAACCTAATTTAAATTAGTTGACATTAATTAAAAATGATAAAAATTCAAAAATTATCAAAAAGTTATAATACCTATAAAAAAATTCAATATAATTATACATAGAGATGGCTAATAGAACAAGAAAAGAATTAGTGACACAAACATAGTGATGACATAGACTTTAATAACTAATTTGTATTACTTTAATAAAATTAGGGAACAGTAGTACTGTTCCTCACGGTATCTATATTTTTAGTTATAAATTGTAAATTTATAGCAAAATATATTGTAACTAATAGGACAAAGAATTAGTGATAAAAATATAGTGACGACGTAAATTGTGTTAACTAATTTGTATCACTTTGATAAAATTAGTGAATAGTAGTAGTGTTCGTCCCTGTATCTATACTTTTAGTGAAGAATTATAAATTTATAACAAAATGTTTAGTAACTAATAGGACAAGAAATGAATTAATGACGACGTAGTCTTTAATAACTAATTTGTATTATTTTAATTAAATTAATGAAAAGTAGTATTGTTCGTCTCTGTATTTATATTTTAATAATGAGTTGTAAATTTATAATAAAGTATTTAGTAACTAATAAGACAAGAAATGAATTAGTGACAAAAATATAGTGATGATGTTGACTTTAATAACTAATTTGTATTACTTTGATGAAATTAGTGAAAAATAATAGTGTTGGTCCCAATATCTATACTTTTAGTGATGAATTGTAAATTTATAACAAAATATTTAGTAACTAATAGGACAATAAATGAATTAGTGATAAAAATATAGTGATGAGGTAGATTTTGGTAATTAATTTGTATCACTTTGATGAAATTAGTTTAGTGAGGAGGAGTAGTGTTCTTCCCTATATCTATACTTTTAGATGAATTGTAAATTTATAACAAAATATTTAGTAACTAATAGAACAAGAAATGAATTAGTGATAAAAATATAGTGATGAGGTAGATTTTGGTAATTAATTTGTATCACTTTGATGAAATTAGTTTAGTGAGGAGGAGTAGTGTTCTTCCCTATATCTATACTTTTAGTGATCATGAATTGTAAATTTATAGCAACATATTTAGTAACTAATAGGACAATAAATGCATTAGTGATAAAAATATAGTGATGACGTAAACTTTAGTGACTAATTTGTATCACTTTGATGAAATTAGTGAGGAGTCGTAGTGTTCGTCCATGTATCTATACTTTTAGTGATGAATTGTAAATTTATAACAAAATATTTAGTAACTAATAGGACAAGAAATGAATTAGTGACAAAAATATAGTGATGACGTAGACTTTGATGAATAATTTGTATCACTTTAATGAAATTAGTGAGGAGTAGTATTGTTCGTCCCTATATCTATACTTTTAGTTATGAATTGTAAATTTATAGCAAAATATTTAGTAGCTAATCAGATAAGAAATACATTAGTGACAAAAATATAGTGATTCATAGATTTTCGTGACTACTTTATATCACTTTGATGAAATTAGTAAAGAGTAGTAGTGTTCATCCCTATATCTATACGTTTAGTGATGAAATTTAAATTTATAACAAAATATTTAGTAACCAATAGGATAAGAAATGCATTAGTGACAAAAAAATAGTAATGACGTAGACTTTGGTGACTAATTTGTATCACTTTGATGAAATAAGTGAGGACTAATAGTGCTCGTCCCTAAATTTATAGTTTTAGTGATGAATTGTCAATTTATAACAAAATATTTTGCATAAACCGAGCCCACAAGAGCTCACGCTGAAAATCCTAATTGACGCCGCCCTCTAGTACAAGTGATTGGTCATAACATATAGCTGATTCAGCTGCATTGGTTGCGGTTCTAGAGGTCCCTGACGAAGAAATCTAGGCTTAGCACCTTGACGCATTTCTTCACAGCAATTGTGATCCAGGTGTTGATGCTTCTGTGATGCTGGGCCAAGATTGGCAAGCGAAAACTCAACTTTGATATCTCCTTAGCAGCCAAGTTTTTGATGGTGGTGTCTAGAAAATGAACGTATCTAAGTCTCCCTAGCTCTTTTAAATCCACCGACCTCACTCGTTTTCTGAGGGCGAGATAGTGTTGCCTCTTACTCATTTTTCGAGGGCGAGACAGTGTTGACTGGCTTTAGTGTAGTAGAAGTCAGTGTCATGAAGGTCCAGACACGTGCACTACAACTAGAAAGCTTTTGTGTACCAGTCTTTTCTCAGTAAGCAGAAGCAAAATGTTTTGATGTGTTGGGAATCCGATCTGATTCTCGGCGCAGCGGAAGTGGTAAACTGTATGCAAACACGTAAATCTGCACAGGGCACACATATGGAAGCAAGCAGAATAGTAAAGGAGACAACAATTTTTTATGTGGTTCGGCAATCAACTGATTCCTACATCCACAAAGCGCACCAGCACTCAATTCACTATAAAAGAGCACAACAACACTTATACGAAAAACTCTCACACAGTTTTTCCTCTCACGTGTGTTTATACTCTCTGCTCTCTTATTGGGTTCACTCCCTAGAAACTCTCGGAACCGCACACCTGGGCTCCTCATCGGGTTCACTCCCTGAAAACTCTCGGAACCGCACACCTGGGCTCCTCATTGGGTTCACTCCCCGAAAACTCTCGGAACCGCACACCTGGGCTCCTTATCGGGTTCACTCCCCGGATATCGCCTGGGCCTTCTGCCCAGAGGCTGAGCTGCTCTACTCGAGCTCTCTCTTTGAACTCTCTCTAGTGGATATGAGTTTCTTTCATCGAGGTTACCATCCCGGATCTACTAGAACCGCACACTTGGACCTGCTTCTATGCCTCTCATAGGCCTCTCCTGGGCCTGCTGTCTGGGTCTCTCTTGGGTCTACTCAGAATTCAAGCTTTACAAACCCAACACGATGAAAGGTAAGACGGAGATGATCTTGACGATGAGCTCGTGAGGAAGATCCGAGATATTTTCACAGTTGAATTTTGCCATTGCTTCTAGGGTTTTTGGTGTTTGGGAGAGCAATTGAGAGAGAGATTGATGTACAGAAATGAAGAGGCTGATTTTTTTGTGAAGAAAGGTGGTGGGTTTTCATGTGCTATTTATACTACTATGTGTTAGGTGACTGCCAAATGTAGCCGAACACATCAGCAATTTTGCGTGAGACTCAGTGGGTCCACCACACGCGCGTACTCGCAGTTTGTAAGTTACCATATATATATATATATATATATATATATATATATATATATATATATATATATATATATATATATATATATATATATATATATATATTTCATGTTACCGTTGGTAATACAATCAAAATTCAGTAAAGTTGGCTGCGGTACTTGCTCATTTTAGAACAACTTATGCTGTTAACAAAACAAAACAGTCTTCCACGTGCGGCGCCTATAGTTTCATAAGTAACTATAAATTGTCTATAAACTATTTTTTTTAAAGGTTTTTACACCCAATTATATATATATATATATATATATATATAAATTTCTACAAAACCAATTTTGAATTTTTTTCATGAAATAAACGCTATATTTTTCAATTGTCAAATTAGTTTTTATAATTTTTATACTATCCAAACAAGGTTTTGAAGCGAATATGAAGAAGAATCAGTATAGAAATCAGACATTAAATTCTCAATAAACGTAACGTATAGGTTTTGGATAATCTCAACCTTATCTTATTTGTTTTTTAACCCAAACATGAACCTTTGGTTTCAATGCTTAGGATTCTGTTGTGTTTATTTCCATAATTTAATGTATAGCTGTACAATAATTACAAGATAAAGATATGTAATAACTTTGGCTGCCACTAACATCGATGTTTTTTAAAGAAATAAATTAAAATATCACATTCCTTAAAGTTGATGATAGACCTGGATATTTTTGAGTCCACACTATCATATATATATATATATATATATATATATATATATATATATATATAGTGTTGTGATTTGGAATGAGGAACATATTACAGATTATAAAAAATCCAATGCGAATATTTTTGGATAAATTCGGTCCTAATATGTTATATGTTCCTCATTCCAAATCACAATACTATAAATATATTATAGTGAAAATTGTTAAAAATATCTAAAAATTATTAAAAAAATTATTTTTAACCACAAATATAAAAATAATCGTTTTTAGTCAATTGGAGAAAAAAAATAACATAAATAACCCTTAACCACCAACTTATTAGATAATTATAAAATAACCCATGATATTGAATATTTTAAAAAAACCCATTAAAAATTACAATAAAACCCATTCAATTTAACCTAAAAAAAAAATAAAGTTGCTTTGAGGCTTCAGCCGCCGTACATAAATCATAAATTTTATGCCTTTTATTAAAAAAAATTTCTCTCTCTTATTATTATATTCTTTCTTAATTTATCTCTCTCATTAAAATCAAAACCAATTTATCTTTTTTATCACCTTTATTTATCTTCAACAATTCAAAACTTCAAGGTAAATTTTATGAAATTGTTTATATTTTATTTAGAATGTATTTTATAGATTTTTTTTAAGTTTTTATTTTATTTGTATATTGTGTTTGTTTTGTGGTTGAAAGAATATGAATGATACTAGAGTTTAGTTTTGTGAAATTTTAATGGTTATGAAATATATTAGTGAAACGTTAGTTAGTGAAATATTTGTTAGTGAAATGTAGGTTAGTGAAATGTATATTAGTGAAATATATGTTAGTGATAGTATGTTAGTGAAATGTAGGTTAGTGAAATATATGTTAGTGAAATGTACGTTAGTGAAACATTATTTAGTTAAATATTTGTTAGTGAAATGTAGGTTAGTGAAATGTATATTAGTGAAATATAAGTCAGTGATATGTATGTTAGTGAAATGTAGGTTAGTGAAATGTATATCAGTGAAATGTAGGTTAGTTAAATATATGTTAGTGAAATTTAGATTAGTGAAATGTATGTTAGTAAAATGTATGTTAGTGAAATGTAGGTTAGTGAAATATAGGTTAGTGAAATATAAGTTAGTGAAATGTAGGCGAGTGAAATGTATATCAGTGAAATATAGGTTAGTGAAATGTACGTTAGTGAAATATATGTGAGTGAAATATAGGTTAGTGAAATATATGTTAGTGAAATGTATGTTAGTGAAACGTAGGTCAGTGAGATATAGGTTAGTGAAATGTAGGCTAGTGAAATGTATATCAGTGAAATGTACGTTAGTGAAATGTACGTCAGTGAAATGTACGTTAGTAAAATGTATGTTAGTGAAATGTGTATTAGTGAAATGTAGGTTAGTGAAATGTATATGAGTGAAATGTATGTCAGTGAAATATATGTTAGTGAAATGTACGTTAGTGAAATGGAGGTTAGTGTAATGTATTTAAAGTGTAATTGTTTTCAGTGAAATGTTACTAAAATGTTGGTGTGTAATGCCAATTTGTTTTCAGTGAAATGCGGTGCTTGCAAGCAGTTAAGACATAACCGCGTGACATGCCAATTTGTTGATCATTCTCAAACCAGCAACGACACGAATACTGGTACAGGTGGAAGTGCACAATAGAGATGAACTTTGGTGATTTACTAAAACATTTTGCGAAATTATTTTGACTATTTTGCAAGTTTATTTAATCGGACACTCCTACAATATTTAACTATGTTTCTGATCAATGCTCTTCCCTCCATGAAAGCTATACTGACCAAAGAATTAATAAAATGAAAAAAATTTGAGAAAACCCCAAAAATAACCATTATAGAAGTTCGAATAATCATATTGAGCGAGTCAGAAACTGAATCCTTTCGAAACTTAAACTGTATCGTTTGCAGACACAGCAGAATCATTTCGATAACATACGTGAATCGTTTCGACGAAGTTGAACGGAATCGTTTCGAAGATTATACTCCAATAAACTGCAATAGTTTCGCGGCGGTGACTTTTCAAAGTTAAACGGAATCGTGTCTAAGCAGAAAATGAAACGGCGAGCGATAAGGTGCGGGTAACGTGCGGCGAAGGAGAGAAGGAGAGGCCGGCAGTGTCGTACAAAACGAAACGGCCGGTGACAAGGTACGAGTAATGTGCGGCGAAGGAGAGAGGGAGAGGCCGACGGGGTCGTGGAAATCGAAACGACGAGGTAAACCGAAACGGTGACAGACTAGAAGTCCAGGTAATTATGTGCGAGAAGTCCGAGTAACGGTGAAGGAGAGAGAAAAAGATGTCGGCAGCGGGGTGGAAACGAAACGGCGAGCTGGACGGAAATGGAACGGCGACGAGAGGGTGAGGGTAATCGGTGCAGCAGAGAGAGAGGGAGGAGAAAATATGTGCGGCTGACTTTAGGGTTACTTTTTAATTAGAATTTTTTTTTAAAAACAATTACAATTTTTAATTAATAAAATAAATTTTGGAAAAAAGATTTTGGGTTGAAGTGAGATTTTACCAATCTATATTTATTAGGACTAAATTATAATTTACCAATTTTAAAATGGCTAAAAACGATTATTTTATTTTTTTCAGGTTAAAAACAATTCTTTTCATAATTTTTTGGCCACTTATGATTTTGTCCCATATATATATATATGTAATATACCCTCCCGATATTATGTACTGTACACGTACAGGTATTGTAATATATTTTTCTAGAATTGATTGTACGGTACTATAATAGAATCTATTGGACGATTAGTAAGATTTCGTAAAGTATATACGAAATTTAAATTATAAGTTTTGGAGAACATAGTAAAAATTTCCATAAATTGAAGTATTAAGAATATATTCTTGGAAGTTAAAATATATTTTTACGATATGAGATTATGATTTAATTAATTGATGGAAAAGTAAATTGAAATGGATTTTTGTAGAAAAGAGTTAATAGATTATTATGGATTAAATTGTAAATCAAAATATTGTTGACCAAGATTAGGTGATTAAATTTTATTTTTTGATCACATTTTGATTTTAAAATGAAAAGGGGCAAATTACAATTAGAGAAATATATATATATATATATATATATATATATGTTAGTGGAGAATTATGGAGAATTCCACTCACAAAATAACCAAGTCAAACGGGTGAGACCAAACCAAAAAAAAAAAAAAAAAAATCAAATTGTAAAGTGAACAAAAGAAAACAAATTGGAAAGTGAAACTCACCAAAAACACAAGAAAACAAAACAGAGACAGAGGAGATATTTTAAATGAAATTGAGTGGAATCCCACTCACCAATTTGTAAAGTCGGTGCCACTCACTTAAACCAAAACCAAAATACAAGTCAAATATAAGTCAAATTGGTGGAACAAAGGCACAAACCAGAAAAATAGAAAACAGAGGAGAGAGGCGGTGGAGGAAGAAAAGAAAGAAAAGAAAAAGAAGAAGAAGAAGAGAAGGCTCGGCCGAAGAGGAGAAGAAGAAACAGAGAGAGAAGAGAGGAAGAGATAGCCGGCCAAGAGAGGAAGTGGAAAGAGAAGCAGCCGGCCAAAGAAGAAAAGGAGAGCAGACCGTGAGAGAAAGAAGAAGGAGAAGAATGGGTCCAACAAGAAGAAAAGTAAGAAGAGTAGGGAGGACTTGGGTAAGTGATTTATGAAGTTGAATTAGTAGTTGATAATTGATGAAATTGAATTGATTTTAGAGATTGATTGAGTTTGAGTTGTGTTTGAAATTTTATTGTTGAATATAAAGTGAAATTGACTGAAGGGTTTTGTTAATTTTAGCTATTTGATTTGAGTTTTGTGGAGTTTTATTGGAAATTAGTTGGAATTGAGTTGATAAAAATGAAAATCAAGAAAATTAGTAAGTTAAAGATTTGGGAATTTGATGATTTTGAGTTTAGATTATTAAATTGAGATATTAATTATGTAATTGGAGTGTTTTTGAGTTAATTGGTGATATGAATTTGGAATCGTTAAGTAAGAAATCAAAATGATTATCAAATTAGTGACTTGTATTATGAGTTTTGTTGTGATGTTGTGTTTGGTGGTTGATAAGAGTTGTAGACATTATTTAAAATAAAATTGAATCATTAGTTCTGAGAATTTTTGAAATTAAATTCGAAATTTAAGTTATAATTAGTTTGATCAAGTTAGTGAAATTGAATTTGATGTAGTTGAATGAAGAAAATTCACTTATGTTAAATTGATGAAGATTAGAATGAGAATTTATGTAGAAATCGAAGTTGATAGTGTAGAGATTTCAATTTATGTGTAATTAAGTATTAGAAATTGTATATGTATGGTTGTGATATAAATTGGTGCTTAGAATGTAACATCCCGGATTTCGAATAATTAATTTTAAATATGTGGTTATAAAATTTATGATATGAGTGGTGCAAAATGGAATTAAATGTATGTTTATTTTATGGTTTCCAGGTGGATCAAATTGAACGGTCAAAAATGATGCATGAAAATTGAAAACTGAGGCAGTGAGTATCGCGACCTGGTCATCGCGACCACAGCTCGCGATGGGCCGCTCGCGATGAAAAATGGTGATTCTTGGCAGTGAGTACCGCGACCACAGATCGCGATGAACTGCTCGCGATGAAAATGTCAAATTCTGGCAGTGAGCAACGCGACCACCAGCGCGACCATGGTACCTCGAGGTGTGCTCGCGATGAAGGCGGTGGAAATGCTCCAGTGAGTACCGCGACCTGGTGGCGCGACCACAGGTAGCGACGACCGAAAAATATAAAAAAAAAATTTGGCTTCTCGCAGAAGCCACAGAAAACAAAACAGAGAAAAAGAGAGAGACAGAGACCGAGAAAGAAGAAGAAAGAAAGAAGAGAAAGAAGAAGAAAGAAAGAAGAGCAAAAAGAAAGAAGAAGGAAGAAGAAGAAGAGGAAGAAGAAGAAGAAGAGAAGATGAAGGAAAGAAAAAAGGAAAGTGTAGGAGGAAGAGAAAGGGAAAGGAAAAGAAACCTAGAACCGCGTTAGTCGAGAGAAAAACGGTATCCAGGTTGGTGTACACACGTTTCTGAAACTTAGTTTTGATAAATGTTTTGATTGTTATGGATTTCAGATATATTCGTATGGATTTGTTTATATTATACTTTATATATATATATTCGTATGGATTTGTTTATGTTTTTGCATATTGTTGGATAATATTTTGCTCTTATGGATATTCATTTCAAAACCTGGTTTATAATTTTTGTTTTATGGATTTTGACTGAAATTGATATTCGTTGATTTCGATATTTTGAACGGCCCTGATATATGTATAGGGATATGGATATAGGAGATTGACATGTCAATTGGGTGAAATTTATGGCAGTACTGCACCGTGATGTATGATGTCTCTGATCATTGATTACGGATACCATTTCCTTGTGAAATGGGAAACCGACTGTGAGAATACCCGGATACCATTTCCTCGTGAAATGGGAAATCGACTGTTTATATAGGGATACCATTTCATATGAGATGGGAAACCCGACTGTAAAACCCGTAATCCAGTCTTGTACACCCTGTTATGTGTATCACGGGCCAAATTGAGAATTTATGATTAGAAAATGTTATGGAAACAAAGAGATGATATGGAACTGAATTCCAGAAAGTTTTGAAATACTGTCTGTTTACTTAGTTTCAGCAATTGTAAAACGTTTGTTATAGATATTTCGATTTCTGAAAGTACTGGTTTTAAACTTTATTGTTTATATACACTTTTAAATTTCTGAGTTTACATATACTGTTTTATATTATATTACTATTTATTTTAAGTGTACACCCACTAGGCAGCTTTGCTTAGCGCGTTAGTTTTGTTTCTAACGCGTAGGTAATAAAGATACCGAGGACGGAAAGGACTGAAGAGGCACCAGCTGCAGAGAAAAGCTCAGAGTCACAGTATCTTTGGGGTAGTTTGTTATATAAGTATTTCTGTATATTATAATTAGATATGCGTGCATATGCAGAGGATTTTGTAATTATGATTTGTAATTATGTGTTGTAATTAATTATTTTATACTTTCTGTTTTGTATTTTTTTTTCAAAAGGATTGTAGTTACTGAATTGTTTTATAAACTGTTTGAAAGTCGCACTAAACGGCAGAGTGCGCATTTCAATGGATTGAGATTTGAAGTGTTTTTGTGAATTGTTTGTGATTTGAGTTTTATTTGAAAACAGGTTTTGGAAAATCAGAAAAATAAAGGAAATTCTGCCGAAATTTTTGAAAATAATTTTTGCTGGGCTCATTCGAAAAGATCTTAAAATTACAAACTATATGGTTTTCAGTTTATAAACAGAAATAAGAAAGTTTTGAAAACCCGGTAGCACTTCCTGAGTCGATCCAGCCGGGTCGGGTCAGGGGGTGTTACATTTTAAGTGGTATCAGAGCGCGGTTTAGGCGTTTCTGGACCAAAAGAGTCTGTATATGTATGCAATGTATAAAGCTACCCATAGGAATGTGTGACTCTAATCTGCAGACCTCTCTTCTGTCTTATATAGGATAAAAAGAAATGGAAGGAAGCAGTGATAGACCTGAGAGTCCCGCCAGCGTGGTTGGGGGAGCATCTAGGGACTCCGTAAGCCCGAGAGTGGCGGATTCTGTACAGCCAGCATTTATGCAGCAGATGGCTGAGTTCTTTCAGAACGTGGCTAGAGCAACGCCACGAAGATCAGCCATAGAGCGACTGGCTAACGGATTTCCACGGCAGAAAGGATGAGGATGCATCTGCTGCAAAGTACTGGTTTGAACGGACGAACAGAATATTAGAGCAGATGCACTGCACACCTGAAGAGAGACTGGAGTGTGCAGTATTCTTACTGCAGGAGGATGCCTACCAGTGGTGAACCTCTATTATACAGACAGTGCGGCCAGAGGATAGAACGTGGGACTTCTTTCAGAAAGAGTTCCTAAGAAAATATATTGGTCGCATCTATTTGGATAATCTGAAGAGGGAGTTTATCAACCTGAAGCAAAGGCAGATGATAGTGACTGAATATGAGCGAGAATTTGTCAGGTTGAGTAAATATGCACGAGATATGGTGGCGACAGAGGCGGATAAATGTAGAAGATTTGAAGATGGATTGAACGATTATATCCGCCTACAGGTTGTGTGACATTCCTAATTTCTACTTACTGAATTGTGAATCTATGAATAGAATATTGATTATTTGAGGAATGTTACAGGTGGCTGCATTTGAATTTGAAGATTTTACCAGACTTGTCTCGGCAGCTCTGAATGTAAAAAGAATTAAAAAGGAAGAGCAGGCCAGAAGAGACAGAGGGCAGCAAAGAAGAGGGGCAGGGCCATCCAGCTCATATCAGCCCCAGAGTAAGAAATTTAAGGGACCGCAGCCTAGTGGTCCGGTGCAGTCACAGAGGCCAGTACCCACAGCTAGACCGGGTCAGTCTGCGACCTCTGTAGCCAGCACCCCTGGGAGGACAGTTAGGGGACCAGCCCCTGTATTATGTGAGCACTGCGAAAAGAGGCATCCTGGTGAATGCTGGAGAGTTACAGGATCTTGCAACAGGTGTGGAGCTCGTGATCATTTTTACAGGGATTGTCCGAAAAATCAGTTTACTCCTGTTCAACAACCAGAGAGATCTGTCCCTACTTCCAGAGGTAGGAGGCCCAGTCAGGCAGGACCTGAAGGTGGTGGCCAAAGAGGGGTGTCAAAATCAGTAGCAAGACCTGATAGTCGAGCTCCTGCACGCGTTTATGGCGTTAGAGCTCAGGAAGACAAAGATGCACCTGATGTGATAGCTGGTATTATTTCTATTTTTGATACTACAGCTATTGCATTGATAGATCCAGGCTCTACCTATTCATACATATGTGATGCATTGTTGAAACAAAGAAATTTGAAAACTGAACCTACTGAGTATGATGTGTTAGTCAGTAATCCGATAGGTCAAAGTGTAGTTGTGAACCGTGTGTACAGAAATTGTCCGATTCGGATACAGGAGTGTGAATTTCCAGGAGATTTGATGGAGTTACCATTCCATGAGTTTGACGTAATCCTAGGCATGGATTGGTTAACTCGGCATAAAGTGGTGATCGACTGTGAATTGAAACGAGTGACCCTCAGAACAGCAGATGGTGCAGAAATCACAATGGTGGGTGAAAGGAGGGATTTTCTCTCCAATGTTATTTCAGCCACTGCAGCCTGTAAATTGACCAGAAAGGGGTGTGAAGCATATTTGGCACAGGTGGTTGATTCCAGAAAAGTTAATGCTGAAATCCAGAAGATACCCACTGTGTGTGATTTTGCAGATGTGTTTCCAGAGGAGCTTCCTGGTTTGCCACCTCAAAGAGAAGTGGAGTTTGTGATAGATGTGGTACCAGGTACGTCTCCAGTATTGATAGCTCCCTACAGAATGGCACCAGCAGAACTGAAAGAACTGAAGATACAGTTACAGGAATTGCTGGATAAGGGCTTCATTAGACCCATTGTATCTCCTTGGGGAGCTCCGGTGTTGTTTGTGAAAAAGAAGGATGGGTCGTTGAGATTGTGTATCGATTACAGGCAGCTGAATAAACTTACTGTCAAGAATAAATATTCGTTGCCTATAATCGATGATTTGTTTGATCAGCTGAGAGGAGCCTGTGTCTTCTCAAAGATAGATTTGAGATCGGGGTATCATCAGTTGAGAATAAAAGATTCAGACATTCCGAAAACTGCATTCAGAACCAGGTATGGACATTATGAATTTGTAGTGATGCCATTTGGGCTGACTAATGCACCTGCAGCCTTTATGGATCTGATGAACCGGGTATTCCGACCATACTTAGATCAGTTTGTGGTAGTGTTTATCGATGATATCCTGGTATACTCACAGACGGCAGAGGACCATGACAGGCACCTCAGAGTAGTACTGCAGATTCTGAGGGAGAAACAGCTGTATGGTAAACTGAGCAAATGTGAGTTCTGGTTGCCTGAGATTGCATTTCTGGGTCACATTGTATCAGCAGAGGGTATTAAGGCAGATCCGAAAAAGATTGAAGCAATAGTGGAATGGAAGCCTCCCAGAAATGTTACAAAAGTCAGAAGTTTTCTAGGCTTGGCAGGGTATTATCGACGGTTTGTAAAGGGGTTTTCCTCCATAGCAAGTCCGTTGACCAAGCTATTGCATAAGAATGTCAGATTTGAGTGGACTGACAGATGCCAGGTAGCTTTTGACAGATTGAAGGCGATGCTAGTTGAGGTTCCAGTCCTGATTCAGCCTGTTTCAGGTAAAGACTTTGTGATCTATAGTGATGCCTCACACCAGGGTTTAGGTTGTGTATTGATGCAGGAAGGCAAGGTGGTTGCATATGCGTCCAGACAGTTGAAAACTCATGAGCTGAACTATCCGATTCATGATCTAGAACTTGCAGCCATAGTCTTCGCCTTAAAAATCTGGAGGCATTACTTGTATGGTGAGAAATGTTACATATACACAGATCACAAGAGTCTGAGATATTTGCCTACCCAAAGAGAGCTCAACCTGAGACAGAGACGATGGATGGAGTTGATTAAAGATTATGACTGTATAATCGACTATCATCCAGGGAAGGCGAATGTAGTCGCAGATGCGTTGAGCAGAAAAACATTGTTTGCTCTGAAGGCTATGAATGTGCAATTGCAGCTGAATCCAGATAATGCAGTAGTAACTGAATTGATATGCAGACCCAGTCTGATTCAGCAGATTGCAGAGAAACAGAAGCAGGATGCTAGAATCCAGATGATATGTAAACAGATTCCAGAAGGGAAGAATCCAGATTTCTCAATCAGAACTGATGGTATTGTGTGTTTCAGAGACAGGATTTGCATTCCAGATGAGGAAGAATTGAGAAAGATAATCCTGACAGAGGCACACAGTAGTTCGTATACGATGCACCCAGGTAGCACAAAAATATACAGAGACTTGAAAACACAGTATTGGTGGTCTGGTATGAAGAGAGATGTGGTGGAATTTGTGAATAGATGCATGACTTGTCAACAGGTGAAAGCTGAACACCAGGTTCCATCGGGATTGTTACAGCCAATAGCAATACCCGAATGGAAATGGGATCGCATCACTATGGACTTTGTCACTGGATTGCCACTCACCCGGAGTAAACACGATGCAGTATGGGTTATAGTGGACCAGTTGATGAAGTCAGCACATTTTCTACCTGTCAGAACTAACTATTCCCTGGATCGACTGACAGAATTGTATATCAGAGAAATAGTCAGATTGCATGGAGTGCCTGCATCCATAATATCAGATAGAGATCCGAGGTTTACATCTAGATTCTGGAAGAAATTTCAAGAAACCTTGGGTACTCAACTGAGTTTCAGTACAGCCTTCCATCCGCAGACAGACGGACAATCAGAAAGGGTAATTCAGGTGCTTGAAGATATGCTCAAGAGTTGTGTCATTGATTTTGAAGGGAGTTGGGCGGATCATCTCCCATTGATTGAATTCGCCTACAACAACAGTTATCAGTCGAGTATAGCGATGGCACCGTATAAGGCACCGTATGAGGCACTGTATGGAAGGAAATGCAGGACTCCAGTATGTTGGACAGAGTTAGGAGATGACAAGTTAGTAGGCCCAGATTTGATCAGACAAACTGAGGAGAAGGTGAAGATTATCAAAGATAGATTGAAAGTTGCTTCTGACCGACAGAAATCATAAGCATATTTGAAAAGAAAAAAGATAGAATATGACGTCAGTGAGAAAGTGTTTCTGAAAGTATCTCCGTGGAAGAAAGTGCTCCGATTTGGCAAAAAAGGTAAGTTGAGTCCTAGGTTTATTGGGCCATATGAAATCATTGAACGTGTGGGACCAGTAGCCTACAGACTAGCTTTACCTCCAGAATTAGAAAAGATTCATAATGTGTTCCACGTTTCTATGCTGAGGAGATACAGATCTGATCCTTCCCACAGAGTTCGGGCCGAAAGTATTGAAATTCGACCAGACTTAACATATGAAGAGGAACCAGTGCAGATTCTTGACCGGGAAATCAAAGAACTAAGAAATAAAAGAGTTCCACTGGTAAAAGTCCTCTGGAGGAATCATAAAGTCGAAGAGGCTACCTGGGAGAGTGAGGAAACTATGCGACAGCAATATCCACAACTGTTCAATTGAGGTAAATTTCGAGGACGAAATTTCTTAAGAGGGGAAGAATTGTAACATCCCGGATTTCGAATAATTAATTTTAAATATGTGGTTATAAAATTTATGATATGAGGGGTGTAAAATTGAATTAAATGTATGTTTATTTTATGGTTTCCAGGTGGATCAAATTGAACGGTCGAAAATGATGCATGAAAATTGAAAACTGAGGCAGTGAGTATCGCGACGTGGTCATCGCGACCACAGCTCGCAATGGGCCGTTCGAGATGAAAAATGGTGATTCTTGGCAGTGAGTACCGCGACCAGTCATCGCGACCACAGATCGCGATGAACTGCTCACGATGAAAATGTCAAATTCTGGCAGTGAGCAACGCGACCATGGTACCTCGAGGTGTGCTCGCGATGAAGGCGGTGGAAATGCTCCAGTGAGTACCGCGACCTGGTGGCGCGACCACAGGTAGCGACAGCGGTCGCGACGACCGAAAAATATAAAAAAAAATTTGGCTTCTCGCAGAAGCTACAGAAAACAAAAAAGAGAAAAAGAGAGAGACAGAGACCGAGAAAGAAGAAGAAAGAAAGAAGAGAAAGAAGAGAAAGAAGAAGAAAGAAAGAAGAGAAAAAAGAAAGAAGAAGGAAGAAGAAGAAGAGGAAGAAGAAGAAGAAGAGAAGAGGAAGGAAAGAAAAAAGGAAAGTGTAGGAGGAAGAGAAAGTGAAAGGAAAAGAAACCTAGAACCGCATTAGTCGAGAGAAAAACGGTATCTAGGTTGGTGTACACACGTTTCTGAAACTTAGTTTTGATAAATGTTTTGATTGTTATGGATTTCAGATATATTCGTATGGATTTGTTTATATTATACTTTATATATATATTCGTTTGGATTTGTTTATGTTTTTGCATATTGTTGGATAATATTTTGCTCTTATGGATATTCATTTCAAAACCTGGTTTATAATTTTTGTTTTATGGATTTTGACTGAAATTGATATTCGTTGATTTCGATATTTTGAACGGCCCTGATATATGTATAGGGATATGGATATAGGAGATTGATATGTCAATTTGGTGAAATTTATGGCAGTACTGCACCGTGATGTATGATGTCTCTGATCATTGATTACGGATACCATTTCCTTGTGAAATGGAAAACCGACTGTTTACCACGGATACCATTTCCTTATGAAATGGGAAATCGACTGTGAGAATACCCGGATACCATTTCCTCGTGAAATGGGAAACCGACTGTTTATATAGGGATACCATTTCATATGAGATGGGGAACCCGACTGTAAAACCCGTAATCCAGTCCTGTACACCCTGTTATGTGTATCACGAGCCAAATTGAGAATTTATGATTAGAAAATGTTATGGAAACAAAGAGATGATATGGAACTGAATTCCAGAAAGTTTTGAAATACTGTCTGTTTACTTAGTTTCAGCAATTGTAAAACGTTTGTTATAGATATTTCGATTTCTGAAAGTACTGGTTTTAAACTTTATTGTTTATATACACTTTTAAATTTCTGAGTTTACATATACTGTTTTATATTATATTACTATTTATTTTAAGTGTACACCCACTAGGCAGCTTTGCTTAGCGCGTTAGTTTTGTTTCTAACGCGTAGGTAATAAAGATACCGAGGACGGAAAGGACTGAAGAGGCACCAGCTGCAGAGAAGAGTTCAGAGTCACAGTATCTTTGGGGTAGTTTGTTATATAAGTATTTCTGTATATTATAATTAGATATGCGTGCATATACAGAGTATTTTGTAATTATGATTTGTAATTATGTGTTGTAATTAATTATTTTATGCTTTCTGTTTTGTATTTTTTTTTTCAAAAGGATTGTAGTTACTGAATTATTTTATAAACTGTTTGAAAGTCGTACTATACGGCAGAGTGCGCATTTCAATGGATTGAGATTTGAAGTGTTTTTGTGAATTGTTTGTGATTTGAGTTTTATTTGAAAACAGGTTTTGGAAAATCAGAAAAATAAAGGAAACTCTGCCGAAATTTTTGAAAATAATTTTTGATGGGCTCATTCGAAAAGATCTTAAAATTACAAACTATATGGTTTTCAGTTTATAAACAGAAATAAGAAAGTTTTGAAAACCCGGTAGCACTTCCTGAGTCGATCCAGCTGGGTCGGGTCAGGGGGTGTTACATAGAAAGTAAAGTAAATATGTTAAGTTATGATGTATGAGGTCCAATTTAAGAGAAATTGAATGATTCAAGGTATATATAATTATAAAGACTTGATTTTTAGCAAATTAAATATAATTGATTTTGTGAGAATAGAAGAAATTGAAGAATAAAGCGTAGAACGTGTTAATTGAGTTTTTATATTAGTTGTAGTGTTTATATTAATGATTGTTTGGAAATATATTACTTTAGGGAGAAATCTACATTGTATGGGAGGAAATGAATTATGCGAAAATGCAAGAAATGTAATGAGACGAAGGAACCAGAGCGCCAAGCCTAGAGGAAAACCAGAAATCAGTGAGTGTAAAATTATTTTAAAGGAAAGTATATTTTCTTTTAATAATATGTTTTATCTAAAGTTTAGCAAACTAATATCTTTGTTTAAGTTAGTGCAAAATCAGATTTTCAGTTGAATTTCATTTGGTATATTTTCTTTAAGTTTTATTAGTATTTTATGACTTAGCATATAATTGTTTATTTTTATAAGTCTTATAAGTTAAACAGAATTTATGTTCAAGTGTGTTTTAATTAAAGCATTTTTATATCTCAGAGATTTAGAATTTATATTCATTTAATAAATAAGTTTTATGTATGAATTTAGTAAAGAAATATATTTATGCATATTTCAAGTTTTAGAACTAAAAGCTAGTTTTCAAAGTAAAGAAAATAGTTTTCAAACTATGGATACCCATTTATTATCAGATTATCAGCAGCTTATCAAATTATCAGCAGTAGACCCGGCCGGTACACCCCATTTGTGTGTGGCAAGTTAAGGGGGGACAGTCCGCTAACTCCAGGGGAAGGGGGGGGGGGGGGGGGGGGTCAAGTCTGTCAGTCGCCCACACATTGGGGTATTGTCTCACTCTATGTATGCGACGCAGCATTTCGCATATAGACAGTGAGATGTCTTTTATCAGATTATCAGAGTCACCAGTGCGGCGCCAGATTAGTCGCCTGGTGACACCCTCCATATGGTGTGGCGCCAGCTGAATCGCCCTGTGAATTATCAGTTATCAGATATGGGTTTTCTATTGACATTTTCAGAAAAGTTTTATCAGAAAAAATATTATCATAAAAGTATTTTAACAGAAAAGTGTTATCAGAAAAGTTTTATCAGAAAAAGTTTTATCAGAAAAGGTTTATCAGAAAAAGTTTTATTAGAAAAGGTTTATCAAAAAGGTCTTATCAGAAAGATTTTATCAGAAAGGTTTTATCAGAAAAGTTTTATCAGAAAAACATTATCAGAAAAGTATATTAGTTTAGCATTTCAGTTTTTAGAAAAATATATTATTTCAGTTTATCAGTTTTCAGAAAAGTATATTATATTAGTTTATTAGTTTTCAGAAAAGTATATGTTATCAGTTTTCAGCAATAACAGAGAGTTTTCAGTTTATCAGTTTTCAGTTTACCAGTTTTCAGTAATAGTAGTAAGTTTGAAGAGTTTCAGATAAATTCAAGTTAATCTTATTATATTTAAGATTTCTCAGTAAATTAGAAACACTCATTGAGCTCGTTTAGCTCATATTAGTTTTATATTTTTTTTAAACCAACCTCCCAGGTGCAGATGCAGACAGTGCAGGGACACCCAGGACCGGCAGATCTAGTCAGAACATTGCTGTGACAGTTCAGAATTACGTTTAATGTTTCAGTTGTAATAATTATGTAAAGTTTATATTTTGATATTGTTTTTAGCGCATGAATATTTTATTTAAAAATTAGATTTGTCTATTTCAGTTAACTCGACTTTTATGGTTGAGTTGTGATTTTGGTGATGGACCAGAGGTTCACAGTAATTGAGATTTGAGATTTTATAGAAGTATTAAAGTTTTTATGCAGGTCTCCAAGATTTGGTAATCTCAGAAAAACAGAGGAGACTCTGCCAAAATTTCAATAAAATAGTTTTGTAAAAAAAAAAATTTTCCTACTCAGATTTCCAAGTTAAGAAACGGCTTAACTTCATGGAAGCCTTTTAGCGAGGCAAGCCTTGACTGGAAAGCTACCGTGGAGTGTCGGCAGGCCGCCTAGCATGAGATAGTAGGTTCAGGGCCTGTCAATATATATATATATATATATATATATATTATAAAAACAAATTGGGTGTAAAAACCTTTACTCTCTCTCTCTCTCTCTCTCTCTCTCTCTCTCTCTCTCTCTCTCAGATCTGTGAAAATATCTCAAATCTTCCTCACGAGCTCATCTTTGCGATCATCTCTCTCTCTTACCCTTCATAGAAGCGTATCACTTCTGCTTGCTGAGAAAAGACTGGTAAGCGAAAGCTCTCCAGTTGCAGTGCACGTGTCTAGACCTTCATAACACTGACTTTTACTACACTAAACCCAGGCAACATTGTCTCACCCTCAAAAAATGAGTGAGGTCGATGGATTTAAAAGAGCTAGGGAGGCTTAGATACGTTCATTTTCTAGACACCACCATAAAAACTTTGGCTGCTAAGAAGATATCAAAGTTGAGTTTTCGCTTGCCAATCTTGACATATCATCACAGAAACATCGACACTTGGATCACAATTGCTGTAAAGAAATGAGTTAAGGAGTTCAGTATAAATTTCTCTGACGGGGACCCTCTAGAACCGCAGCCAATGTAGCTGAATCAGCTATATGTTCTGCCCAATCACTTGTACCAGAAAAACGGCATCAATTAGGGTTTTTAGCGTGAGCTCTTGTAGGCTCGGTTTCTGCAAAGTACTTTATTATAAATTGATAATTCATCACTAAAACTATACATTCAGGGACGAGTACTACTAGTCCTCACTAATTTCATCAAAGTAAAACAAATTAGTTGCAAAAGTCAATGTCATCACTATTTTTTTGTCACTAATGCATTTTTTGTCCTATTAGTTACTAAATATTTTGTTATAAATGTAAATTTCATCACTAAACGTATAGATACAGGGATGAACACTACTACTCCTCACTAATTTCAGTAAAGTGATACAAAGTAGTTACCAAAGTCTATGAATTACTATATTTTTGTCACTAATGCATTTCTTGTCCGATTAGTTACTAAAATAAATTTACAATTCATCACTAAAAATATAGATATATGGACGAACAATATTACTCTTCACTAATTTCATCAAAGTGATACAAATTAGTCACCAAAATTCATCACTAAAAGTATAGATACAGGGAAGAGCACTACTACTCCGCACTAATTTCATCAAAGTGATACAAATTAGTCACCAAAGTCTACTTCATCACTATATTTTTATCACTAATGCATTTATTGTCCTATTAGTTACTAAATATTTTGTTATAAATTTACAATTCATCACTAAAAGTATAGATACAGGGAAGAACACTACTCCTCATACTAATTTCATCAAAGTGATACAAATTAGTTACCGAAATCTACCTCATCACTATATTTTTATTACTAATTCATTTCTTGTCCTATTAGTTACTAAATATTTTATTATAAATTTACAATTCATTACTAAAAATATCAGGGACAGACACTATTACTCCTCACTACTTTCATCAAAGTGATATAAATTAGTTACCAAAGTCTATGTCATCACTATATTTTTGTCACAAATTCATTACTTGTTCTATTAATTACTAAATATTTTGTTATAAATTTACAATTCATCACTAAAAGTATATATCCAGGAACGGACACTACTACTCCTTGCTAATTTCATTAAAGTGATACAAATTAGTTAACACAGTCTACGTCGTCACTATATTTTTATCACTAATTCTTTGTCCTATTAGTTACAATATATTTTGCTATAAATTTATAATTTATAACTAAAAATATAGATACCGTGACGAACAGTACTACTGTTTCCTAATTTCATTAAAGTAATACAAATTAGTTATCAAAGTTTATGTCATTACTATATTTGCATCACTAATTCATTTTTTGTTCTATTAGTCATCACTATGTATAATTATATTGAATTTTTTTATTGGTATTATAACTTTTTGATAATTTTTGAATTATTTATCATTTTTAATTAATGTCAACTAATTTAAATTAGGTTATTAATTAATTAATTTATTTTTTAATGAGATATTTGTAAAAAAAAACACATTTTTTTACTTATTGCTCAAATTCAATGCACCCCAAACCACTTTTATATATATATATATATATATATATATATATTACATTTTACACTACTTTCTTTTTTTATGTCTTTTTTATTTTTCCTAAATCCCCACCAAAGTTGAAGGACCATCATTTTTATTACTTATTTGTTTTGTAATTATAATAAAGTTTTGTAAGTTTTCTACATCTTCTCAAAAAATAAAAGCTATTCTACTGAAAACTACATTTAAAGTTTGATCCCTTTTTTTTTTATCATTCATTTTTCTAATTCCTAAATATTTTAATTTAATATTTATTAACTTCCCTAATTTGAAGGACTGTTAATTATACTCTAATTTAATATTCATTTCACATATTTATGGGTGAAAATTTTGAATGGAAAATATTTTAATAGTTTAAAATAAACCACATCTATTTTTTCATTTTTTAATTTTCACTTAATTTTTTTTAATTTGTCTCTTCTAAATATTTCCTATAACCTCTCCTAATTTTTTTTTTTTTGAAATCATAACTTTTCTTAGTTTCGCTCTCACTTTGCTTAATTAATTTTCTCTTTTTCTTCCTCCTTTTACATTTTATGCCCCTCCTAGTTTCTCTCTATCCTAGTATAAGATTTTTTTTAAATATAAATAAAAAAAATAAAATTGCTATTATCTTTTTTTAAATTTAAATTGACTAACAAAGTTTCAATAGAATAAATCATTTAAAATTAAATTAAATTTTGTTAAAAAAATTATTTAAATTAAATTTTAAATATAATAAAATATTTAATTATCGAATCTTCTCTTAAGTTTAATAATTATATAAGATCACCATTAATGCACATTATTGACAAATTGTAAGAGCATTTTGGCTAAAAACATCATAATTCATAAGAACTCACTGAATGTGGCAAGATAAAGGTCCTTGTTTCATGTTGATGATGTCTGCTAAAATTGAAATGACAACAGAGATTTCAGGGCTATATAATTTATTTTCACAAGACTATTTTATACCGACTTTATTGAATTTTTTTCATTATTTTCTAACAATTGTTACATCGTAATAAAGTTATAATTTATTTCACACAACCATTTAATTGGTAAATCTATAGTTAATATTTAACAATTATAATTTACTTTTAATACTAAAAAATATACTAAAATTAACCCGTAAAAATATTCTATTTAATCATATAATTTATTTACCCTTATTTTATTTATATTAAGATCAAATTAATTGAGCAGATGAGATCAAATCAATCGCCTATTTATTGGAGTTTTATATATGTACATAAATTTAGTTGCTTGTATTAAATCTAGCTAATTTAATAATGATAAAAAATAGATAATTACTGTATCCACCCATGACCAATCAAACATTCCAAAAAAAGAAAATGATAGACTGTGAATTTTATAGTTAATTACTATTTTTAATTATAAATATTTTAATTACCCTATAACAATACACAAACTCTTATTAACTCTAAATTATTAGTCAACTGTTGGAAAAATAATATTTTTTGGATTTATATATGATATTATTTTTAATTTTAATCTTCTTGAGAACAAAAAGAAAAAAGAATATTCAAATTGGATTTTTCATGCAAAACCAAATAAGAGTTTGTGGCAAATTTATTATTATTTTTTTTCAATTTGTATCTCTCTTTTGCAATTTGTTCCACCACCACGACAGATCTAGATTGTCGTTAGATTTTGTTTTTGAAAATACAACAAAATCTATAATATAGTAGTCTATTAATACCAATGTAATTCTGGAGAGGTTGGCTCATTAGAAAATATTGTCATGAGATAGCAGCATAAAATATTGTCATAAGATGGCTCATCAACCATTCCCAATTCAGTTTAACTTCTTAAGAAGATGAGATCTAATAGAGATGTTGTTTGGTCTATTTGAAAGTTTATTTGAATAGAAATTATTATTATATACAGCTCAATATTTGATACTTATTATTTATTGATTTTACAAATTTTAGTGAAACTAAATCTAAATATGAAATATTTATCATTATAAAAGAAAAAGAATTCAACTAATAGTGTCATGGTTTTTAAGTATGTAACAGTAGGAATTTAATATTTATTTTAATAAAATTATTTTTGTGTATAATAGTAATTTTATTTAAGGAGAATTTTCTTATAATTTTTTTTATAAAAAAAATAGGTTTACTTATTTTGTTTTAATGGTGGCAATATCTGTAACCGATGTTTATTATTATGAATAATTTATCTTTTTTAGACTATTTTGAATAATTTATCTTAATCAAGCTTTCTTAATAACAAAAAAATGGATTTATTTTGTTTAATAAAGTAATGTAAAAAAAAAATAAAAAGAAGAGATAAAATTATTAAATTATAGCAGTTGTACGTAAAAAAAAAACTACAATAACTATTATTTATTATTAATAGTGATATTATAATATATTTGTTATGAAAATATTAATAAACTTAAATTTAAAAATACAAGTTTAGCTTTCTGTAAAATTCCTAAATGTATTTTTTTTATTGAAATTTAATTTAAAAATTTGTTGTAATAAATTTTTAATTTTCAAACTTTTTGTATTCCTCTAACTACCAACCCAATTACAAAAAAACAAAAAAGTAGTATCAAAATATATTATTATTTTCGAAAAAATAAATATATTAACTCTTTCAATATCTATAAACTACTTAATTTGGCATCTTACAACTTAATAGAGAATTAATAATTGGTCCATATTCATTAAATTTGCTTCATCCATTCATATAGTCTGAATTAATTTTATAATTTATATAAAAGTTTTAATGAAGAATATTAAAATTTTACTTCAACAAGCCGGTGGTGTTTTATAAAAATTGATCGTAAGGGTAGGTAATGTTTAATTAATATTTCATATTCTAAAGACAAGTTTGTTGACGTAAATTAGTTATTGTGATTAATTTCAATATATTTTGATTTGTTAATTAATTATAACCTATAATTAATAGGAAACATTACAATTAAAAAAAATAAAGAGTAATATATATAAACTTTTCACAAGATATCAGTTCGTAAATGAAAAAGAACATACCTGGTATCACTACGTGAAAATTGTAATCGAGCCAATCGGAACTCAAACTCATTCCCACTCAACTTCTGAATGAATGAAAAAAATGATAGCAGTTTCAATTTTGCAATAACAAACTGTAATGGAAACACTAACAAACATCAATTCAAAGGGAAAAAAAAAAAAAAAAAACCCTTTGCCTACTATCAGTTCAGTAAAAATTGAAACCAAACAATTTGAATTTGAACTCTTTCTTATCCAACTTAATTATGAATGAACAATAGAAAATTAAGATAAAAATATGAATATATGATTTGATGATGAATCAAAATGGAACACATTATTGGGATTGCACAATTATATAGTTAAGATTTAATATTTTTTTTGTCCAAGATATTTTGACTATGATTTTCAAATTCGAAACACTATCAATATGAATATATGATTTCATGATGAATCAAAATGAACAGATTAGAATTAGTCTCTCTCTAGGGTTAGGGTTTTCTCTCTAAAACTATTGTGGAAGTAGCAATTTAGATCCTTTAGATATATTTTTTCATTCCTAGTTTACTGGTGAATGTAGTAGGGTGGGTGCTGTGATTTTCTGTGTTATTATTGTGGATGCGAATGATATTGCTCGGTTGTACAAGTTTCTCTCTCTCAAAGAGGCGGATACAGTAGTGGCGAGATTGGATGATAATCTTCATGCGGTGGGGACAAAAAAAACTTGCTCTCTACCTAGTAGGGAAATTGTTCTCCAATAAACAGGTAAATAGAGAAGCTTTTAGGGCAGTTATTCCCAGAATTTGGCGAACTAAGCATGATATCGAAATGGAAGTTGTTCGCGAAAATATTTTTGCGTTCCATTTTAAGTGTCAGATTGATCGTAAAAGGGTCCTTACGGGAGGCCCTTGGAACTTCGATAACGGACTACTTGCTCTGGAGGCTCTACGTGGCTTTGGTAATATTCAGTCTATGCAATTTAGGTTGGTGGAGTTTTGGGTGCAACTGCATAATGTGCCTTTGTTTTGTATGACAAAGGATATTGGTGAGTTCCTTGGTGCTCAGATTGGGGTTGTGAAAGATATTGATGTGGGGGCTTCGAAAGACTGTCCAGGCAAGTTCCTTCATATACGTGTAGCTATCGATACTACGAAGATGCTGAAGCGTTGTGTGCGGGTGGCCCGTTTAATGGTGCCAAAGAAACGATGCTACTTATTCGCTATGAATGTCTACCAGAGTTTGTTTCCATTGCGGTATGCTCGAGCATATGTTTCGTGAATGTCCGAAGGAGGATGATTCCTCAATAGCTCAGCTGCATGATTTTAATTTTGGAGGATGGTTAAGGGCGACGAGCCTGCAACGTGCAGCCAGCCAACGATCTCGTAGGGATGTTGTCCAGGATACACGTCAATAGGAGGACTAAGTTCTGCTCGGTGGTGTAATATCCCTAATTTCAAATAAATATGAAAAGTATGGTTGAATTAATTTTGAGTATGTTAATATAATATTTATGATTTGAGGGGTGAAAAATATAATTAAATGTACCGCGACTACAGATTGCGCTGAGTAGCTCGTAGGAAAAATGTTGGCAATGAGTACTGCGACTACAGATCGCGCTGAGTAGCTCGCGGTGAAAATGTTGATTTTGGGCAGTGAGCAACGCGACCAACATCATAACCAGACACCGCGATGGTTGATCACCATGAAAGCGGTGAAATCACTCCAGTGAGCAACGCGACCAGATGGCGCTACCACAGGTCACGAGGAGCGGTCGCGATGACCAAAATTTTATAAAAAAAAAATAAGAGGCGGTGAGAAGCTTCACGAAGAAGCAAAGAGAAATAGAGAGAGAGATCGCAGAAGAGAAAAAGAAAAAGAAAGAGAGAGAGAAAGAAGGAAAAAGGAAGAAGAAGAGAGAGAAAAGAAGAAGAGAAGAATGAGAAGAAGGGAAGAAAAAGAAAGATAAGGAAAAGAGAAGGGAAAATGAGAAAATGAGAAAAAAAAAAAGGAAATCCAGGAAAGAAAAGTTCGTAAAATTGGTATCCAGGTTGGTGTACACACAAATAGTTTTGATTGAATCTATTTGTGAATAATTCTTAAAAATGATTTTTAATTCTAGAAATGTGATTTATGTTGAATTTAATGATTTTAATTTCCGCAATATACTGATTATGCTCTATGTTCTGATACTTTATATATATTTTGAATATTTTGTTTTACACGTAGTGATTGATTTTGATTTTGAAATAAATAAGAGAATTTCTGTCTTATAAAAAGTTATTGGATTGTTGAAACATTATTTGAAATTCCTGAATAACGACCCTGATATATATATATATAGGGAAACATGAATATAGGAGATTGACATGTCAATTGGGTGCACTTAGCAGTACTGCACTGATATTCTTGATGATTATGATAATTTTACGAATACCATTTCATTTTGAAATGGAAAACCGACTGTGAAATACGGATACCATTTCATTCTGAAATGGGAAATCGACTGTGACTATAGGGATACCATTTCATTATGAGATAGGAAACCCGACTGTATAAACCCGTAATCCAGTCCTGTAAACCCTATAATATGTATCAGAGGCCCAATTAAGAACTGAAAACTATGAATTTGAATGTTGAAATAAGGAAATGTTATTGTGATTTAAACCCAGAAATTTTTGGAATATTTACTTTATATAGTTTTAGTATTCGAAATATAATGTTTATTTTATATGTATTTTTGAATTTATGAATTTTAGATCTATTGTTTGATATTCCATTGTAATTATTTTAGTGTACACCCAGTAAGCATTATTACTTAACGCGTTGATTTTATCACGCGTAGGTAATAGAGATTTCATTGGAGGAAAAGACTGAAGAGATAATAGCTGCAAACTGAGGATCAGAGTCACCATACCTTTGGGTAGTTATATAGTTTTGTATAATATATTCAGTTACGCATGCATATATAGAAGTTTGTAAATGTGATATATATATATATATATATATATATATGTTTTGTAAATATTCGTTTATGGGTTATGTTTTCTTTTCAAAATTTGTAAATATTGATTATATATGGTTTCATTTGAAAATGTTTGAAAAGTCGCACTATATGGTAGAGTGCGTATTTGATTGAGAAAAACAATTTGAAGTGTTGATTATTATATTATTGAGTTTTTATTTGTAAACAGAATTTTTGGGAAGTCAGAAAAATAGAGGAAACTTTGGTAAAATTTTTCAAAATAATTTGGATGGGCTCATTAGAAAAGCATTTTAAAATATAAATTATTTGGTTTTCGATAGTTTTCAAATTGTAAAATAAGTTAAGAAAAGTTTTGAAAACCGGGTAGCGCTCCCTGGGTTGATTCAGACGGGTCGGGTCAGGGGGTGTTACATTTAAGTGGTATTAAGGCGCGGTTTAGGCGTTTCTGGACCAAAAGAGTAATAGTCTGTATATGCATGCATAGTACAAAGACACCTATAGGAATGTGTGACTTTAATCTGCAGACCTCTCTTCTGTCTTATATAGGATAAAAAGAAATGGAAGGAAATGGTGATAGACCTGAGAGCCCCGCTTGCAGCAAATAGCTGAATTCTTTCAGAACGTGGCTAGAGCAGCACTACGAAGGTCAGCCATTGAACGCTTGGCCAAATACAGACCGACTGATTTCCATAGCAGAAAAGATGAGGATGCATCTGCAGCAGAATATTGGTTTGAACGGACGGAAAGAATCTTAGAGCAGATACACTGTACACTTGAAGAAAAACTAGAGTGTGCAGTATCCCTATTGCAGGAGGATGCCTACCAATGGTGAACCTCCGTTATACAGTCAGCGCGGCCGGAAGAGAAAACTTGGGAATTGTTTCAGAAGGAATTTCGAAGAAAATTTATCGGTTGCATTTATCTGGACAATATGAAGAGAGAATTTACCAACCTGAAGCAGAGACAAATGACAGTGACAGAGTACGAGAGAGAATTTGTCAGGTTGAGTAAATATGCTCGTGATATGGTGGCTACCAAGGCGGACAGGTGCAGAAGGTTTGAAGATGGGTTAAACGATAATATCCACCTACAGGTTGCTGCCTTTGAGTTTGAAGATTTTACCAGACTTGTCTCTGCAGCTTTGAATGTCGAAAGAATTAAGAAAAAAGAGCAGGCCAGAAGAGACAGAGGTTAACAGAGAGGGGAGCAGGGCCATCAAGTTCATATCAGCCACAGAGTAAGAAGTTTAAGGGACCGCGGTCTAGTGGTCCGGTGCAGTCACAGAGGCCTATACCCACAGCCAAGCCGGGTCAGTCTGCAACTTCAATAGCCAGTACCCCTGGGAGTGCAGTTAGGGGACCAGCCCCGGCATTGTGTGAGCATTGTGGTAGAAGACATCCTAGTGAATGCTGGAGAGTTACAAGAGCTTGCAACAGGTGTGGATCTCGTGACCACTTCTACAGGTATTGCCCGAAAAACCAGATTACTCCTGTTCAGCAATCAGAGAGACCAGCCCTTACTACTTCCAGAGGTAGGAGGCCCAGTCAGGTAGAACCTGAAGGTGGTAGTCACAGAGGGGTGTCAGAATCAGTAGCTAGACCAGATAGTCATACCCCTGCACGAGCCTATGGTATTAAGTCTCAGGAAGATAAGGATGCGCCAGACGTAATTGCGGGTACTGTTTCTATCTTTGACACTACAGCTATTGCATTGATAGATCCATGTTCTACTCATTCCTATATATGTGATGCATTACTGAAACAACAAAGTTTGAAAACTGAATTTATTGAATATGACGTACTAGTCAGCAATCCGATAAGCCAAAGTGTAGTTGTGAATCGTGTGTACAGAAATTGTCCTATTCGGATTTAGGAGTATGAATTTCCAGGAGATTTGATGGAGTTGCCATTCCATGAGCTTGATGTTATTCTAGGCATAGATTGGCTATCCAGACACAAGGTGGTGATCGACTGCGAATTGAAACGGGTAACACTCAGAACAGTCGATGGTACAGAAATCACGATGGTGGGTGAAAGGAGGGATTTTCTCTCCAATGTTATTTCAGCCACTACAGCCTGTAAATTGATCTGAAAGGGTTGTGAAGCTTATTTGGCTCAAGTGGTTGATTCCAGAAAGGTTGATCCTACAATGCATAATATACCCACTGTGTGTGATTTTGCAGATGTATTTCCAAAGGAGCTTCCTGGTTTGCCACCTTAGAGAGAAGTAGAGTTTGTGATTGACGTGGTACCAAGTACATCTTCAGTATCAATAGCTCTTTATAGAATGGCACCAGCAGAATTGAAAGAACTGAAGATACATTTACAGGAATTGCTGGATAAGGGTTTCATTAGACCCAGTGTATCCCCGTGGGGAGCTCCAGTATTATTTGTGAAAAAGAAATATGGGTCATTGAGATTATATATCGATTATAGGCAACTGAATAAACTCACAATCAAGAATAAATATTCGTTGCCTAGAATCGACGATTTGTTTGACCAGCTGAGAGGAGCCTGTGTCTTCTCAAAGATAGATCTCATATCGGGGTATCATCAGTTGAGAATAAAAAATTCTGATATTCTAAAAACTGCATTCAGAACCAGGTATGGACATTATGAATTTGTAGTAATGCACCTGCAGCCTTTATGGATTTGATGAACAGAATATTTCAACCATACTTGGATCAGTTTATGGTAGTATTTATTGATGATATCCTGGTATACTCACAGACGACAGAAGACTATGACAGGCACCTCAGAGTAGTATTACAGATTCTGAGGGAGAAACAACTGTATGGTAAGTTGAGTAAGTGTGAGTTCTGGTTGGCCGAGATTGCATTTCTGGGCCATATTGTGTCAGCAGAGGGTATCAAGGCAGATCCTAAAAAGATTGAAGCAATTATGGAATGGAAGCCTCTAAGGAATATTGCAGAAGTCAGAAGTTTTTTAGGCTTGGTAAGTTATTATCGACGGTTTGTGAAGGAATTCTCATCCATAGCAAGTCCGTTGACCAAGCTATTGCATAAAAATGTTATATTTGACAGGATTGACAGATGCCAAGCAGCTTTTGACAGATTGAAGATGATGCTAATTGAGGCTCCAGTCCTGTTTCATGTAAAGAATTTATGACCTATAGTGATGCCTCACACCATGGTCTAGGTTGTGTATTAATGCAGGAAGGCAAGGTGGTTGCATATGCATCCAAGCAGCTGAAAACTCATGAGCAAAACTATCCTATACATGATCTGGAACTTGTAGCTATCATATTTGCCTTGAAAATATTGAGGCATTATTTGTATGGTGAGAAATGTTATATATACACAGATCACAAGAGTCTGAAATATCTGTCTACCCAAAGAGAGCTCAATCTAAGATAGAGATGGTGGATGGAGTTGATCAAAGACTATGATTGTATGATTAACTACTATCCAGGAAAGGCGAATGTGGTAGCAGATGCTGTAATACACCCTCCCAATAGTATGTACTATACATATACAAATATTGTAATATATTCTTTCAGAATTTATTGTACAGTACACAAGTAAATAAATGAACCTTTATTAGGAGTAAATCGAATGTTTAAAGTATTAATGGTGCTATAGTAGAATCTATTGGATGGATCCGAAAGTTTTCGAAAAGGGTATCAGAGACTCGAAAAATGTCTGGAATGGTTTCAGATGATTAATAAGGTTCCATAAGGTTTATAAGAAATTTAATTAAAATTTTTAGAGAATAATATGTTCAATTGAATATTGGTAAGTCAATTTAATAATTGGATAAATGGGGAATATTTTTAAAATTTAATTCTATAGGAATGACATGAGTGATTATATATGATTAATTATAAATTTATTGTTATTTTAGGATATTAAAAAGGTTAAGGGACCAAGTAGCAATTAATGGTCTAAATATATATACATAAAATACTTAGTGGAGATACCACTAACTAATGAAGTCAACGTGCAAAACAAACATAAGAGAATTCATAAGAGAGCAATTCGGAAGAATAAAAAAAAAAAAAAAAATTTGAGAAGTAAAAAGTCAGTGGAGAGGAAGATAGAGAGAGAGAGAGAGAGAGATACCACTAACTAATGAAGTCAACGTGCAAAACAAACATAAGAGAATTCATAAGAGAGCAATTCGGAAGAATAAAAAAAAAAAAAAAAATTTGAGAAGTAAAAAGTCAGTGGAGAGAGAGAGAGAGAGAGAGAGAGAGAGAGAGAGAGAGAGAGAGAGAGAGAGAGAGAGAGAGAGAGAGAAGAAAGAAGCAAAGAAGAAGAAGGTGTTCGGCCAAGCAAGAGGGAAGAAGAAGAATCGGGTAAGTGGTATCAGTGATGTTATGGATACTCTACTTTTAAAATGGTTTTTAGAGTCTTCTCTTATCAGCTGTCCATGTAGATGTAGTGGAATTTCAATAAATACTAATAGGAACAGATAATCAGTTTCGAAATGGTTGGTACTTGGTAAATAATATTTGGGATATAAGTGAATAATTTAGCTGTTGAATTATTTTCATCGTGTGAGATATAGTTTGAACTCTAAAGATATTAACTGATGATGAATTTCTGATGAGATTTTATTAAGTACACCTATGTTGAATTGATTGTAGTTGGTTGAGGCAAATGATGAGATATTTACGCAAAGTAGTTGTCATTTAACTTGTTTTTCAATTGTGAAGTTGATAAATGGCTTATGGCTATCAAAAGTTTCAATCTTTCTATTGTGATACTTACCAGTGAGAGTTTAGAAGCATGGGGCATGAAGGAAAGTGACAAGAAAAAAAAAAAAGAGGAATTGTATAATTGAATGTTTATGAGTTAATTGATAGTGTGAATTTGAAATCGTTAAGTAAGAAATCAAAATGATTCTCAAATTAGTGAATTTGTAGTATGAAATTTGTATAATGTTGTGTTTGGAATGAAATTGAATCACTAATTTTGAGGATTTTTGGAAATTAAATTCGAAATTTAAGTTCTAAGTAGTTAAATCAAGTTTAATGAAGTAGAATTTGACGTTGTTAAGTGAAAGAAGATCACTTATGTTAAATTGATGAAGAGTAGTATGAGAAATTGTGTAGAAATCGAAGTTAATAGTGTAGAGATTTTAATTTATGTATAATTAAGATATTAGAAATAGTAATTGTATGATTTTGATACAAATTGGTGCTTAGAAATTTAAGTAAGTATGTTGGATAGTGTTGTATGAGATTCAATTTGAGAAAAATTGAATGATTCAAGGTATATTTAATTATAGAGACATGATTTTTAGCGAATTAAACGTAATCGATTCCATTAGAATAGAAGAAATTGAAAAATAAAGCGTAGAACGTGTTAATTGAGTTTTTGTATTAGTTGTAGTATTTATATTAATGATTGTTTGAAAATATATTACTTTAGGGAGAAATCTCCATAGTATGGGAGAAAAAGAAACATTATGGGAAGGCAAAAAATGCAATGAGACGAAGGAATCAGAGTACCAAGCCTAGATAGAATCAGAAATTTGTGAGTGTAAATTATTTTCAAGCAAAGTACATTTTATTTCCATAGTATGTTTTAAGTAAGTTTTAAAGTAGTTTATGACAAGTTATGATTTTATTTAAGTGAAAGTAAGATTTCGTTTTGATTGAAATGTTCTTTAATATGTTTTTAAGTTGATTGAAGTATTTGTGATATTATATATGTTTATTTACTTATATGAGTTTTGTAAGTTAAATCGAATTTATGTTTAAGTATGTTTTAATTAAAGTATTTTATATCTCAGAAATTTAGAAATTATATTTATTTAAAGAAATACGTTTTATGTATATCTCATGCTTTTGATTAAAAGTTAGTTTTCAAAGTAAAGAAAACAGTTTTTAAACCTATGGATTATCAGATTATCAGATCAGTTATCAGCAGTTAGACCTGGCCGGTATATCCCAATTGTATGTGGCAAGTTAAGGGGGGACAGTCCGCTAACTCCAGGGGGGTTGAGTCTGTCGAGTCTGTCAGTCGCCCACACATTAGGGTGTTGTCTCGCTATATGATGCGATGCAGCATTCCGCACATAGACAGTGAGATGTCTTTTATCAGATGTCACGTTGAGCGCATCAGTTAGTCGCCTCGTGACTTATATCAAATGTCACAGTGGACGGCGCAGTTAGTCGCCCTGTGACCCACTCATATGGTACGACGCAGTTAGTCGACCTATGAGTTCAGTTCAGTACAGCTTAGGGGTCCATTGGCAGTTTTCAGATACAGAAGCCAAGCTAGAAATATTTTCAGATTTTCAGTACAGAATATTAAATTAAGAGATTTTATACGTTCGGCTTGGCTAGATGTACAGAAAAACAGATTTCAGTATAGTATTCAGAAAAGAGATGATTACAGATTTCAGTACATTGTTTTCAGGAGACATAATAAGTTTTCAAAAAAGTTTATTAGCAGAATATCTTATCAGAAAAGCATTTTATCAGAAAAGTATTTTATCAGAGGAGTATTATCAGAAAACTATATTATTAGAAAAGTTTAATTAGAGAAGTTTTATCAGAAAAGTACTTTAGTAAAGTATATTCTGTTAGCTTTTTAGTTTTCAGAAATATAAAGGAATATTATTTTAGTTTATCAGTTTTCAGAATTGATATATTTTCAGCTTTTCAGTTTCTAATAAAGTAAAAGTATATGTATATATTCTTAGCTTTTCAGTTTTCAGAAATTTAATTTCAGTATAGCCTTGTGAGAAAGATTTTAATATATATATTTCAGAATAGTTTTTATAAAAGATATTTCAGTACAGTTTTTATTGGAAACAGATTTTTAGTATTTCAGTATAGATTTCAGAAAATAAGATTCTATCCTTTTTCAGTAAAGTTTTCGAGAGGTTAATTCAGAAATGTTAGAATTGTTTAGTAAAATGATAACACTCACTGAGCTCGTTTAGCTCATTATAGTTTTATGTTTTTAAACCAACCTCTCAGGTACAGGTACAAGTACAGATACAAGTGCAGACATTGCAGGGACGCCAAAGACTAGCGGGACCAGTCAGAGGATGCTGTGACTGTTTTACAAGCATATAAAATGTTTTAAATTGTTAAGTTTGTATTGTAATATTGTTTTAAGTGTATTAAGTATTTTATTTAAAGATTTGATTTATTTATCTTTGATAACTATTTATTTTGATATTTCAACTGTTTGAGTTGTGATTTGAGATGGATTGGAGGTCCACAGTAGTTGAGATGTGAAATTTTATAGAAGTGTTCAAGTTTTTATGCAGGTCTCCAAGATTTGGTAATCTCAGAAAAAAAAAGGAGACTCTGTCAAAATTTTTATAAAATAGCTTTAGATAAAAAATAAAAAAAATTCTACTCAGATTTTCAATTAAAAGAAACGGCTTAGCGTCACAGAAACCTTCCAGCGGGGCAAGCCTCGACTGGGAATCTACCGTGGAGTGTCGGCAGGCTACCTAATGGGAGATAATAGGTTAGGGGCCTGTCGGATGCTCTGAGTAGAAAAGCATTATTTGCTCTAAAGGCCATGAATGTGCAATTACAGTTGAATCTAGACAATGCATTGGTAGCTGAATTGAGATGCAGACCAAGTTTGATTCAGCAAATAGTAGAAAAACAGAAGCAGGATGATCGAATTAAGATGATATGTAGACAGATCCTAGAGGAGAAGCATCTGAACTTCTCAATTAGAAATGATGGTGTTGTGTGTTTCAGAGACAGGATTTGTATTCCAGATGATGAAGAATTGAGAAAGATGATCCTGACAGAGGCACACAGTTGTCCGTACTCGATGCACCCAGGTAGCATAAAGATGTACAGAGATTTGAAGACTCAGTATTGGTGGTTTGGTATGAAGAAAGATGTTGTGGATTTTGTGAATAAGTGCATGACCTGTCAACAGGTGAAAGCTGAACACCAGGTTCCATCAATATTGTTACAGCCAATATCAATACCTAAATGGAAATGGGATCACATCACGATGGACTTTGTCATAGGATTGCCACTCACCCGGAGTAAATATGATGCTATATGGGTAATAGTGGACCGATTGACGAAGTTAGCATATTTTCTACCTATCAGAACTGACTATTCACTGGATCGACTGACAGAATTGTATATAAAAGAAATAGTCAGATTGCATGGAGTGCCTGCATCCATAATATCATATCGAGACCCGAGATTTATATCCAGATTCTGGAAGAAGTTTCAAGAAGCTTTGGGTACTTGACTGAGTTTCAGTACAATCTTTCATCTGCAGACAGACGGACAATCAGAAAGAGTAATTCAGGTGTTAAAAGAAATGCTCAGGAGTTGTGTAATTGATTTCGAAGGGAGTTGGGCTGATTACCTCCCATTGATTGAATTTGTGTACAATAACAGTTACCAATCGAGCATAGCTATGGCACCATATGAAGCACTGTATGGAAGGAAATGTAGGACACCTGTATGCTGGACAGAGTTGGGAGAAGACAGGTTAGTAGGCCTAGATTTGATCAGGCAAACTGAGAAGAAGGTGAAGATTATTAAGGAAAGACTAAAAGTTGCATCTGACCGACAGAAATCATATGCAGACCTGAAAAGAAAGGAGATAGAATATGAAGTCGGTGAAAAAGTTTTTCTTAAAGTATCTCCATGGAAGAAAGTGCTCAAATTTGGCAGAAAAGGTAAGTTAAGTCCTAGGTTTATTGGCCGATATGAGATCATTGAACGTGTGGGACCAGTAGCCTACAGACTTGCTTTACCTCCTAAATTAGAAAAGATTCATAACGTACTTCATGTGTCTATGTTGAGGAGATACAGATCTGATCCTTCCTACAGAGTCCAAGCTGAAAGTATTGAAATTCGAACAGACCTAACATACGAGGAGGAACCAGTGCAAATTCTTGATAGGGAGATTAAAGAACTACGAAATAAAAGAGTTTCACTGGTGAAAGTCCTCTGGAGGAATCATAAAGTAGAAGAGGCTATCTAGGAAAGCGAAGAAATCATGAGACAACAGTATCTATAACTGTTCAACTAAGGTAAAATTTCGAGGACGAAATTTTCTAAGAAGGGAAGAATTGTAACATCCCTAATTTCAAATAAATATGAAAAGTATGGTTGAATGAATTTTGAATATGTGAATATGATATTTATGATTTGAAGGGTGGAAAATGTAATTAAATGTACATATATTTTTAAGGTTTCTAGGTGGACCAGGTGGAGCGGTCCAGAAAGAATGCATGAAAGAAAGGGAAAATGTTGGCAGTGAGTACCGCAACCAGTCACCGCTACCACAGATCGCACTGAGTAGCTCGCGGTGAAAATGTTGATTTTGGGCAGTGAGCAACGCGACCAAAATTGCGACCAGACACCTTGATGGTTGATCGCGATGAAAGCGGTGAAATCACGCCAGTAAGCAACGCTACCAGGTGGCCCGACCACAGGTCACGAGGAGCGGTCGCGATGATCGAAATTTTATAAAAAAATAAGAGGCGGTGAGAAGCTTCACGAAGAAGCAAAGAGAAATAGAGAGAGAGAGAGAGACCGCAGAAGAGAAAAAGAAAAAGAAAGAGAGAGAGAGAAAGAAGGAAAAAGGAAGAAGAAGAGAGAGGAAAGAAGAAGAGAATGAGAAGAAGAGAAGAAGGAGAAGAAGGGAAGAAGAAGAAGAGGAAAGGAAAAGAGAAGGGAAAAAGATAAAAGGAGAAAAAAAAAGGAAAAAGAAAATTCAGGAAAGAAAAGTTCGTAAAACTGGTATCCAGATTGGTGTACACACAAATAGTTTTGATTGAATCTATTTGTGAATAATTCTTAAAAATAATTTTTAATTCTAGAAATGTGATTTATGTTGAATTTAATGATTTTAATTTCCGCAATATACTGATTATGCTCTGTGTTCTGATACTTTATATATATTTTGAATATTTTGTTTTACACGTAGTGATTGATTTTCATTTTGAAATAATTAAGAGAATTTCTGTCTTATAAAAAGTTATTGGATTGTTAAAACATTATCTGAAATCCCTGAATAACGGCCCTGATATATGTATAGGGAAATATGAATATAGGAGATTGACATGTCAATTGGGTGCACTTAGCAGTACTGCACTGATATTCTTGATGATTATGATAATTTTACGGATACCATTTCATTTTGAAATGGAAAACCGACTGTGAAATACAGATACCATTTCATTCTGAAATGGGAAACCGACTGTGACTATAGGGATACCATTTCATTATGAGATGGGAAATCCGACTGTATAAACTCGTAATCCAGTCCTGTAAACCCTGTTATATGTATGAGAGGCCCAATTAAGAACTGAAAACTATGAATTTGAATGTTGAAATAAGAAAATGTTATTGTGATTTAAACCCAGAAACTTTTGGAATATTTACTTTATATAGTTTCAGTATTCGAAATATAATGTTTGTTTTATATGTATTTTTGAATTTCTAAATTTTAGATCTATTGTTTGATATTCCATTGTAATTATTTTAGTGTACACCCACTAAGCATTATTGCTTAGCGCGTTGATTTTATCATCATAGGTAATAGAGATACCAGCGGAGGAAAAGACTGAAGAGGTGATAGCTGCATACTAAGGATCAGAGTCACCATACCTTTGGGTAGTTATATAGTTTTGTATAATATATTCAGTTACGCATGTATATACAGAAGTTTGTAAATGTGATATATATATATATATATATGTTTTGTAAATATTCGTTTATGGGTTACGTTTTCTTTTCAAAATTTGTAAATATTGATTATATATGGTTTCATTTGAAAATGTTTGGAAAGTCGCACTATATGGTAAAGTGCGCATTTGATTGAGAAAAGCAATTTGAAGTGTTGATTATTATATTATTGAGTTTTTATTTGTAAACAGGATTTTTGGGAAGTCAGAAAAATAGAGGAAATTCTGCCAAAATTTTTCAAAATAATTTGGATATGCTCACTAGAAAAGCATTTTAAAATATAAATTATTTGATTTTCAATAGTTTTCAAATTATAAAGTGAGTTAAGAAAAGTTTTGAAAACCCGGTAGCGCTCCCTGGGTCGATCCAAACGGGTCGGATCAGGGGGTGTTACAACTTGGCCAAGTCGCGAGCGATACTTTACAGCCCTAAACTAGCATGCTATAAAAAGAAAAATGAGAGGAAACAAAGGGGAGTTCGGCTAGGGCTCAATTCAGAGCACTAAAAGGAGACCAAGGGATAGAAGATAAGACAAAGGGGCAGAAGAAGATCGTCTTGGAGACAAGAGGGTTCAGATTTGATCTTTGAGTTATATTCTTGCCATCAAGCTTGGATTTGGAGAAATGGAAAGTTAGAAGAATTCGCAATTGGAAGAGGACGAGAGTTCACACGTTCCAGGAGTTTTCTCTTCTTTGATTTCATTCTTGTAACTCTCTTTTATAATTGAAAAACATGTTTGGTTGTAGTTCATTGCTTATGACCTAAACTTGTAAGTTAGGATTTTGATGGATCCTTTTCTATGAAAGTTGAATGAATTGATTGTTTAATTTGTTGTGGTTGATTATTATGTTGTTGAGTGGTATTATTGTTCTTAATGCTTCTAAATGTGAAGGCCTGCATTTAGTTGATATTATGGTTGTGTGTTATGTACTAAGAGGAGACGCCCACAACATGCTCGATGTAATGTAAACCATAAGTAGAATTAGATAAAGATATGCTAATTTGCTTGTGTGATCATATAGGGTGTTTATTGTGACTAACGCATTTTCATGCACTTAGATATACCATCGAGAGATAAGATATTAGTGTATGTGGTAATAGGTCCGATTTGCCTCGAGAGAGGACTTTAGATAATTAGATAGACACGGTCATCAACATGAATAATTGAACTGCAATAAGTATTTTCATGAAACGCAATTGGAATGATTAGGTGAATTCAAATACCCTAACTAATCTCTCATATTGGTTGTCTGCTTTCTTTTTATACTTTTATATTTTTTTATCTTTTATTTTCCTCTTTTAAACTTTCCGATTTTCCAAATAAATATAGGTTTAATTAAATTTAATACGCAACGCCTAAATATCCCTATGGAGACGATAATTTACTCATTATTGTATTACTTGTGCCGATCCCATATACTTACTGGTACAAAAAGACGTAACAGCTCCCCCTTGAATTCTCACCACTTTATTATATTTGAGATTTGCTAGGAAAAATCCGGTGGGATAAAAACCTTAGCAAATTATATATAATGATCTTCCGAATCATCTTTAAAATATATACACTGATCTTCTGGATCATTCTTAAAAATATATATCAAGATCTTCAGAATCATAAATGGTATTTCATGTACTTAAACTGTCTCATTAAAAACCTTAGCTGGTAAAATCCAATAGGACAAAATCTAGTTAAAGGGAAAAAGAGTACAGTATACATATGTCTAGTATTACCGTTTTCTTGAAAAAAAAGTTGCTCCCTTGATTGGATGCTCCCCACAAAACTCTTCTATTCAAGTTGTTACTTTGTTGGACTGATGTATATCAATGCCATTCAACAAAATGTAACTACTAATATAAATTTACAAAATTATTTTGATTTTATTCTCTGACTTGAGAAATACAAACAACATTGTCTCCATCAATTTGTATGTATTTCTGTAGAGGAAGGCAACCTGTATTTACCTTAGATGTAATGAATAACATATTTCAATTATAGATATTTTCCCCATATTTTATAAAATACAATATATAATAAAACATCAGGATCAAGTATTTCGTTTGATATATACTCGATCTCCATGCTGAGACAATTTTCAACAGTTTTTAAGAGCTCTTCAGGAGTTCCAATTAAATTTATATCATCAACATATACTAATACAATTGCAAATCCGGATTCTGATTTCTTTATAAAAACACATAGGTATATCAGATCATTAATATACCCTTCTTTGATCAGATATTCATTGAGACGGTTATACAACATCAGTCCAGATTGTTTTAAGTCATACAGGGAATTTTATAACTTTATCGAAAAAAAATTACGAGATCTCGAATTATATGCTTCTGGCATTTTAAATCCTTCAGGGACCTCTGCCACTTCAGGGACTAATGTCACTTCAAGGACTTGTGTCACTTCAGGGACTTGTCTCTCCAGGGACTTCTATCACTCCAGTGACTTTTGTCTCTACAGGGACTTTTGTAACTCCAGGACCTTGTGTCACTTCAGGAACTTTTGTCACTTCAGGGACTTGTGTCACTTCAGGGACTTCAGTCACTTCAGGGACTTGTCGCTTTAGGGACTTCTGTCACTTTGGGAACTTTTGTCACTCTAGGGACTTGTATCAAAACAAGGACTTCGGTCACTTTAAGGACTTGTCGCCTCAGGGACTTCTGCCTCTTGAGGGACTTGTCGCTACAGGTGCTTCTGTCACTTCAAGGACTTGTCTCTTTAAGGATTTCTGTCACTTCAGGTACTTGTCTCTTCAGAGACTCTGCCACTTCATGAGGCTTTTGTCACTTTAGGGATTTATTTACAACTCAAGTTTTATTTACATTAGAATCTGGATAATTTATTTTCTTCTTCCTAAGAACTGTATCTTTGGATCTAAGTAGTCTGCCACGCTTCTGGCGTGCAACAGATGATTCATTTACTGCCAATTATTTAGATCATTCTTCTAGAACCATCACCCGAGCTGGTACATTAGCAGCAAGTAAAATAACATGTCCTCATACCGAAATTGGTAATTATTATCATAATATTAATTTTTTTGCAATTACTTGAAGACATTTGATCTATGATTCTGCTAATCCGTTTAGCATTATCAAGGCATATTGATTTTATTGGATAATCTGGAAAATATACTTGAAGCCTGATAACCTGTACAAGTAATCTAGCAAAAACAACATTACGAGTAGATAATAAATAGACATATGACCACCTCGCAGATGCATCAATTAGAACCATAAAATAACGGAATGGTCCACTTAGTGGATAAATAGGTCCGCATATATCCCCTTGAATTCTTTGTAAGAATGATGGGGATTCAAAACCAACTTTAAAATAAGATGGTCTGGTTACCAACTTTCCTAGTGAACATAGAGTACATATGTTCTCTGGTTTCCAATATGGTCATACCAAAGTATAAATATTTTAGGATCTGAGAACTTCTGATTCATAACTGCATAAATCTCTACATTGTTATAATTGTATAAAATAATCGAGATGAGAAAGCATGCAACTTCTCTATGATGAGCTTCTGGCTCGAGTCATTGGAAGTAATACACAGATATTCAATATCTTTATCAGTTGTTATCTCAATATGATATCCATTGTACCGTATATCTTTAAAACTAAGCAGATTTCTTCTGGATCTATTTAAATACATAACACCGGTTATACATAATTTAGTACCATTTGGTAAAAAGATTATGGCTCTTTCAGAGCCTTCAATCAGATCTGCTGAACCTGATATGGTATTAACTTTTGTATTAAGTAAAATTCAAGAGATATTTTCTATCCCGCAAAATTATATGTGTCGTTACACTATTAGTAAGATATACATTTCCATCTTGTTTTTCAATTCTTTCGTATGTGTAAGCATTTACTTATGAAAATATTGTAGATCTTATAGGTCTGAATTTTATTTATAATAAAAAATGAATCAGAACTTCTAGTCTGAAAATCACATATATAAACAAGACTTCTGATCTGATACAATAAATTTTAAAATTTAATATATATGTATATGTATATATATATATATATATATCAGATATTGTTGTACGTAAGATTTTCACCACAAGCAGCTACGTCATTACCAACTGCCAGCGTGGCTCCAAGAAAGGAACTATGAGTATGTGTCCCTTTGGAGGCAATCCAATGTCCCCAGAAAGAAAGAAACCTCGGCGACTGCCTACCGGAGACGGCGAGAACCTTATAAGTACCGCGATCTTCTCGGAGTCCATCGCCGACGAACAGGAGACCCAACGGCCCAAGACAAGTCGAAAGGAAAGGTCAGGTGTGTCAGGAGCAATACTGACACACTGCGGCACAGCAGTCTGATTACTAGAAAAGTGGAAGGCTTGAACGCAGAGGGCAGCAAACACATTAAAAGTGATGACAGGCGCAGGTTACTGTTTAACGATGCAAAAGCCCTCTGATGTTAAGAGTAGTCTGCTGAAGAGACGAATGTTACACGTTTAAGGAAACATTTCTCTGCCCACCTCTTGAAATGACACCTATACACACCCATAATAGAGGTCAACAAGAGGAACATACTGGGGGTATAAATACAGGTATTTATGAGAACGAAGGTAAGCAACTTGAACATTGACAACTACTCAGGGAAATATTTGACTTGGTTCTTTATTCCTAAGAAAACCTAAAAAGCTAATTTGATCGTCGAAGGTTAATCGTCGGCAAAAGTCCGGCACCTCTAACCAATCGTTCTCTGTCTTAACCAGTTTACAAGTTCCAAAGTCCAAACCGAGCGCCCTATAGATCCCGCGAGAACTCATTTCGCGGAGTAATTGTGGCTTTTTTCATACATCCAGCTCGACGAACCACAAGGCGACCTTACGTGGCTTCGTTGACCCTCGTTGACCATAGAATTCATTTTTTAATGTCAACAGATATATATATATATATATATATATAATTTAATTAAAGCAACGAACATTAAAATAAAATACGTAAAATAAATTAAATGCATAATCAGTAAATATACATGAACAGTAAATTAAATAAATATTATTAAATCTAGAACTTCAGGTTCTTACTACATTATTAAAACATGGCATCAAATTAAATTAATATCACCAAATCTAGAATTTCATATTCTTGCTGAATTAAAAATTCTTAATATTTAGAGCTTCTCGCTCTTCTTTTTATTTTATAATCTTCAGATTACAATATTATAAATATAAATTAGACTAAACTTATTTTTCTGATGTGAAAGATCCAATAAAGTAGCAATTACAGAGTATAATAATAAGCTAATCGTGCTGATAACATGTTATAAAATAAATCAAAATCAAACTAAATTATAATGTAAAATAGAATAAGTAAACTAAGAGGAGAAGTAAGAAGAAGAATGAAAAGTTTTCCTTCTTATTTCTCTGCTAAAATTGACACACAATTTATAAAGGAGAGTGACCATATATATAGGCAATTCATGATCCACAAATGTCTAACATGTGTAAAGTGGGATGTCTTCGAATCACGACAAGTCTGTGGTGTAAATTTACATATATTTATAATATTTTTAATATTTATTGTGAATTTAACTATTAAAAGATTTATTAGAGAGGAATTTAGGGTTAAAAAATTGTTAAAAAATTGATAATTCATCACAAATTTAAAGACTAGATTGATAGTTGCCCTTATTTTATTAATACATTGATACAACTCAGATCAGCAGACCAGCTACTAATAAAGGAAAATTACAAGACAGACAACAAAAAGGCAAAATGAAGCATTAAGGATAAAAAGAGATCATACTGGATAGCCTGTATAGAGGAAAATACAAGCAAAAGAGAACAAAGTAGATGATTATTACTAAAGCTTCACGCCCCATTGTAAATGCCCCAATTGATGTTACAACTAGCGCCATTTGAATATGTTGAAAAATATCAATTGTCACAAGAGGGAGGGACCATCCATCAGTGTCCCGCGCCCTTAACGCTATAGCATAAGCGAACGCGATGCCCATAAGTGTAAGGGCAAGCTCCAACAAGAGGAATGAAATGGAAACCAATTTAGAGGCTAGATTGATATCAAGTAATAGCGCCAAAAAGAGAGTGAATGCGGCTGTTGTGGACAGATTCATAGTTATAACGGTGTTAAATAGGCAAGCACCTTGATAGCTATCAAAGGTATTACTAGCAGGAGCAGGAGCAGCATTATCTGTACGATTTGCATTGTCAAAAGGTATTTGGAGAGCACCGGCATAGGCCGCACCGACAAGAAGTGCTGCTACAACAAAAAGATAGTTTATGGTATTATTAAGCTCTTGTTTTGGGGTTGGTGGCTTGATTTTGAACTGTGACATTGTAGTAGAATTCTGGTGGTGACGCTTAGTCTGCCCGCATCGGAATAATTCATGAGATATGTATAACATTGAATAAGTCATCATCTGCATGATTATAGAAAATATACATTGAATATGTCATCATCTCTACAACAAAAGTAAATTTTAAGATCACATATTGTCAAGTGACTAAAAATATATTAGTAAAAACCTAGACTTATCTTCGCTCTTTGGTGCTGCAGTATTCTATATATATTATATATACACATCATCATCATGAATAAGTTGTTCTTTAATTGCAATCACTTTTAGTTTTAACCTTTTGTATTTCAAATTAAGTTTTTACTTTTCCTCGTAAAAAATCATTGTTTGGTTATCAAAAGATCCCCAGTTTTAATATAATCACTAATAACAACGATATTTTAATTAATTCTTTGAGAGGTCTAGTATTCCGTACCATTTGAAATTTCTTTAGTTTTTTAGATGTCTTCAAGCCAACATATGCAGAATTCTCCTCGACAGTTCCAGAAGCTTTAATGTTTCTATCATTCCCATCAATTTGCTGGTCCTGCAACTAAGAAAAACTCAACAAAGACAAGTTTAACTATATACCCTAGAAAGTAATACTATATTTCCCTCTTTGACGCTGGTTTGAGTAGTGAATAATCATACCTTTGTAAGTATATTCGATTTGAAAATATCATAGGCTGTCAGTCCTTGACAGTTCACCAGGTCGGCCTTTGATCGTTTGTCACACAGTAGAGTAAACAGTACCAGAGAATGGCAATGTAATGCTGCCAAATGAAAAGGTGTGTTGCCTTTTTTGTCCATTTTGTTAACAAGCTTATCGGTACCTTTTTCTTTGAGTATACACCTAACTACGTTATCTTTTCCGCTCTTGGCTGCAACATGAAGAATACTCTGACCTTCATCACAGAGCAATTCAGTTGGATCTGGCCACCTTCGAAACAACTCCTTGGTTACTTGGACATGGCCATTTTCACATGCTAAATGAAGAGGATAAAAGCCCTTATTATTCCTCTTAAATGCCCAATTACTCTTGATTTCTATGAGGTACCGAACTCCCTCAATGTAACCTATGTCTGCTGCAAAGTGGAGTGGAGTATTCCCTTCTTCATCTGGCAAGAGTAGTAGCTCTTCTTTTTGTTCCTTTATTCTTCTCAACATATCTTAAAATTAGAAGAAAGATCATCAAAATGTGTATAAATATCTTAAAATTAGAAGAAAGAAACATAAAGAGCATGATTAATTAACACACACACACACACACATTTCTTCAAAATGTGTATAAAGAAACATAAAGAGCATGATTAATTAACACACACACACACACATTTCTTCAAAATGTGTATAAAGAAACATAAAGAGCATGATTAATTAACACACACACACATATATATATATATACACACACATATATAACTTTGAAAAGGACATGGATTGATGCCAAGAGGCAAGGATATGTACCTAAATTTCTGTGCTCAATGGCAACATGTACCGGAGGCTTTCCTTCCAGTCTTTGTACTAAACCATTACCTTGATCCGGTAGAGCATTCAAAATATAGTCAAGAATATCCTTGTTACCCGATTCAATTGCCATACACAGTGGAGTCTTACCTGCATGATTTCGATGACAAGTAACATTTGGGTCCTTTAAAACTAGGTAACAAGCCACATCTACTAAAATGTTAACATTTTTCTTCGATGCAGGTACTGCAAGCAAAGCTTCATGCAAAGCTGTACTTCCTTCATCATTCTTCATGGTCAGCAAAGTGTCTGTGGATGTGGTGTTTGGAATTCGTTGGGCAAGGTCGACAAGTATTCTGACAGTGTTCAATTTCTGAGCTCTAACTGCAAGGTGAAGTGCAGTATTGCCCTCGAAGTTCTTCTTTGCGATCAAGATGGGAAAGTTACGAGCTATGAGTTGAGTCATGTCTTGGTGACCAGAACTTGACGCCACATGTAGAAGTGAATTTCCTGAGGGGCTTACTTGGTTGAAAATCTCAGACAAATCCTCTCTTCCGATATCGCAAAATGGAAATTTATTGACGTCGCCCTCCAGTGCCGCTTCAAAATGGGAAGGTTCCATCCTTGATTTCCTTTGATAAGTCTACAAACGGCTTCCTTGTTAACTAAAAAAACTGATATCTAGTATTGGTTTTTAATTGTAATGACAGATGAAACTAGCAGTATTCCGTAGGTAGATATGCATGATAAAAGAGTTGATTTTTATAGTAAATCTTGGGGCAGGTGCAGCCGAGTGTTATGTCATTCTCACGACGTCACTTGGGGACACGCGGATAGCCTCCCCGCGTGTTAAAAGTAAACCAAAAGAGCTCAACTACTTTGCATAGTCCCACCCACTCGCACTAAAAATTTTCTGGTTTCTTCCTTGTAAATCTTGGGGCGGGTGCAGCCGAGTCTTATGTCATTCTCACGACGTCACTTGGGGACACACACGGATAGCCACGCGGAGCCGAGTCTTATGTCATTCTCACGACGTCACTTGGGGACACACGCGGATAGCCAAAAGGAATGGTTATGAGTTATAACGTCTTCATGCTCATCGGTTGCTCCGCCAAGTCGCCGCTCTTCCAGGGCTTCCCCGGGAAACACCTGCCGTGTCGAAACGTTTCCGGTATGGCAGTGATGGTGTGAGACAACTGTGCATGTGTGGCAGCATGAATTCCACTTCCAATTATGATTCTGGTGAGATACTGAGATCTTCGGACTTCGTCTTAATATTCTTTAATTATTATTTTTTTAGTCATTAATTATTTTAATTTAAAATTAACTTTCTATAATTTGATATACAGCTGTCAAATTATCAGGTACAAGTCATGGTCTGCCACTGAATCTTTAGCAGGTATTTTTTTTAATACTTTTAAATTATTTTATAATTATTAAATTGAGAAGAAATAATCGCCACTAACGTAAAAAATACTCTTCCTCCATCTTGTAGGAAGACAGCTTCCTCCATTTAAAAATACTGAGATCTTCGGACTTCGTCTTAATATTCCTCCATTTAAAAATACTGAGATCTTCGGACTTCGTCTTAATATTCTTTAATTATTATTTTTTTAGTCATTAATTATTTTAATTTAAAATTAACTTTCTATAATTTGATATACAGCTGTCAAATTATCAGGTACAAGTCATGGTCTGCCACTGAATCTTTAGCAGGTATTTTTTTTAATACTTTTAAATTATTTTATAATTATTAAATTGAGAAGAAATAATCGCCACGAACGTAAAAAATACTCTTCCTCCATCTTCCTACAAGATCGATAAAGTTACAAACATTTGGATTGATAAATGAGAGCATTTCCGAAGTTCCAAGATCGATCAAAGAAGTTCAGAGTTGACTAGAAAAGTATTGTGTAACTACTCTAAAATGCAAAATGGTTCTTTAACAACTATAAATTTTTAAGAAATAGGAAACTAGAAGTTTTTCATAATTGATTAGCAAGTTTCTCTTAATTGACTATTCAAGGTCTAGAGGCGCAAGTAACACCACTTGTTAATCACCACCAACAGGATCCTCACAAAATAAATATGTAATTGTCAGAGTGGATTACTTCACTAAATGTATGGAAGCAGAAGCAGTGGCTAAGATAACTGAGAAGAATGCAACAGATTTCGTCAAGAAGTTCATCATCTACCGATTCGGAATCCTCGAGACAATCATTACCGATCTTGAAACCTAGTTTGACAATAACAACTACCGAGCTCTATGTTAGGAATTTTACATCAGTTTGAGGTTCGCTTCTCCAGCTCACCCACAGATGAACACTCAGGTAGAAGTCATTAACAGGATAATAAAAAATCTCCTCAGGTGTATACTAGAAGCCAATAAAGGACTTCCAGGTCTATCGCCACTTCCTTCCATTTGTTTTATCCTATATAAGACAGAAGAGATGGCTGCAGATTAGAGTCACACATTCCTATGGGTACCTTTATACAATTCATGCATATACAGACTCTTTTAGTCCAGAAACGCCTAAACCGCGCTCTGATACCACTAAAATGTAACACCCCCTGACCCGACCCGTCTGGATCGACCCAATGAGCGCTACTAGAATTTTCAAAACTTTCTTAATTCACTATATAAATTGTAAGCCATTTTAAAATCAAATGAATTGTAATTTAAACATATTTTCTAGTGAGCCCATCAAAATTTATTTTCAAAATTTCGGCAGAGTTTTCTCTATTTTTCTGATTTTCCAAAACCTGTTTTTAACAAAACAAATCTAATATATATATATATATAACAACCTCAACACTTCTAAATCAATTTTCAAATCAACGCGCATTCTGCCGTTTAGTGCGACTTCCAAACAGTTTTCAAAATAAAATAGTTCATAATTAATTCTTTACAGTCATTTGGAAATGAAAAACAGAAATCAGAAAACAATTTAATTACAAAACACAAATATTTAACACATTTACATATGTCTGTATATGCATGAGTACTAACTATAATATACAGAAATATATGTCTACCCAAAATGTGGTGACTCTGGATCTCTGCCTGCAACTCTCTCTTCAATTTTTTGCTCCTTCAGTATCCCTGTTACCCACGCGCAATAAAAACCGACGCGCTAAGCATATAGCTTAGTGGGTGTACACTAAACTAAATATCGAAATCATAAAATAATTTCATAATAGAAATGTCACGCTACTATCGTATAAAACATTACATTATTCAAATAAATCACCGAAATAAATTATAAGGAATCAGTTTAATAAAAGCATATAAATTCAATCAAAACTTCATACGAAATTCAGGTTTCAATTCTTTTCTAATCATTTCATTCGATTCATTTTCAATTCTGATCCTTTGGTGTACTTAACATAATTCATGACTGGAATATGGGTTGTCCGACCTCAGTGGCTGTCTGTCGAACGTAACTCCCATCCCTAGGACGAATCCTTAGGGTGGTACGTATCTCCCAACCCTAGGACCAAATGTTCGAAACCTAGAGAGGTACATATCTCCCTATCCCAGGAACGAATCCTTAGGAAGGTACGTGTCTCCCTACCCCAAGACGAATCCTTGAGGAGATACGTGTCTCCCTACCCCTTGGACGAATCCATGGAGAGGTACATAATACTACATCAATATCAATATCGGGGCAGTACTGCTAAATGAACCCAGCTGGTATACCAACCTCCTATATCCATATATATGTCCAAGTACCCTAGGACCATTTCAATACAATATTTTCACATAACAACCGAAATTCACAAATCGAATTTAAACTCAATTAATATAAAAATTCAATCAATATTCGGAAAACATATATACCTAATTTCATGAAAAGTCAATGATTTGTTCATTCGATGTTCTGAAACAATTTATTTCAACATATTCAACAAATCAAAATACGATTAAAAATATAATACTCAATATACGATTAAATTAGAAAAATAATATAATCATATATTCACTAAATCACCCAAAAATCTCAAATTCAAATCAAAACACATAAAGACTTCAAAAACATGTGTACACCAACCTGGATACCGTTTTTACGCCTTTTTCCTTCTGAATTTTTCCTTTTTTCTTTCTCTTTCTCTTTTTCCTTTCTTTTTCTTCTCCTTTTCCTTTCCTTTTCTTCTTCTTCCTCTTCTCTTCTTCTCTTCCTCTTCTTCTTCTTCTTCTTTTTCTTCTTCTTCTTCTTCTTCTTCTTCTTCCTTTTCTTTTCTTTCTTTCCTCGGTCTCTCTCTTCTCTTTTCTGGTTTCTAGATTGCTTCCACTGCCTCTTATTTTTTTTTTTATAAAATTTCGGTCGTCGCGACCGTCATCGCGACCTGTGGTCGCGTTGCTCACTGGAGCAATTCCACCGCTTTCATTGCGATTATCCATCGCGGTACTATGGTCGCGCTGGTGGTCACGTTGCTCACTGCCCGAATTTGACATTTTCAACGCGAGCTAGTCAGAGCGATCTGTGGTCGCGGTGACTGGTCACGGTGCTTATTTCCAAAAATCACCATTTTTCACCGCGAGTGACTCATCACGATCTCAGGTCGCGGTGAGAGGTCGCGATACTCACTGCCATATTTTTACCCTTCTCTTCATGCGTTATTTCTGGACCGTTTCATCTGGTCCACCTGAAAACCATAAAAATATACATACATTTAATTACATTTTACACCCCTCAAATCCTAAATTTTATATCCACATTTTCAAAATTAATTATTCGAAATTAGGAATGTTACACCTATGGACCTAATTGGGGAGGCTTTGGTGGTTTTGATCCCTAAAGTGAAAATGCCTGTTAAAGTAGGGATTTTAGGCTAATAAGCGTGTGCAATGTCACATACAAGCTTATTGCTAAGATGTCAGCTATTAGAATGAGAGGCATCCTAGATAGAATAATCTCATATAACCAAAGTGTCTTTGTCCTTGGGCGATTGATAATAGATAACGGGATTGTTGGATTTGAATGTTTGCATTCTTTGAGAAATAGAAAACTGGGTAAAGTTGGTCAAATTGCAGTTAAAATTGACATGAATAAAGTCTACAATAGGGTGGAGTGGAGTTTTATTAACGGTATGATAAGTAAGATGGGTTTTGATAGTGCTTGGATTAATAATATAATGAAGCGTGTGCAGTCAGCCTCCTATTCCTTTTTGCTTAATAGTGAGGTTAAAGGGAATGTGATTTCAAAAAGAGGGCTGAGACAAGGGTGTCCCCTTTTCCCTTTCTTATTCTTATTGTGTGCAAAAGGTTCGTTAGCTCTTTTGTCTCAAGCTGAGAGGGATGGTTGTTTGCATAAGATTAGAGTTGCTAGATCGACCCCATCTATTTCTCATTTACTGTTTGCAGACAGTAGTCTAATTTTGGCTAAGGCCACTAGTGTATAATGTAGATTAATTAAAGGGATTTTGAAACTTTATGAGGAGGCATCGAGGCAATCAATGAATTTTGATAAATCAGTTCTAACTTTTAGTCCCAACACTTCAGTAGCCATTAGAGGTGAGATCAAGGATCTTTTTAATGTTGATGTTGTCTCTTGCCAGGACATGTATCTTGAGCTTCCTTCGATGATTAGTAAGAACAAGAGACAGATCTTTAATTCTATCAAGGATAAGGTTAGGCAGAAGCGGAAAGGGTGGAGGCACAAGTTGTTTTCAGCTAGAGGAATAGAGATTTTGATCAAGGTAGCGGCATAAGCTATCCCAATGTATGCCATGAGCTGTTTTAAGATCCCAGTTTCTTTGACTAATAGGGCTTTAATGATAAGAAAAAGAAAGCTCACTCAATTGCCTGGTCTAAGATGTGCAGCCCAAAAGAAGATGTAAGGATGGGTTTTAGAGCTATTGAGGCTTTCAACCAGGCCTTGTTAGCTAAGCAGGGCTGGAATTGGTGACTAACCTTCAATCTCTCATGGCTAGAGTCTTAAAAGTCAAGTATTTTCCTCGATCCTCTTTCCTTAATTGCGTGATTGGTTGTAGACCCACTTTTGTGTGGATAAGCATATTTTTAGGAAGGAAAGTTTTGTTGAAAGAGGTAAGATGGAGAATTAGAGATTATAAAATTGTGCTTATATATGAGGATAACTGATTGCCTAGAGATTCTGCTTTGATAGCTCCATCTCTTGGGGTGATAACTGAAGGTGTAAGGGTGTTTGGTCTGATTGCTGAGCCCGGGGTCTGGTCTGAAACGCTGGTGAGACAATATTTCACTAGGGATGAAGCTGATATTATTTTGGATATTCCTTTAAGCTCTATCCCTATGGAGAATTCATTGTTATGGCATTTTGATAAGAGAAAGAATTCTCTATTATGAGTGCTTATAAAATAGCTTTAAAGCTAAAAAAAAATAGGAATATGGCTTTCTTGTTCTAAGGGTCCAGCTCCTTTTTAGAAATATTTGTGGAATTTAAAATTACCTAGTAATATAAATTTTTTTGCTGGAAGACCTGTAATGGGATTCTGCCAACTATGGCTTTTCTGCATAAGAAGGGTATTGTGGGTTCTTCAGCTTATCCTCTGTGCTTGAAGGATTCTAAATATATTAAACATATGGTGTGGGGGTGTAAGAGGGTAAGGGATTGGGGGTTGGAATGTCTTTTCTATTTTCAGCTGAAGGAGTTGAAGGTGATGGATTTTTAGGATAGGGTATCTTGGGTTCTTACAGTTGGTGTTGAAGATTTTTCTCTCCAATTTTTGATAATGTCCTAGCTTGTTTGGAGTTATAGGAATCTGTCAATTCATGGGAATTCTAGACCTGTTAACGATAGTTATAGCAGAGAGCTAGTTTTTCTTCTGCAGGATTTCAAAGCCGCTGGTGCCAAGAGAGGCTCTCAATGCTAGAAGCTGAGTCAGAGTGGTAGCTGGGTTCCTCCTGTTGGTGCTGGTTTCAAATTGAATGTATATGCTTCTGTGGATGTTTCTGGAGGTAGATTTGGGGATTGTGTGGTTATGAGAAATGCAGAAAGGGTGTCTTGCCTTACTGCTGCTATCCTGAGTTCTGGTAGTGTGGAGGTGAAGATTGCTAAAGCTAAGGCGTTGGAGGAGGGAATCAAGGTTGCTGTTACTCATGATATTCTTCCTTTAGTGATAGATTCTGATGCTTCTAATGTTGTATCTTTTTGCAATAATTCTATTAGATCTAGAGCTGAAGTTGACAATGTCATCCAGGATGTCAAACAATTATGTGCTGGTTTTGGTTTGGGTTCTATTTCCTTTGTGTCATAATGTTGTAACAATGTGGCTCATGTTATAGCCAAAAAGGTCTTGTCAATTGGTTCTGTTGTTTGGGAATTCTCATACCCTTCCTGGCTCTCTGAGTTAGTTACGGGTGATGTCCCTGGTTGTATTGGCCCTTAGTTGTTCTTTTATAATAGTTTTTTTTTTCAAAATAAAAAAAAAGAGGAGGAATTATAATAAAGTACTCTGGCGTTTAACCATATTGCAATGAAATTATGAATTTAACCTTAATTACACATTAGTACCTTTGATTAACTGATTGACCATTAGAATTGACGGCCAACCAATAGTTAAAAGGATAATATGATCATTTTCACCTTAATTTTTAAAAAAAAATAAAAAAATTTGTTAAAAATTATGAAAGGATTAAATGAATCTCCACTGTCCATCAAGATTGATGATCGATGGAGATTATATTGATAAAAAAATTAAAAAAAATTAAAATTAAAATAAATAAATAAAATTTGTGTTCTTGGTGATGGAGATCCAGAACACAAATTGTGAAAATCTTAAATGAATCTCTACCGTCAATCATAATGGACGGTGGAGATCCAACATGGACCTCCACCAAGAATACAACAAAAAAAATCGTAAATATACTCCATCATTATAAGCAAATCTACTCACATTGATGGAGCAGCTCCATCGCATAACTGCCATTGGTTCACCATTTATATTAAAGATAAAACCCAAAATGATTTCTCAAGAAAGAAGTAAAAAACCTAGGCGGTGATTCCTGGGTTGTGTGGATAAGGATATTGATACAGCTTGAATAATTAGAGAGCGTTTGCTTTCAGTCCAGGTATTCCTTTTTTTTTTCCATCAATTTATTGGTGCCACAGGTAAAGCTTATTCATTTTTTTTTAAAATGTGCACATTAATCTCTAATCTAACAACTAGTCAGGCACTGCCCCTGGCCATTAAAGTTTCTTCGCAGCCCACCAGATTCTTTAAACATCTCCACTCAAAATCTCAATATTTGCCAACTGGGTCTCATCCAAAACCTCCACTAAACCCTATTTGTATTAACTTCTCCAAGAGTGTTCATACACCTGATAAAAAGGTTCGGCTTTTTGAAACCTACAAAATTCTCAAATGGGTATTTTTTTCAAGTCAATGGAGATGAGCGGTTTAGCAAAACCAACAAGTTGGTGCTATGCGTTTAGGATGAAAAGTGATATTAACAATGGTGCTTCGATTAGAGCTATGAGTTTTTCCAACTTGAACGCGTTGAGAGTTGGTGAAAGAAGACGTGATTCAAACGCTGGAAAATCATTTTCTTTGTTAAAATCAAATAAAGCTAAGGAATCAAGAGGGTTGGGCAAAGTGAAAAGCACCAAGACTCAGCAGACATAGATTGTAAGATGGAGCAGATCTTTAGATTATTTATTTATTTACTTATTTTGTCGTGCTCTTGGTGTTCTTGGTGGAGTCCATCATGATTGATGTGTAGGTTAAAAAGAAAACGTATGCAGTGGAGGTTTTAAAAAAAAAATTTCTTTTTACTTTTGAAAACAATTTCCAAGAACCGATTTATTCATATGTGATTTCGAATGATTTAATACCTTTGTTTCGATCTTGATTGTTTGATCCCTTTTATTACCACCAAATCTTTCGAGCTATGACCCGCGGTCTGACAATGCGTGTATGGACACGTCACAGATATAGAGATGGAGGAGAAAAAGACAAGCAAAGAAGACAACACCTTGTTCTTCTATGGCCAGCCGCACCCTACAAGAAAGCGAGAAGAAAATAAAAAATAAAAATAAATAAATAATTTTTTCTTTTCTTTTCTTTGTGTTGGCCTAACTACTCTAGGTTTTTTGCCTAGGGTTTAGTTTTCACTTGCTTGTTTTTTCTAATATAATAACTCTTTTACATCAGTGTCTAAGGTTTAGGTTTGACCAGGTCAAATAGGATTCTTAATATTCTTTAATTTGGTCACCACTAGAATTTGAATTCTTGACCTCTAAGGATAATTAAATAATCTTATTATTTAATCACTTCCTTTTATTTTGTCAAGTGCAATATTGCAACATCCTATTTAATAATTAAATTATTAATCTTTATTTAATTATTAAATTATTAATAAAATAATCATATTATTTAATCAGTCCTCTTTAATTAAAATGTATTACTTTCATAATACTATTAATTGAACTATCCAATTAATTTACCGTGAACCTTGTTACCAACAACCTTAAGGGCTAGTAAAAAGACCTAATGGACCTACAGTTTTCAGCTTCAATAATACTTAGAAATATTAATTAAAACTCTTTAATTAATATTACATAATTATTAACCTCGGAGTTATTCCACTAAAAATCCGAGGCTGAACTCTTGAAACTACAGATATTTTACACTGTCTGAAATCTCAATGTCTATCGATATAGCTAATTACATATGGTGTGATCCTCCACAAGTAGTTCATAGCTAGAGTTGGATCATAATGTCTGTTATACTCCTCTAGTTATATCTTTTCCTTTAAGCACCGTTGATTATCTAATGAACAATTAAATCATATCTTCTTTACTGAAGAAGGAGAGCACTCATAATTGTTCAAGTCCCGAATCAACTCTTAAGGGAACTATTAATCTACTTTAGTCAAGAATGAATGGATTTCGATATTATGTTCAGATATTCCCAACCACAAGCCAAACCGCAACTCCAAAATATGGAGGTATTGATCGAGAAATTACATTTGATTTCACTCACGGTAAATCAAAAGCCACAATCTAACCTGAAGGAGTCGATAAGACACTCAGGATTAAGATCACCCATAAATAGCCATCATATGTCGATATATATAAATCTCATCTACTAAACGGATCTTGGTGAGAGATTCATATAAATCGTGGCCTAGTCTTATATGATCTCATCATATAAGATGTCTTCATTCTCATGCCAACTACATGAGTGGTCTAATATAAGACCATTGTATATTACAGAATGCACCGCAGCAGTAGATCAACTGCAAACTAAATATCTAGCTTTGTTTGCTCTCTACGGACTCTTTAAATTGCAAGTCTCAAAATGAATCCTCTTGTATATGACTCTCATATACTCAGATTGAGATTACATTTTGCAATCTTGGATGTTACGCTCATACTATACAAACGTATAAACTTAAATAAACTACTTTTATTTGAATAAATAATAACTACTTTGATTAATGTTTAATCTCATTTACAATTACAAGGCTTTAGGGAATAAACCCCAACAATCTCGTACTTTAACTAAAGTAGGTGATACATGTCTCGTAAACTTAGACCCACTAAGTGACCTTGAAACACTTTAGCCGTTAAGGCCTTTGTAAATAGATCAGCCAAGTTGTCCTCCGACGTAATCTTCGTCTCAATCACGTCTCATCTCTACATTATCTCTCTGATGAGATGATATTTCCTCTCTATATGCTTCCCTCTTTTATGGCTTCTTGGTTCCTTAGAATTAGCCACAGCACCACTATTATCGTAATAGTGTCAAGGGCTTATCCAGATCTGGAGCCACTTCCAGATCATTTAAGAACTTGTGGAGCCATACAGTCTCTTTAGCAGCTTCACAAGCCGCTACATACTCGGCTTCTATGGTGGAATCAGTAATACAACCTTGTTTGATACCCCTCCATACTATGGCTCCACCACTAAGGGTGAATACTGATCCAGACATGGAGTTTCTAGAATCCTTGTATGACTGAAAATCATAATATGTATATCCTAAAGGGATCAAATCATGCGCGGAATATACTAGCATATAGTTCCTTGTTGTCCGAAGATACTTGAGAATAGTCTTTACAGCAACCCAACGATCTAATCCTTGGTTGGACTGATATCTGCTGGCTACTCCCACCGCGAAATAGATGTCGAGTCTCGTACATAGCATAGCATACATAAGACTACATACTGCTGACGTATAGGGAATATGTCTCATGTCCTCAATTTCTTGAGGTATCTTAGGACACTTTTCGTTAGACAAATAAACTTCATGTATGGAAGGTAAATTACCTTGCTTAGAGTTCTCCATCGAAAATCACACAAGTACATTGTCGATGTACGATGCTTGAGACAATGCTAACAGTTTGTTCTTACAATCCCTTATTAATTGGATTCCTAGAACATAACTTGCATCTCCCAAATCTTTCATTTTAAATGGTTAGCGAGCCAACCCTTTACTTCTGATAACGTTCATATGTCATTCCCAATTAGTAAGATGTCATCAACGTAAAGAACTAGGAATAGTACCTTATTGCCAACAAAGCGCTTGTATACACAAGGTTCATTAACGTTTTACTTAACGCCATAAGTTTTGATATTAGTATTAAACCTTATATCCCAAGATCTAGATGTTTGCTTAAGTCCATAAATGGACCTTTGCGATCTGCAAACCTTTTCCTCTTGATCTTGGGATATGAATATTTCTAGTTGCATCATGTAGATGCTCTCATCAAAGTTGTCATTCCAGAATGCAGTATTGACGTCTATTTGTTATATTTCATAATAGAAATAGGCAGTTATGGATAAGAATATCCTAATACACTTAAACATAGCTACTAGCAAGAAGTTCTCTTCATAATCGACCCCTTCTTTTTGGGTATACCCTTTGCCACTAGCCTTGTCTTGAAGGTCTCTACCTTCATATCTACTTTTCTCTTTCTCTTGTAGATCTACTTACACCCTATGGGTTTTATCCTATCAGGTAAGTCTACAAATTTTCAGACCAAGTTGGAGTACATGGACTCCATCTCGAGATTCATGGTTTTTTGTCATTCCTCTTTGTCAGAATCTTCCATTACATGTCTAAATGACAATAGGTCATCCACACTATCATCGAAAATGACACCCTGTGCCTCTCCAATACCTAAACAGCGTTCAGGTTGTCGTACAACCCTCCCATTACGTCTAGGTGGTAGTGTATCCTAACTAGTAATTGTCTGACTATTAGACGTGGATGGAACAATAATCTTGTTAACAACTTTTGTTGACTGAGCATTGGTCAAACTAGGTTTTAGCTCTTTTAATATGATCTTTGAGAAACGTTGAATTTATAAAAAGAATCCACCTTTGTTTTCTTAAGGATTATAAAAAGAATCCACCTTTAGCTTCTCGAGGGTATCCTACAAATAAGCATACATGTGAACTAAGTTCTAGTTTTCCATTTTTATTCTTCAATACATGTACTGGATATCCTCAAATGTGAAAATATCATAAACTAACTTTACGACCATTCCACACTCTTGAGGAGTCTTAGGAACAGACTTTGATGGAATTAAGTTTAAGATTTATGCTGCTGTTTGCAGTGCATATCCCTATAAGGAATATGGTAATGATGAGAAGCTAATCATAGATCTCACCATTTCTATCAGGGTCCTGTTTCTCTTTTCCTCAACACCATTCTGCTATAGTATTCCTAGATATGTGGGTTGGGATACTATTCATGCTCAACCATGTAGCCTTCAAACTCCTGGTCAAGGTACTCACCTCCACAATCTGATCATAGAGCTTTGATTTTTTTGTTTAATTGGTTTTCAACTTCAGCTCGAAATTTTTTGAACAATTTAAATGTTTCCGAATTTATGTTGCATTAGGTAAACATATATGTATCTTGAGTAATCATCAATAAATGTAACGTAGTACTCATAACCACCTCTAGCTCTAACACTCATTGGTCCGTAGATGTCTGAGTGTATAAGTTCTAATGGTTGTGTGGTTCTAATCCCTTTTCCAGTAAAAGGTCTCTTGGTCATTTTACCTTCTAGACAAGATTTGCAGACAGGTAAAGTGCCGATCTTTAAACCAATTAAAGGTCCGCCTTTTACTAGTCTATCTATTCTATCAAGGTTAATATGGCCGAGCCTTAGATGATATAGATACGTTTCATTTTCTTGAGAAACTTTCTGTCGTTTTGTTTTAGGTTTTTCAGCCTTAAACATTTCAGTGTTAAGCAGTGTTGTATGAAGTCTGACTTCTCCCACTGTTCCTATTGAAATGACATCCCTAGTTCCAACGCGCATTGTGAAAGACCTTTCCTCATACTCTGTCCAATAATCAGTCCAATGTAAAGAAGAATAAATATGGTTAATGGCCCCTGAATCTACTATCAAAGGTAAATAATCATCTTCCACTAAACAAGATTGAATGACAAGTAAATCTAATTTACTTTTCACTTTCTTCTCATTTGAGAGTTGTTCAAGGTACTGTAGACAGCTCCTCTTCCAATGACTAATCTCTTTACAATGAAAACATTTTTCCTTTGCTTTGTCAGTCATGGTGCTCTTTATCTTGGGCTTAGCCTTTGCTTTGCCAGTAGACCTCTTCCTCTTCTTAAAACTAGAAGAAGATGGCTCAGCAACATTTGCTTCGCCGGTCTTACTTTTGATAGCTCATCCTGCGGTTGGTTACAGGATCTGAAGGACATTCCTCCATAAGCATAAATTTAATGTCTTTGTAGACCATAATCGCATTCATTTTATGTTTCCATTTAGTATAGTTATCACCGGTTAATATTTCATTTGCGAGGATTTATAATAAAGCAGAAAACATTGCTGAAATAAACATAAATAAAATGAATAAATATTCATTTCATATATTCATACTATGTACTTAAATTCGGCATGAAATTAAACATAATGCATCCTTAATGAACTAGAAATTTCCCTAAAATAGTTATTATGCCACAACAATCCAACATACCACAAGTGCCTAGGAAGGCTAGATCAAATCCTTACATGTTAGATCGAGACATTCTCAATGGAATGATACACCAGAATGACTCAATATTCTTATATCATTCAATCATCGTTATGTTTATTCGAAATTTTAATTAACTTGTTTAATTTAAATCAATGTGAGTGTGACCAATCATTTTAGATTTCATGAACTTAACTTGAGAATTGCCTGGAAAGGCTAGGTCAATCCCAAAATACATTCAAAAATCCTATCCGTTAGGAAGTCAACCTTGGTATTGACTGTCCTGGACATCTTTCATTAGGAATGATGAAAGGAAAGCCGTCACGAGGCCCCACTCGAGTCTCACAGTGTTGAACTAACGATAGAGACTGTAGGATATAATGTTATATATCCCTCTCCCACTTATATTTATTATTTAGGGTTTTTCTAAATGACGTTGAGTTTTTACACTCTATGTCCCTAGTATTTAATTTAGATTTAACGGCTAATGTAAAATCTAAATTTACTAGATCTTTATTTCGTTAGTAGAATCTAATCCTATTAACATTTAATAAATTACTAATCTTTAAATTTATTATTTGATTTCTAATCTATAGAAACATTCTATAAGATTAGAAATTAATATAAGTGTACCAAGTTTTAACCTATTAAAACTAACTCATATTATTTGGTCCAATTTATTATTGAGGTTTTAATCTAATTAAACATAATAAGTTATTGTGCCTAACTAATCTAATGAATTCAATTAGTGTATTAATGAGAATTACCAAGTTTTTACTCCTAAAAACTAATCTCATTATTTGGCTCAATTATTATTAGGGCTTTAATCAAATTCATCCTAATAAATCATTGAGCTTAACTAATCTGATTAATTAAACATTTTAATTAATGATTAGTTCATTAATGAGAATTACCAAGTTTTTACTCCTAAAAACTAAACTCATTATTGATTGCCAATTATTTGAGTGTTTATCATTTTAATCATAATTAAAATTAAATATATAATTTATGGCAATCATACATGACATATTATAATGCATGTGTAGGAACACCTAATCTAAATGACATTTAAATGTAGGAACATGCTTAATCATTCATCTCATAAATAACAAACATACATGGATGACCGAGTAAATTGAGCTATCTAACTTAAACAAATCTAATTACAAAATTTATACAAGGCATTCATTGGTCTTATTTGTAAATCTTCAACTTCAAGTCTGCCATCTTTCATATTGGGCTTTTATCAAGTCCAACTTGATTTAATTTTAAGTGACTCATCTCATGGATTGGGCCCTAAGGCCCATTACTTAAAATCATAAAACTATCGCGGTCCATGAAGCCTATCAGATTACCCACCTGCATATCTCAAGTCCGCTAACACGAAAAAATTTAAGTGAAGCGAACTTGGACTCATTAGAGCAATTTACATTACTTCTATGGACTACTAACTTTTGAACCACGGCTGCCAGCAGCGATAGCCTTCGTGCACAGCCGCGCAAGACGCGTTTGGGCAGTTTTTCGAGTAATTTTTCGCTTCGCTTTTCTACCATTTATCTAGGTTAATATTCACCAATATTTTTCAGAAAATACACAGAAAAATCACCTGCAAATAATCCACAAGAACAACCCCAAAACCTATCGGGCAGTTTTAGGTCTGCAGGACCGTCTGCTTGCAGCGGTGTGTGTTTATAGTGTTGTTTGTGCTGTTGTCTTCTTCTGGATCTCTTCTTTCCAACTGTTTTTGAGTCGCCTCAATCGAACACCATTTGCTATGGTTCCGCATCAATTAATTACAGGATGTTCAAAACAACCATTAATAGTTTCGGCCATGGCAAAAAAAATAAATCGAAACCCAATTCACTATAAAATATTACGACCATCCATGTTTATATATTAATAATTACATATATAATACATACAACCTTTAGATCGTGCCTACACATGTGATAACAAATCAAAATAATCATATATATATATATATAATATATCAAGAACAATAAACAAAAATACGTTATTTTTCGCATATGAATAAAATCAAGAACACCTAGCTCTCATACCAATTGTAGATTAAAAATAAAATGTATGCAGCGAAGGTTTTAATTTTTTTTTTTTTTTTTTTTTTACTTCTGAAAACACTTTTCAAGAACCAATTTATTCATATGCGATTTCGAACGATTTAATACATTTGTTTCATTCTTGATTGTTTGATCCCTTTTGTTACCATCAAATCTTTCGAGCTATAACCTGCGGTCTGACAACGTGTGTATGGGCACGTCATAGATACAGAGATAGAGGAGGAAAAAACAAGCAAAGAAGACAACACTTTGTTCTTTTACGGCCGGCCGCACCCTGCAAGAAAGCAAGAAGAAAAAAAAAACTTTTTTATTTTCTTTTCTTTGTGTTGGCCGAACTCCTCTAGGTTTTGTGCCTAAGGTTAGGTTTTCACTTGCTTGTTTTTTCTGATATAATGACTCTTTTATATCAGTCTCTAGGGTTTAAGTTTGACCAAATTAAATAGTATTCTAAATCCTATTTAATTTGATCACCACTAGAATTTGAATTCTTGATCTCTAAGGACAATTAAATAATTTTATTATTTAATCACTCCATTTTATTTTGTCAAGTTCGATATTGCAACCTTTTATTTAACAATTAAATTATTAATCTTTATTTAATTATTAAATCATTAATTAAATAATCATATTATTTAATCAATCCTCTTTAATTAAAATGTATTACTTTCGTAATACTATTAATTGAACTATCCAATTAATTTACCGTGAACCTTACTACCAACAACCTTAAGGGCTAGTAAGGAGACCTAAAGGACCTACAGTTTTGAGCTCCAATAATACTTAGAAATATTAATTAAAACTCTTTAATTAATATTGCATAATTATTAACCTCGGAGTTATTCTACTAAAAACCCGATGCTGAACTCTCGAAACTGCAAATGTTTTACATAGTCTGAAATCTCAGTGTCCATCAATATAGCTAATTACATATGGTGTGATCCTTTACAAATATTTCATAGCTAGAGTTGGGTCATAATGTCCGTTATATCCCTCTAGTTATATCTTTTCCTTTAAGCGTTGTTGATTCTCTAATGAATAATTAAATTCTATCTTCCTTACGGAAGAAAGAGATTGCTCATAATTATTAATATCTCGAATCAACCATTAAAGGAACTACTCATCTAATTCAGTCAAGAAGGAGTGGATTCTGATATTGTGTTCAGATAGTCTCAGCCACAAGCCAAACCGCAACTCTAAAATATGGAGATATTGATCGAGAAAATTACATTTGATATCACTCATGGTAAATCAAAAGCCACGATCTAACCTAAAGGACTCGATAAGACACTCAGGATTAAGATCACCTATAAATAGCCATCATATGTCGATATATATGAATCTCATCTACTAAACGGATCTTGGTGAGAGATTCATATAAATCGTGGCCCAGTCCTATATGACCTCATCATATAAGGTGTCTTCATTCTCATGTCAACTGCATAAGTGGTCTAGGATAAAATCACTATGCATTACAGAATGGACTGCAGCAATAGATCAACAGCAAAATAAGTACCCATCTTTTTTTACTTTCTACGAACTCTTTAGATTGCAAGTTTCAAAATGAATCCTCTTGTATATGACTCTAATATACTTATATTGATATTACATTTTACAATCTTGAATGTTACGCGCATATTATATAAACGTATGAACTTAAATAAACTACTTTTATTTGAATGAATAATAAGTACTTTTATTAATGTTTAATCTCATTTACAATTACAAGTCTTTAGGTAATAAACCCTAACATAATGGACGGTGGATATTATATTGATAAAAAAAATTTTAAAAAAAATTAAAATAAAAAAAATAAAAAAAATTGTGTTCTTGGTGTTCTTGGTGGTGGAGATCCAATAGAGATTCATTTAATCTTTTAACAATTTTTTTTATTTTTAAAAAAAAATTAAAGTGAAAATGATTATATTATCCTTTGACTATTGGTTGACCGTCAATTCTAACGGTCAACCAGTTAGTCAAAGTTACTAACATGTAATTAAAGTTAAACTCGCAATTTTATTTAAACTCCTGATTTTATTGCAATATGACCAAATATTATTGTATTTTATTATAATTCGGCCAAAAAACAACTCTCCAAAATATGACAAAACCTTTCTATAAATAAGATTTTTGATGAATCTCTAAAATTCTACTGATTTATCTGCATATATATATATATATATATATATATATATATATATATATAGTCTTATTGTATATACCAAGAAGGTTAATTATTAAACATATACCTAAAATCAATTAGATTGAAGATTAATGACCGAGATTATAATTAACGTCCAATATAATGATGTGGGTGTTTTTCTTTTATAAATATATATATATATATACACACACACACATCAATTTTAATAGACAGCTAATTAAATAAAGAAGGAGTTACACACAACCTACCTAAGGTTTATTTTTTCACTTCCATAAATAACTTTATAATCAATTAACACAAAACATCATCGTCGTTAGTCAACTCTAGTTAGTTTTAACTACTAAAAGGGTATTTGATATTTCATTTTATGTTTTTAAAATATTTAAAATAAAATAAATATATATATAATTTTGGATCTCCGCCTTCCATCTAATGGAGGGTGGAGATCAAATATATTTTTTTAAATTCAAATATTATTTTTTAAAAAAATTTAAAAAAATAGAAAAGAAATTCACGGTGGAGATCTCATCTAAGATCTTCACCTTAAGAGACAATGGAGATCAGATCTAGTCTCCATCAATGGAGAGCAGACCTAGTCTCCATCAATGGAGAGCAGACCTAGTCTCCATCAGAGACAAAATCGATAGAGATCTCATCTTCGTCGATGGTCGAGGGAGACGAGACCTTTATCCATCTTGTCTCCATCGATAGAGACGAAATCTCCATTGATAGAGACCAGACCTGGTCTTGATAGAGACGACGATGTCTTTATCGTTATTGTCTCCATCCTCTACCAGGTTGGGGGAGATCCCATCTAGGATCTCCGCCAATTTTTTTTATTTTTTTTTTTAAATATGGATGGTGGTGATCCATTTCCTTTATTTTTTTCAGATCATTCATTTTTTTAGAACAAATTACACAAAACCTATATGAGGTTTGTCTTGTTGCAAGCGGAAAGCACTTTACAACATTTTTGGACATAACCTACTTGTCGTTACATAAAGACCGTTAACGTTAAGTCACTTAAGGGCAATTTTGTACTTTTGACATTTTTTAACATAACACGTGACTAAAGCTTATGTTTATTAAATTGATTTGACTATTTTATATTAAATTAAAATTCAAAATTAATTAATGAACTATTGAAAAATTATCAATTTGGTTCCTAACGTTTGAAAAATTATCAATTTTTTAAATCAGTTTCATTTATTAGTATCCTTGGGCCCTAATATTCTGGAAATGTATTAATTTGATCCTTCTGTGAGTCAACCATTAGTCAAACTTAACTGTTTTATGGGTATTTTTATCTTTTAATCTACCCATAATTAAAAATTTAAATAAATTAAAAAATTAAAAAAAATTAAATTGATGGATGGTGGAAATTATATTGAAATTTTTTTTAAAAACTGAAAATTGAAAAATTAAATTTTTTTTCAATTAAATTTTTTTTTTTTTTTGCTCTTAATAAAAAAAATTAAAAAAACTTGATGTTATGGATCTCCACCAAGAACAACAACAAAAAAATTGAGGTTCAAGATCTGGTTTCGTTCTTCAACGAACCCAAAAATTGTGTTTGTCGAAGAATGAACCCAGTTTCTAAGTTCATTGAAGATGAACCCAGATCTTCAACCTCAGTTTTTTTTTTTTTTTTTTTTTTTTTCTTGCTTTTCTTGGTGGAGATCCATGGTATTGATGGACGGTAGAGATCCAATCTGGATTTTCACCAAGAATATCAAGTTTTTAAAATATATATATATATATATATATATATATATATATATATATATATATATATATATATATGAACAGTAAAAAAATTAAAATTTGATTTTTAATCTTTTTTAAAATTTGAGGTTAAAATTATAATTTTAACTTATTTAAATGGAATCAAGGGTAAATCAGTCTTTTTACAAATTCTATGAGGTTTGACCGTTAAAAATTTAGTCAAAGGAACCAAATTGATACATTTCTAGAATGCTAAGGCTCAAGGATACTAATAAACGAAACTGATTTTAAAAATTAATAATTTCCTAAAAGTTGGAGACCAAATTGATAATCGCCCTTAACTATTAGAATTTGAAGGGTCTTTTCCCTTCACGCGAATCCACAAGCCATTGCTTTCTAACTTTTAACCCTAAACAACTCTCTCCCTCTCTATTTTTTTTCTCTCTCTCTAATATCATGGGATCAAGAACTGGTTGAGTCGTTTTTCGACCGTGAGTGTTGAACCAATCACGGTTCTAGGGTCGACTTTCGCATCCTTGGTGGTGGTTAAGTGGAGGAGCACTGTGACTGTTCATTTCGTGGCTTGTAAGGTATGAAGACTGTTTTGTTTTTGCATGTCAACTCTTTTGTGGTTATTTTTGTGTTTGATTTTCATTCCACGATCTACAATTATTATTATTATTATTATTATATTATTTTCTTTGGATAAAATCGTAATTATATGTGTTTAATACTATTGAGAGGTATTTTGGACTTTACATATAATTTAGAAGTCAACCGTTAAAACTAACTAGAGTTGATTAAGAGTAAGGGAATTTGTGTCAATTGACCATAAAATTATATATTGAAGTAAAGTGGCAAAACTGGTAGCTTGTATGTAATTCTTTCTTAAATAAATGTAATAGGTTACAATTCGTCATGCTATATTGCGCCATTTAGTTATGTGTATTTAGCAGTAATTTTGAAAGACAAACCCAAGTGGCCATCCCGGCTCTGAAAGTAGAAAATATATAAAAATGGGCCGATATAGAACTCTTCGGTCCTACTCGCATAGTTCCTAGCTATGTCGTTTTGGCTTGTACGTAGCTTCTCCGCCGTCGTTTTAAGTCAAAAACTGACTATAATTTTTTATCAGGATAATTAAACAAGCGAACACTGTAATTGAAATTTGTTTAATATATTGTAATTCACATTATATAATGAAGTTACTTGATTCTTCAAAAGGCTTGGTTTGTTTTATATATGCATGTAGCTTCTGTTTTGTATGGAGGAGACGGAAAAATATATAGTATAGTTTGTTTAATTTCTTGATATATAGTATTCTCTTTTTCTAGTTTTTTGAAGAGTTGTATTTTATGCTGTTTAAAAATGTTCTTATAAATTATAGTCATTATATATTGAAAATCTTAAACTTGTTAAATTGTACTAATCGAAACAATCGATCACTTGTTTTCAACTCTTACATAATTTACGATATCCATCTTATGAATTTTACGATTGTTATTGTATACTTATTTTATCATTTAAGGTGATAAATGCTATATAGGATATTTTATAATGAAAAATAAATGATCAAAACCTACTAATAGCATTTCTATTTTTTTTAATATATTATTGTTAACAATATTCTTCCTATAAAATAAAAAGTTTACCAATCAAAATTTTATTAACTATAAAGACATATTTGAAAAATAAACATATACTTGTCAAAAAAATAAAAAAATAAACATATAGAAAATAAATTATTAACTTTGTATGAAATTATACTAAATATCGAGATATCTTATTTTTTCCATCAAAATATTTTTTTCAGTAGTCAAAGAACTAGGAATTGACCTATTTAATTAATATTAGTGGCTTGAAAACCAATTTAATTAATTTTGAAGAATTTTTTTTGGGAAATTAGTTTAATTGCAACAATAATAATTTTTGAAGGGCGTTGCATATAATGGCATTGTCAATCCATAAACTTTAATGAAACAAAGAACCAGCATGTGTATTTCGTCGTATAATTAATAGCTTGATCAATAGAATGCAAGATTTATTAATATTCGCTGAGTTTTTTTTTTTTTTTTCCCTTTATTGCGACTGGGAATTTTTGTTGTACAAGGCAGGCATGGGTCTTCAAAGATCCAATAGACACAAAATAAATGTTATTTATTTATTTATTTATTTATTATTATTATTGACTGGTGTGTACATGGCCATCAATCTCCTGCTTTAAAAGATGAAAACGTCGATTTGGTCTAATAAATATTTAATGATTAATGAGGAGAATAATGCACCAACCAATTTCATCATTTTTAGATAATGTTCTAATAATAACTTCATGTTATCATTGTAAACCTTCACAATATAATATTCATTTATGTTTCAAAAAAATTATATATAAAAAATTCGTTTAATTAGTTAATTATATGTGCATATGTAATAAAATTTTTATATCATGACTTTCGTTTTTTTTTTTTTTTTAATAATACTACACATCCCACCTTAAATTCTACCGTGTATCTGAACTAATGAAGTGTCCAACTAAGTGGGAATCTGAGTGGGATGTACATAATTACACTTTTTTTTTTTTTTAATGGAAGAAATATATCAATTTTGTCATTATAGTAGTTTATATAATCCTTGTATTTAGTTATTTTGTAATGATAAGAGTTAATTTCAAACTTTTGTCTATAAACCCAAATTGCCACCAAATCAATCCTTTTTTAATCATATAATATTAGCCAAGAAACCATTTAAAAAGAGAAGTAACCCAAAATACAAAAATTAACAAAGAAATATAAACTAAAAGCAGAAAAACTAGCTATCCATTTAAAGTTTTCAACAGCTCATAAAATTGGAAAAAAGAAAAGAAAAAGGAAAGCCAATGTTTGCAAGTAGGTGACATGAGCTTTTCCACCCACTAGAAAAGTGCTTAAAAAACACACAAACAACAACAGAAGAAGGGGAAAAAAAAAACATAAATGAGGAAATTAAACTAATCTCCACTTAGACAAAAGTCCTAATAAAAACCCTAAAAAAAACCACAAAGTTAAATTTAGAAGGCAAAGGAGATTATCATCAACCCTTCAACTATAATATAAAGTCTTTTATGTTTTTTTTCTGCTTTTCTTGATCTCTGTATTTATGGAAGTCAATACCCGAACCTCTAATCCTCTTGTAGACTTCTTTCCAGTACTGTTAACTTCTTGAACAAACACCACCATATATATATATATAGCCAAAAAAAGGATCATATAAGGTGCGCTCTTGACTTCACTCCATTTTCTTGTATAAAGCTGAAATTCTCCTCACCACCTTTGTTGTTTTTGATATTCTTCTCTTCTTTTTTCTTTTTTTTCCCTTCTTCTGTTGGTAACTGCAACAACAACAAAAATGTATAAAATATTACCCTTTACGTCCAAAACTAATATACTTATCGCGTAAATTAAGTCTACCGATATCATATATAAATATAGATACAAAACACACACACACACACACACACACACACACACACATATATATATATATATATATATTAAATATTTAAGATCTCTTTATAGAAATGTCTTAACTTTAAGTAACGGGTAAAGGTCTAAACATTGATATTTGATCTCCCAATATGCACAAAATCAGTAAATTGAGGAGGGAATTTGAAAGGAAGAAGAAACAAATTACCTAGAAATATTGAAGCTCATGCATTCTCGCCTGACAATGAAGCCTTTATCCTCTCAACAGTGCAAGCAATCAAATTGTTAACAGTTGCAACAGACCCAAGAGAGAGTTTTGCTGTTGGAACCGAATCAACTAAAATCTGAAAGGCAACAGTGAGTAGAGAACCGCCAGATGCAGCTTCACCGATGCTGCCTCCAAGCACGGTGGTTCCATCGGGGAGAATTGCGAATCCAGAGGGCAGAAGCGCGACGTAATCAGGGTCTCCACCATTCAGTACAACATTCATTGCAACAATATCAACAGGAGCATAAATCACGAAAGCAGCCGTTGGATCGGTGCAACTCTCTTGTAAAATCAACATGTTGCTCTGGCTTGAATTTGCACTCTACAATCAAAGTTAATTACGAGAGATGATTAATCAGTTAAATAATAATTTGGGATCTTATAAATAAGTGAATAAAACAGTAAAAAATTGATAATTTGTTTAGGAGGACTCACGTTCACTCGAAGTAAAGACACGCAGTTGCCGGTGTCACGGCCATTAGCAATATGTGCCATTTCCTGGACAACTCCGCCATTTGAAAGAATATCCCACTGCAATTGTGAGAAATAAATTTAGAACTAAATTTCTTCAATAATATAAATGTAAAATCACTTTATTTTTCATTTAAAATTTGGAGAAATCACAGCATCTTTATGCACAATACTAAAGAAATTTCCAAATATAAATCAGGCACGTTAGGAGCTTATACTAGAGATATTATAAAAAATGATCATATCTATCAATTTTATGCATTAATCAACGGAGAAAATAGATCAGTTGGTTAGACTGCTTGTAGTAAATTAAAAGGTAATTGTTTTTCGCATTAATATACTCAATCCTGGCCAAAAATTTCAAGAAACTTCTTAGAATTAAAGCATCAAGGTAATTAGATTTCATATTACCTCATTTCGGGTATTCTCATCACGAAGGAAGTCGAAAACCCTTTTCGGTGGAACAGGAAGCCAGAAAGAAGTTGCAGCACTCAGGACAATGCCAGGAGGTCTGCCTGGATCATCTACGCTCTTTCTGGTCATGACTCTCACATCATCAGCTCCGGTTCCTGATAGTGTCGTCCATGTATGAGCAGTGGAGGCACTCACTCCAGCACAAAAACTTATCACCATTCTTTCTGCCAACTTCAGCATACTCTTTCTCCCATCTTGATTTGTTATCACTAAAACAATAACATCATTAACAAGTGTGCAAATAATATCAATTGTTCTTCGCCTAATGTTGACATGCTCTAATCATATAAGGACTACGATCACGTCTTTCAAAATGTTTTAAAAGAAATTTTAATTCATTTAAAATATCAGATATAGTTAGAATCAATCAGATTCGAATGTAATTTATTAAATTAGTAAGAAATCCAACATATAAGGTAAGGGTAAACGTTAATTGACAAGACCTAAAAATATAATGATTTTAGTAAAAAACTGAAAAAAGTAATAATAATAATAATATTACCACCGACATCTCCGGTAGGAATGTTTGTTGCCATGACACTTGCGAGCCGTTCACACTGTCGGTCTAGGGTAGCAACCCAACGTTTTGCCCCAAAAGCATTGCCAGAGCTAACCAGCTGCTTGTAGAGATTATGTACACCCCTATCATCAACCTCAACATTCTCAACCCATGTAACCTAAAGCATATATAAAAGATAAATTTTAAGATGTAGAGTGAGTAAACTAATGGTAGAATAATGTCAATTAAATTAAAGTTGTTAATTCAATTAATTAATTAATAATCCAATAATTTCTTACCTTAGAGTATCCATTGGGCATTTCCTGAATTAAACATCCAGATGGCCTTCTTCTACATCTAACAGCTGGACTAGGTCGTAAATTGTCCAAGGAAACATCAACCACTGCCCAGGTACCATCTCCATGCTGCTTGCAGTACCTCACAAAATAACTCTCTCGAGTTGGAACTAGTGGTGAAGGTACTTGAAATTCAGCTGTCATCTGGAAATTCAAAGATTGAACACATATAATTAAGTATCCTATATAGAATAGATTTCATATTTATTATTGAATATTCATTTGTATAAATTAAGTATCTTAGTAACATTAATTTGGCGTGTAGAGTTCAATTGAATTGAATTACTAGTAATAGAGATTGTATAGATGGTAGAATAAACTTGACAGAATTAATTCGGATCGGATAATAATATTACACATTATACCTTTACTATATATGAGTTTCGGAATAATTCAATAAAGTTCAATTTGGTCCACTCTATCTTATAATCAAATCTGGTCTTTAGGGTTTGTGTCCCATGAATGTTACCTCTTCATTTCACATAAATGAAACAAAATTAAGCATAATATTCCTTGCATGTATGGGTGTCACCTTTAAAGTAATGGGACAAAAAAAAGAGAAGCGAAATCATCCACAGCATTAATAAGAAAAATCATATTACCACTTGCAGGGCACCATTGTAGTTTCCTGCAACACCTGTAGATAGTACTTCTAGAGTCATAGCTCGAGACACAATGCCGGAGAACACAGTAGACCACTGATTCTGCATATTGGAAAAGAATTGATTCCATCACATATTAAATCATTGTACCAAATTAAAGAAACCCTAAACGATAGTAATGTTGTTATGGAAGAAACAATTAATTAACCATACCACATCCATCAGAATTTCAACAAGACTAATGTGGTTCATGATAACAACAGCAGTTTCTCGCGAAGCCTCGCATTTGAATCCAGCTGGTTTAGGTCCGAGCCCTCGGGGAAATGTTCGAATATATTCGTCTTCGTTTAGCACACAGGTCGTGCCATCAAGGCTGGTCATCCACAAGGGTTCACCCATCTGGGCAATTCTAATTAGTTCCTCCATTGCTGCAACAGCTAGCTCGATTATCATCGGCTTATCGGCCTCTGTTGGAGCACTGATGGACCTAAGAAGGTCTGCTGCTCCAAACATCTCCCCTCCCATGCCTGGTTGCCCACCAAAGTTACCCACTCCAAGTTCAAGTGGCCTAGTAGGGGCCGAAGGAGAGATGAGTGGGTAGTTCACCACAGGCTTGCCAACATATTTCGCCGCAATGGACGAGATGCGATCAATCTAAGTATGAAACAGACACAATTTGGATTATGGTGTTAAGTATAAGAAATTAATTGATTGACAAACCATTAAGAATTTAATCCAGATACGTACCTCTTCTCTTAAGCGAGCATTTTCAAGCCTTAAATGGTGTTCATCAAAAGACATCTCTCCTATAGCAGTAGGTCCTCCACAGTTGGGACATGAGGCATTGCCTAGAGCTTCTCTGTACCTCATGTTGTCAGCCCTAAGCTTTTCGTTCTCGGTGCGAAGCTGAGTGTTTTCATGCCGCTCATGCTGGGTCTATTAAGAGAAAATAGACAAGGTTAATTAGCAAAATATCTGACCATTAGAGAAGACAAAGTTATTGTAACGGCCCCCCGTGATGTGAAATAAAGAATAGATAATAAATCCAATGTATAAAACAGTAAATGGCGAGGACATAATTTGTAAAGAGCAGGCTAATGTTATGCAAGTACAGGCGTTATATACCTTCATTTGGGTGCGTTTGTTTTGGAACCAAAATTTGACTTGCAATGGCTCCAACCCTAATTCACGGCTCAGTTCTTTTCTCTGCTTGTCATCTGGATGTGGACACTCTTTGAAGAAACTAATAATATGAAAAAAGAAAAAAAAATTCAAAATATGATGAAATATTAAGAGTTTATGAAATATGTTTAACAATATAAATATATATTCAGAGCTTACGCTTCCATTTCTTGGATCTGATGCTGGGTATGGCGATGGTATCGCTTCTTCTTTGGACGCTGCTGATCTTGATCGTCGCCGGAGGCGCCGCCTTCTTGGTTTTCGCTACCGGATTTAGTACTATCGAACTCTTCATCTCTTAAACGGGCGATTTCGCTTTCGGATGGGGTGTTTTGGACCATGTCTAAAGGGAGAAGCTGGCCTTCCAACATGTTTGGCTGGAACATATCTCAGATCTTTAAGATTCCGGAAGCTTATGGTTTTTCAAATCTAACAACAGAATGGAAATTTCCACTCAAAAGAGAAATGCAAAACCCATCTATGTCTCATCAACACACGTACACAGATATATGTATGTACGTATGAGATTATGAGAACACTCCAATAGAAGGAAATTTTGCTTGCAGAACTGATATAGTGGGCAAGGAAATAAAAAAAATAAAAATAAAAACCCTATCTATCAATTTGTACATTTAAAATAAAAAATCGACAAAGTTTTGAAGATTCATGTCGAGATAAAAATGAAATGATATGGAGTTAGGTTTTATAAGATGACTTTCTCTCTATCTGACCTCTTTTTGTGTGCAGAGCAAAAGACTTTACGCGTTTTGCAAATATCGAGAAGGATTTTACTTGAAATATCAAATTAATTTTACTAACACCAGATCACTGATATAATACACATGTTAGGTTCTTAACATAAGAAAATGAACGAAAAATCAGATGTTTATGTTACAATGAACCCAGAGCCATACATAATTACATGATTAGAGTAAAACAGACAACAAAAGAAAATTTTAGATGAAGACTAAGACAGAGAAATTAAACTCAAATCCTCACCTGACCGAGGCTAAGTCCTGATGATGATCCAATCCCACCGACATTACCGTTCCGACCGATCATTGACGGCATGTTTCTCGCCGGAATCATAACTCCGGTTGGCATATTTTCCAACCCAAAACCCTATGTGAGCACAACCACACTCTTATTAATATCAACTACTCTCCTCAGTGGCGTCAGGTTTGGGATTTATATAGAAATTGGGAAGACAGGTTTTGTTAGATTATTACAAGTGAAAAAACAGGCAGCTGACTATGGTTTTTTTTTTTTTTTTTTGTCTCTGGCCGCTGAAAATATCTCTTTTTTGTCTCTCTATTTCACTTGAATCTATCCGATTCTTACGTGCCAGTACACGAGAATGGAATATTACTAGGGAAATAGAGTTGACAATTTGATACGATAAAAAAAAAATAAAAAAAAACCAAAATAACGCACAACAATTATCACGGAGAATCCAACTATGCCTTCTCTGTATATCTCAGAAACCGGCCTTCGCTTCCCTTTCTGGTCTCTAGCTCTATCTGCAGTACCAACAACAGAATAAAAACGTAAAACAAAAGAGAATCGGAAAATTATGGTAGTGATTTTGGGAACACTAAATCCTATATTAGATTCAGTAAACGATCATGGGTTTGTAAAACCACTGATCCTCAAGAAAGCTAAATATAGAGAAGAGTATAACACTGAATAATACTGAAAAACATTTGCTTGCAGAAAGATTGTTAACCTACCACGAAACAGCCCCCTTAAAAAGCCCTAAAAAGAGCCCCCAGGAAAAGTGACTGGTTTGGATCTGCTCTGGGTCACCTGTTTTGCCAGAAAACTGCTGCTTAATGCTCAAAGTGATTTGATAATGTGTTTTTATACTGGCTTTTTTGGTAAGGAGATTTTTAGAGAGATAGGGCAACAACAACAGCAACAAAGAAAAAAATATATAAAAATAAGAAAAATACGAAAAAAAAATATATAGAAAAAAAAAAGAAGACAAAAATGAAAAAAGAAGGAGAATCAAAAAGGAAGAGAGAGAGACTCCAATGGTGAAGTGGATAAAAGAGAAGGAGGAAGAGGGAACAGATGGAGAAAATGTGGTAGCGAAGAGTTATTGCAGAGCGTATTAAGAGGGTGCAATAGCATTTAATGGTGGAGAGGTGTAATTGCTATGGAGGGGAGAGAAAGTATTTTGTGTTTTTATTTTTATTTTTTATTTTTTTTATTTCTTTTCTCTTGTAGAGTGTATGGTGCAACGAATGACGGCTACCAAACTGTATAATTTTCCCATCGCTTTTTAACATTAATTTTAAAAAAAAATTATTCATCTCCTACTACTGTACTACAACATATATATTATGTTTTTTTTTTTTTTTTTGTTATCTTTACAAATTATGCATTTGAAACTACAAAAAAGATGATTATATAGTTCATTGTACCTCCCTCAAGTAGAGGAATCAACGAAGATTTTTTTGTGGATTATATGATTTGTTTAATATTACAAGTTATAAATTGTATGGGTGTGGCATGCATGCACAATATGAAGACTGCTTTAAACTTTAATGTGAAGATTCAATAGAAATGCTAATCTCAAAGCTTGATCTAACTAAGATTTAATTGTCTGTATTTGGTTGGTATATTACAAGGTTGTACAATAAAATTATATGTATAGTTAATAAGAGTTTGATACGATCAATATTTCACACGTGTCTCTTCGTTGTCAATATACTATGAGAGATACGGATCTAGATATGAATTCGATCACATTCCTTTAAAGGGAGAATCGAATTAAGAGACTTAAAGAAGACATAAGTGTGGGGAGCATATATACCACCGGGCTGGTCAATCTCATCTTGTCCACGGCGTGTGCACTCTTGAACTTTATGGATTCACGTGTATACTTTATTGATCCATTTTTTTTACCATACATATTCAATAGAAATGCCAAATTTCATTGTTTGATCTAACTATGATTTAATTGTCTGTTTTTGGTGGGTATATTACAAGGTTGTACAAAAAATTATATGTATAATTAATAAGAGTTTGATCCATTGATCGATGTTTCGCACGTGTCTCTTCGTTGTCAATATATTTAATTTGGGAGATATAGATCTGTATATGATTCAGATCATTCCTTTAATAGGGAGAAACGAATCAAGAGACTAAAAATTATAATAACTGTGAAGAGCGTACCACTGTCTACGGTGCGTACTCTTTTTAACCTTGTGGATTTGCTTGTGTGCTTTATTGATCCAGTTTTTACCATACATATTTAATAGAAATGCCAAATCTCAATATTTGATCTAAGCAAGATTTAATTATTTGTTTTTGGTTAGTATATTACAAGGTTGTATAAAAAATTATATGTATAATTAATAAGAGTAATTTGATCCATTGATCAATGTTCCGCTCGTGTCTCTTCATTTTCAATATATTTTGGGAGATATAGATCTGGATATATATCCTATTACATTCCTTTAATGGGAGAATCGAATCAAGGGACTTAAATATATAATTTTTTGTACAACCTTGCAATATACCAACCAAAAACAGACTATTAAATCTTAGTTAGATCAAACACTGCAATTTGGCATTTCTATTGAATCTATATGGTAAAAAATGGATCAATAAAGCACACACGCTAATCCATAAGGTTCAAGAGTGCACACATCAAAGATAATATGATACTGGTATAGAGGTATGCTACTCGCACTTACATTTTAAATTTGTAAGTTCGAATCATGTCTCTATCTATCAAATCTCAAATTAATTGTAATAGTTTAAAAAAAAAAAAGAATGAACAAATGTAACCAGTACTTTTTCATTCTAATTTTCTCTTTATGTTATTTCTCTTTATCTTGGTCCATAGTATACCAATTGTTTCACTTTCTATATAGTAGGAGTTTGGTGAATTCATCTCTCTCTGTCATTTTATTATTACTGTATTTTTACTTTACTTCCAGTTCTCTTTAAAATGTTTAAATGACAACTTAACTGAAAATGACATTAAAAGTGAAGTCGAGAGATTTATTCAATTTCTGCTTAAAATTTTCAATTGGTAAAAATTAATTAATAACATCTTCATCTAATAATTCAATTAAATTAATTATTATGTTTATGCTATATATGCCTTAAAGGGAGTTGGTGAGAACTCTTGCATTGGAAGCAAGATGTGTAGTACATCTAATTTTTAATTTTTTTTAATCACTTATAATATTTAATTAATATAGGATTAAATAACAACATCACGAAATATTTTTCCAATTATACTACTTGTAAAAGACAAGTACCGTACAATTTCCACTTAGTTTTTAATTAATAATAACAAATATAGCTAATTAGCGTTTGATCAATGACCTAAAATCACAATTCACCGGTGGATTCATTGTGTTTTGAGATATTTAAGCAAAACGAGGAAATGATACGCGTGGAGTGGTCGTGAATTAGTTGTAGTACTAGTTGAGGAAGAGATTTATTTATTTATTTTAAATATAAATTTATTTTTTCTTCCAGTAATATCAAACGTAAGTTGCTTGGTCTAAACTAATGATCGTACCAATAAAATTTGACTCCACATTCAATACATAATTTTTGGTCTTCCTGAACTTTTTATAAGTAAATCAATTTGATTGCTAAAATATTATTCTTGTAACTTATCGCCTCCGTGACTGCAAATAATGATTAAAAAAATTGAGGTTTTCATTGATGACCACTTTGTACACACACCATTAAAAGGAAAAAATGGACCTAAAAATTATGTATGGAATTAAATGAACCCGAGAGCAATAATCTTTAATGTTTGATTTTGATATGAAAATTTGGTCTGTCAAGTAATAATATAAATGTCAATTATAGAGAAGGAAACAAATTTGAAGGATAAGAACTAATCATAAATATTCTTTCAAAAAAAAAAAAGAACTAATCATAAATATTGTTTCAAATGTAATGCATTTATTTATATAAAGAAGGTGAAATGAAATAAATGTACATGTAGATCACGTAACACTTGTCTGTCACGCTACACAATGACAGCACCAATAACGACTTTGAATTTTGTAGAAAAATGGTTAATTTATGATCCTCGTCGACCACTATAGACCTAATCTTATAATTATACATATCTATCTTTGTTGAAGAATGTCGAAACAATACCATATCATAAAACACGGGAAAAGAATGTTCTGCAATTACTCACAACAGTCTACATTTTTTTAAAAAATTTAAAATAATTTAAACGAATCCGATCAACGACTCGTGATATCTTATCGTAACGGAATTAATGATTAAAAACATAACCATGTCAAGATGCCTAATAGAATAGAGGAATCAATGTCCCAAGACAATAATCACATTATTTAATTAGTTATATAAATTAAAATTTGTCATTGTCATGGATATTGTAATTTATCAACTTTCCATATTTAAATTTTTTTACTTTAGAATTGACTTTACATGAAAACGCAATAGCCATGTGTGGTTGGTTGACATCAAGCCATAGGCCTTGAAAGGAAATTTAATTTGTGCAGTTATTCTTCCAAAAAAAGGCATATATATATATATATATATATATATATATATATATATATATATATATATATATATATATATATATATCTTGTGATAAAATCTATCCATGTGAAGAAGGTTTGAAATATTGAATAATATATATCCCTCGATTAAGAAAGGGAAATTATATTAGGCTGTATTACTCATGCATGACGTGAACTTTCTTTATAAAATTTACTTGTCATATATACTCACTTTTCCATACATAGAGATAGAGTTATATGATTATCATCCAAATAGCTACCAAAATTGGTGGGTAACACGCAGGGGTGGGGCCAACATTTTATATTTGAATCGATGTCATAATACTCAAATAAAATATTTTACAGGAGTTAATGTGAAAAACTAAAAAGTTTAAGAAAAAATGTATACAGATTAATTTTTTTGAAGTTAGGGAAACTGCCCTGCGGCCTATGGATCCTTCCTTGGCTTTGGCACTGGTAACATGCAAATGAATCTATAAATGCCTAAATGAATAAATGCATTTTTTTTGTGAAAAAAAAAATACATATTAATAAGACACTTATACGTACATTCACCCATAACTCAAGTTATTAGTGTACCTCTCCATTCATCTTAGAGGTGAGGGTTTCAATTTTATCATGTGCATTTATTAGTATGTGTAGAGAGTATTCTCTCCGTATTGAGAGTAGATTTGTTTCAGTTATAGGAGTAGAATCCAAACGGATATGTAGTTATTGATCTCAAGGGATTCAGATAGACTTGTAATTAACTCTATAATTAAAAATATAACAATAAGACACTTATACAATAAAGAAAATTTTACATAAATAAAACACACACTTGTTGTGCTTTGTAGAATAACGATGATACAATAAGTGTTTTCAAAACGAAATATATGTGTTTAGATGCTTATGCAACACTTGATTTTATTGAAAAGGCTTATCAACAGAAACACTATCACCATACATAAGACGGAGAGATAAAATGCACATTCAATACTGTTTTCTTTTATAGAAGTATGTGTGCAAAATTTTCTATTCAGAATATACGTATAAATTTTAATTTCAGTATGTCCAGACAAATCCCTGATCCATTTGTTGTTAGATTTAGAAAGAAAAGACAATTTTAAAAATGTTTATATCTAATTTTCAATTAAACCCTATAAAATAAACATGAAAAATACTTTTAATTATTGAAAATCATCTTCGGAATAGTAGTACCAAAAGAAGAGAGCATCCAACATTTCTCATTTTCACTGCCACGAGAGATCAAATTAGGGTTTGTTTGAGACGATGGGATTCCTTAAAGACTAGGGTTTTTGGTAGTACCATTTGAAAATACCATTTCTGGTGGGGGTGAGTGGACCCAAATTGAGGTTCCAATTGAGTCCAAACAAGCCGTCGCTACCACCTAGCCTTTGTGTACAAACCAAACCAAACCAAACCACACCAAACCAAACCACCTCTCCCTCTCTCTCTCTCTCTCTCTCGCGCGCCATTAAATGAGTCTGACCACGCACAGGCTCTGCATGGCTCACCCCATTTACTACGTTCATGCTTCCCTTGCACACCCTCTTCGATGTCTCACCATTTTTTTAAACCATTATAATATTATTTAAATATTTATCTGTTTTTAATTCAACATTATAAAAACAGAAACCAAAAAAAAAATAGATCGTCCTTGGTGTTGGTATCTCACGCGCCTCCCCGCCCCGGCCCCAGTATACTGTTAAGTGTTAACCTGTGTTATGTTACCTTTTCTTGTTTGGACCAGTGGTATGAGAAAAGCGAGTCTCTCTCTCGAATGCGAGAGGTGCGTGGGTCCCAGAGGATTTAATGTCATTGGAGAGGTGTGTTGGAGAGTCGATAGAGCGCGTGAGACTTGCATGGGCCCTTTCGCTTCCATCTCTTTTTGTCTTATATTCGGATGTGGACCCATTACGTTTCACCAAAACGCTGCGTTTTAGCTCAATGACATACATTCAGTGGCCAGTAACATTTAGAAAAACTATCCTATGATTATAAGTTTACAACAGCTTTTGTGAGTGTAGGTACATTTGTGTTGGATGTTGATGATATTCGTATCTTTCTTTCTAATTTTTTTTTAACAATTATAATTAATTTAAAATATTAAAAGAAAATACGATTTAAACTCACAACTTTAAAATATAAATGTGAGGGACATACCACTAGATCAATCTCATTTTATCTATATTTCTTCCAATTTAGAAGGTTAAATTTTAGTCAATTTTTATAATTTGAACTACTATAAATTTAAGAATTAGAAAGAAAAATATCATTCGAACTTATAATTTTATTAATATGAATGTAGGGTTTTAAGCACTCAATTTCTGTCAAATCTTAGTTACTATTAATATTTAGGATAAATTATAATAGAATACCTTAATAAAACTTGACCATATTGTAATAAAAACATACTTTTATTTAAACGATAACTTAATAGCTTAAGCAATCAACTATTTACGTTTCTTTTCTTTTCAAAAAAAAAATCAACTATTTACTTTACACAAGGTCCCTTACCTTATTGGCTTGAGGTCTCAAAATTCTCGAAGCCACCAAGGTTCAAATTCTTATGTAGACATATAAATATATATTCCCATCATTACCTATAAAAATATAATTGTATAGATAGATCCCTCCTATTGTTGGGAGTAGTTGTTTGGACCGTTGATCCCGATAGTTCTCATCTCCTGTTGCTGGGAGTAGTTATCTGGACTATACTTATTTGATTTAATTTCGGTTGATTTCAATAATTTTTTAATCCGTAAAAGTGTCAGATTTTAAAAAAAAATTAACTATTTACATTTTTTAACTTTATATATTATTAAAATAACCAAAACAAAACAAAATAATGAAAAATAGGAGCGGCAAAATAACAGAGGAGACAGATAGACAAACAAAGCAAACCTCATAAATCATAATAATAACAAGTTGCTTAAATTGGCAGTAATTGTAATTCTAACGTTGACTTTGGTCTTCTTAAATTTTCATTTTCTCTTACGTCAATCAACTTGTTTTTTTTTTGTGTTTCAAAAAAAAAATTTGTTTTTTTGTTTTTATTGCGATCAGAGTAAGTAGACTAGGAGTGGAAGTGGACCTCAAAGATTACACGTGTCCTGAGGACTGTTTTTGGGCCTTGACCACTGCCCTCCTATTCCTCCTTGTCAACCATCACGGGTCCACGCATCTTTATCACATCATGCAATCGTGGCGTCTAATATATTTTTTTTTATTACTTTTGATTTTTGTTTTCTCATAATTCTTGAAAAAGAAAATAATTATTTTTTGAAATTTGTAGCAGAAAACCGTGCACCATGACCATGTGATGGCAGCTCATCATTCAGAATGGGCCCTACCAATCATGTTATGGTGCACGTGGCGGGTTCTTTCATGCCCATAATTCTTGATTTTGTGATGAAGATCAGATCGGACGGTCCACAGGGTTTGACATTGCTGTCAAGTCTGTTACCCTTTTGAATCATGGGTGAATTGCACTCAAATACCCTTACTTTTATTATAATTTCACTTTTAATATCAATTTTGTTATAATTACACTCAAATACCCTACTTTTCGTTGACCACCGTTAAAGTGACGGTTGATCAAACGGTTCAGGGACAAATTAGTCTTTTACGTTTAAATTTATTTTTTAAAAAATTTAAAAAATCATTCAATCAATAAGAACATAGTACGTCATATTTTAATTAATTTAAAAAAATAACCATATTTTTAAATAAAATAATATATTAAAAAATAAAAAATAAGTTAAAAAAACAGATGGAAGAATCTCTTCCACCACATCACCAAAAAAAAAATTTTAAAAAAATTATGATTTGTATTCAAACCCAGATCTGGGTTCGAACGCAACCCAAAAATCTGGGTTCGCGTTCGAACCCAGAAATCTAAGTTTTCAATTTTTTTTTTATTTTTTCCTTTGTAGGGGCAGTCTCGTCATTTTATCATAATCTATTTGGTCAACCGTCACTTTAACGGTGATCAACAGAAAGTAGGGTATTCAAGCGCAATTATAACAAAATTGGTATTATGATAAAAGTCAGGGTACTTGAGTGCAATTCACCCTTGAATCATTAAAAAACTTTAGTAAGGCCTAATTTTTAAGAAATTATTAATTATTTAATATAATTTCATTTATTTCTTTGAACCCTAACTTTTTGAAAATGTATTAATTTGATTATTCTGTAAGTCAATCGTTAGTTAAATTTAACGGTTTCAAGAGTATTTTTATCTTTAAACGTATCAATGGATCAATAATAAAAATTTTTAGTGAAATGACATATATGCCCTTAGTTAAAAATTTAAAATAAATTAAATTAGAAATTTTAAAAAAATTTACTTGAATCTCCCATGTTCATCAAGATTGTTGGACGGTGAAAATTATATTGAATTTTTTTTTTTAAAAAGAAATTGAAAATTAAATTTTATTTTTAATTTTTTTTTCCGTTCTTGATTGGATATCCACCAAGAATAACAATAACAATTTTTTTTTTTTTTTTGAAGAACTCAGATCTGGTTCTTCAACGTGAAGAACCTATTTTTTAAGTTCTTCAATGAGAAGGATTGGGTTCTTCGCGAAAAACTTTTGGGTTCTTCGTGTTGAAGAACTCAGATCTAGATTTTTCTTCAATTTTTTTTTTGTTTGCTTGCTGTTTTTGGTGGAGATTCAGATTGGATCTCCATCGTTAATAATTTGTTGATAGTAGAGATCCAATTTAGATCTCCATCAAGATCAGCAAGAAAAAAAATTGAAATTGAATTTTTTTTTTTTCTTGTCTGGATCTCCACTGAAATTTTTTTTTAAATTCTCCATTTATAATTTTTTTTAAAAAAAAAATTCAATATGATCTCCACCGTTTCAATCTTGATAGACGGTAGAGATTCATTTAAATTTTGTTAATTTTTTTTAAGTTTTGTTTTTAAAAAATTAATATAAAATGACTATATTATCCCTTTAATTACTAATAATATTTTTAAAAATTTAAAGATAAAATGATAATTTTAACTTATTTAAATAGAGAAAAGGGTAAAATTATCTTTTTAATATTTTCAGTTAGTTTGACTGTTAAAAAATTAGTGAGAGTGACTAAATTAATAAATTTACGGAATCTTAAGACTCAAAAATACTAATAAATAAAACTGTATTAAAAATTTAATAATTTTCTAAAAATTATGGACCAAATTAATAATTATCCTAAATATTTTTTGCAAAAATTAATAAAATAGAAATGGCTCTCAAATAAGTGCCTTAACTGTTTTTTTCTTTTTTTTTTTTTTTTCTTTTTCTTTTTCAATAAAACTTATCGAATAAAGATGTATTGAAACTTATTTAAGATCCTACAACTATAATAACAACTTTCACAATAAGGGACTAGAAGCGATCTCATACAAGTAGTGAACTCAAGAGGTCATACGAGTAGTGAACTCAAGAGAGGTTCACAGGGGTCATGACTTTAAAAAATTTTATTTTTATTCTATAAAATTTTTATAATTTTTTAAAATCTTTTAAGTTTTTATTTTAACCTCTCAAAAATATTTATTTGAGTTTTTTTACTCATATAAATATAAAATATTGGCTCCGCCCCTATCTCTACATTTATATGTTTATGAATATCCCTTAAATAGGAAGAAAAATGTAGGCACAGTCAATCAACCACTAGGTGGTGTAATTACATACCTTTTTATTCATCCATGACATTATAGTGAAAATTGATCTATAATTTTGTTTTAAAACAAGGGTGTTTTGGTCTATAAAACTATAAAAAGCATGGTAACTAACATGTTAGAATTATGGGTGAGCATGAAACCACCAAACCGAACTGAATCGGTGGACCGAACCGATCCAACCGGTTTTGGACCGGTTTACAGCCTATACTTGATTCAATTCGGTTGGCTTTTCTCCAAAACCCATTAAATTGGTTCGGTTTTTTTCCAAACCGATAAATTGAACCGGAACCACCAGTATATATATAAACTAATTTTTCATTTCTTCTTCTTCGCACACAGCTACCACTGTCCACCACAGTCCACAACCTCTCACCTTCTCGATCTCAACTCAGTTTCTCGTTATCGTCGGTTCCCTTCTTGTCATTGCAGGTCCTTTCCTTGTCGTTGCGCCTCCTGCTGTTGTCTTCTCTGTTCGATTGGTAAGAGTATTTTTTATTCTAAACCCAGAAAAAAAAATTGAAGAACCCAGATCTGGGTTGGGCGAAGAACCCTTCTGGGTAGGGTTCTTCGACGAACCCAGAAGGATTCTTCAACGTTTGGGCTATTCAAATTTATTCTAAATATACTTAGTGTGGTTTAATTTCTAGGTATGTTTAATTTTCGAGAAATTTGATGGTTTAAGTTTGATATATGGTAGAAATTTTGTTAGTACTGGTTTATAGCTAGGGCTTGTGAAGAAAACTTTGATTTTCTTTTTATTGCTATTAATCTTGTGTATATTGTTTCTTGGCTGCTTTGTGTGAATGAAAATTAGATTATATTTGTATTATTTTGAATGAAAAATGATTAATCTGTTATGGGTTGCTTTGTTTGCTCATTAGAAAACTATTCAATGAAAAAACTGAATCCGATAAGTAGTTATTGTTTACTAATCAATTTAAATACTTGAATATATTGTTATGTGATCTTGTTTTATTTTAACAAATACTTAACTTTTATTTTTACTTAGAGCTTGCAAAGTTGTCAAAAGCATTGTCATCATTGACAACAGTGGATGCAGAAGCAGAATCATAGTGAGCAGTCAAGAACAAAGATTTTATTTATTTTTTGTTATTTGAACTTTATTATTATAATTTAAGTACTATTTATGGACTATAGATTAGATTTAGACTTAATTGTGGACTGTTAATTATGAATTTTATTTTTTAGGTTATAATTTGATATTTTGAACTGTTAATTATGGATTATATTTTGGACAATTATATGTGCTTTTGAACTGTTAACTATGGATATATTTTGATGTAATTTTAGCTATTTTAATTTTGGTAGGAAATGATTCCTTATGCTTGTGAGTCGTCGTAAATATACGTGAATGAGTTATCTAGTTTTTATTATTATTATTATTATTATTATTTGGCTTATGCTATTTTGAACTGTTAATTAGGGAAGGATTCCTTATGCTTATGCTATTTTAATTTTGATTTTTTTTTTTTCACAAGCAACTGATCAATTATCTAGGTTTTTTTTTTTTATGTAAAAAATGAACATATTTTGATGTAAAAAAATCAAAGACACAACAGAAATTAAAGCTCATTATATGGTCTAATATGCCCACAAAGTGACCAAACCGGTCCAATTCAATTTGGTTTGGTTCGGTTCACTTGATAATTTTTAGTTAGTTTTATTTACTTTTTCAAAAACCGATTAATTGTCGGTTTTTATCGGTTCTTACCAAAACCGAACCTAACCATATCCACCCCTAGTTAAAACAACATCCGCTATTAGAAATTCGTAAAATGACCATTTACAATTATCTGTATTCACCATTATTAAAGATAAGTTGTTTCTAATCGGAACGTTTATATAAAAAATCACACATGATAGTAAATTAATTCAAAGATAGACCTAAAATTTTTTTGAAATATAAAAGTTAATAAATTTTTAATTATAAAAAAATATTAATGTGTGGTTATACATATAGCCTAGTATTAATTATAACTCTCAAAAAGTTGCAGTCTCAAATAAATATTTTTATTTTTAATTAAAAGAATATCGAAATTTTTGATAATGGTTAAACCACGTGTTGTTGTGGCCGTAGCCACAAGCATCACTTTCTACTTCCTTAAAGAATACTGTGCAATGCCATTCTTTTCATGCAATTAATAAATATTGAGGACGATTGAGATTCCATATTTCAATCTCCTTTTCAAAAAGAAAAAAGAAAAAAAAAATTGAGGACGAAATTATGTTGATGCTTAGAAAACATTGATGTGGAGTTTGCTTGAACATTTTTTTTTTAGATTTTCTGGTCCATATCTTACTTAATATAAAAAAGAAACATTCTTTTAATTTAGATTATGATGGATTTTCGGAGGGATCAAACTTTGTGCTAATTAATTTAGTCGTCACAAATTTTCCAATCTATGTGGTTTCATTTACTTGGTAAGTCATTTTCTTTCCTTAATTTGCACTTCTTTCTCTTGTGATCGTAAATTCTTTTGTCTGTCTTTTGTTTATATTTATTAAAGGGAATCACAAATGTTTATTTTTTTTTTCTTTTTCAAAAAAGAATAAATGATAACTTATTATTCCCGTGATTCTTTGGTAACCCATCTTTAAGAAAATGAGAGAATTTTGTGATGATAATTTGAATAAGGTTATAAATTTGAGAATTCTTTTGTCGGGACAATTTTCAAAACTAGGTTGTTTCTTCAAAATTTGCTGCTGAAAAGTTCTAATTAATTTAAAAATAATCATAGTGTTTGAAAGTAAATTTTATTTATTTTTTTAAATTGCATTCATATATAATACCTTATAATAGTTGTATATCCACTGCTAGAAAAGAAATTGAGTCCTCATTTGCCATATGAATTCTAGTCCTACCTTTATACAATAAATATTAAATTGTAAAGTGTAGGGAGACTCCTCCCATAATGTGAGAATTACTATTCCAGATCGAAATTGTAGTATAAACTGTTTTATCAAAGTAATAACAATAATCTAAGACAATTACCGCCTGATATGGATTGGGGAAAAATAATGCTCATTTAACCTGTTAATGTGTCAAGTTCTCTAGTTGTAGTATATAAAAAAATAATAATAATAATAATTCAAGGCAAACTTAATTTTGACTAAAATACTCTCCAATTTTTTCTGTTTAATTCAATAATTGTAGAATTGAAAAGTAAATAAATAAATATATAATTGGACCAAAAATCATGTCAATATTGTGAATTAATAATAGTGGTAGGACCTGTGGACCCTGGAGATGACAGGCCAATATCTGTCATGGGGTCTCTGGTTGAGTGGTTGTTGTCATGGCTTTGAGGGCAAGGGGCAAGTTGCCGTCAATACGCATCATTGACCTTCAAGTTTGCTCAAGCTGATCGTCTGCACCAATCTTTATAACAAGGCCACAATAGACCTCAAAAGAAAGATTAATTGAAGAGGTCAAATTTGGAGAAACCAAACGGTCCGATCCAAAGGTCTTTTGGTTCAAGTCAAGCTCGCTTTCGCTTTGGCAGCGACCCGCGCAATTGAAGGTTTCTACGTGTGTGAGGAAAGTCTTTAATAAGATAGATACGTAGATGTATATAATGTTATCGGATTAATAAGAATATTTATATCGTATGATATGAATATTCACATTTTTTTTAATCATTAGAAGTCATTTAAATGATTTTATTATGATCTCGTGATAGTCTGACCATGATTATAATTCTTTTTTTTTTTTTAAGATCAAAATATATTGCCAAACAAAACCAAAACTACTTCGGTATATCAGACAAAATTATAGACTCCACTGAGGGAGGTTAATAATCCAACAGAAACAAATCAGAATCTAAAGATAAAGCCATCTTGGCCGTAGCCCTATTAGAACCCCTGGGAGCAAAACTAACAGACTGCACATTATAGCAATGAAGAGCACAAAAAATATCATGCAAAACGATACCAAAATCAAAGCCCATAGAAGAACCTGCTGAGCAGAACAATTATAATTGTATTTGTACAGCTTGTGTAACTATGCCACATCAGCTTATTGTAATTGTAGAGTCAGCATAGTTAGACCTCAATTGTTGGTTTGTTATTATTTCAAGGTTAGATGTTTCCAGAAATCAATTGAATCAGAAATAACACATTTTACTCATTTTCATCTCTCTCGTTTACATCTCTGTTTTCTCTCTCAACTTACATGGTATCAGAGCTTCGGTTCTTTAATAATGGAGTCCACGAGCTCGCTCAACACATGAGTGTCTTCTGTAAGCACAGTCCAAGCTTCTTCGTTTCCTCAACATCTTAATTTCAATCTGCCTTTGAAGCTTAATGAGAACAATTTTGTTCTATGAAAATCACAAGTTCTACCCGCGGTGAGAGCTTTTGACCTAGGAGAATTTATTTTAGGAGAGCGGTTGTGTCCTTTGAAGTTTATTGAAATTACTTCAGCAGTTACTGGTTATACAGAGAAGCAAGTCAATCCTGAATTTCTACAGTGGAGAAAGACAGATCAGCTTCCTGTTTGCTGGATTCGTTCAACACTCACTCCATCTGTTCTTAGACAAGCCACTCGGTGTGTAATTTCATATAAGGTATGGCGTACTCTTGAAGAACACTATTCTCAGCAGTCCCTAGCTAAAATCATGCAACTTCGTTCTCAACTCCATCACACGAAGAAAGGAAGCATGACTGTTTCAAAATATATTCTTAAAATCATATATATAGCTGATTATTTGGTTGCAGCTGGTCAACAAGTCTCAGATCGTGACCTTCTCATGAACATTTTAGAATGTCTTGGCAGTGAGTTCGATGTTGTTGTTGTCAACATTACCTCTATGCAGAGTTTTATTTCTATTAGAGAAGCTCAGTTCCTTCTGATGAGCTATGAAACTAGGATGAATCAACAAGCGTTGTAACGCCCCTAATTTTCCATAATTATGAAAAATATTATTATTAATTATTATTAAGCATGCAATAGTCAAGTATGTAATTTAACTTGGTGGAAAATATATATATTCGATGTATAGTGTATAAACAAATAATGATTTTAATCGAGTTAAATCCCATTAGAGATATTATTTTCATGGTGCATTTGGATAATAATGGGTCCAATTGAATATTGATGAAGTCAATATGGTGATTGGATAAGTGTGGAATATTTTTGGAATATTATTGAGATGGAATATGATTAGTGGGTCAGTTTGATAATTCAAGGATGATTGGTAAATCACATGTGATTAATTGTAAATTTGTGCCATTGTAGGATTTTAAGAAGCTCAATGGAGCAATTTGTAATTAAGGAAATATATATATAAAATTGCTAGTGGAGATTGCTATCATTATAAAAACAAAAATTGAAGTCAAACAAAAACAAACACAAGAGAGCAAAACCAAAACATAAAACAAACCAGAACAAAAATTGGCAGAGAAAGCCAAGAAGAAGAAGAAGCCGGGAGAGAGGAGAAGAAGAAAAGAAGAAGAAAAGGAGGAGAAAGGAAGAGGAAAGAGGAAAGAGGAAAGAGAAGGTTTTAGAAAAAATTCAGGTTCGGTGTACACTAGTTTTCGAATTTTCAGTTTTCCAAAATATTTCGGATTGATTGAATTTTATTAATGTTGAGTTATTTGACTTATATTGATTATAGTTTATAGTTTGAATTTGATTTTGTAATGATTTGAATTACGTATTCTTAAAATATAGTTTATATTTGAAATATTGATTGTGAATAATATTATGAGTTGATTTTAATACATTTTAATTTTAATATTGTTATGAGAAATATAGTTGAAGGTGATTTAGATTATATAATGTTTGTGAAATGTATCGAAAAATAATTTTGGGGCATTTTGATTTAATATTGGTTTGTGAAATATATTCGAATATGATTTTGAATTGATTTGAGATTTAATATGGATTTACGAAATCTATTCGAATACGATTTTGAATTGATATGAGATTTAATATGGATTTACGAACTATATTCGCATACGATTTTGAATTGATTTGAGATTTAATATGGATTTACGAAACATATTCGAATACGATTTTGAATTAATTTGAGATTTAATATGGATTTACGAAATATATTCGAATACGATTTTGAATTGATATGAGATTTAATATGGATTTACGAAATATATTCGAATACGGTTTTGAATTGATTTGATGCAATTATTGGTTTCAGAAATATATTTGAATATGATTTTATATATATGAATATTGATGAAATTTGGATTTCGTAAATGTGTATATTGATTTGAATTAATTGAAAGTTCAATTTGATAGTTCTGAATAAAAAGAAATGAGTTGATATTGAATTTGAGAAATCATATTATGAAATGGCTCTGATATATATGAATATAGATATGGATATAGGAGATTGAAGGATATACTTCAGCAACATCTCAGTGGCGCAACAAATCACTTACTCCGAATATTGGCAACCTCACTCTCTAATCTGATTACAAAGGCAAAGAACATCTAGCTGTTGGTAATAGTAACAAATTACCTATCTCTCATATTGGTTTTACTATGCTTCCATCACACACACCTTCACATTCATTATATCTGAAAAATATATTACATGTCCTTTCCATAACAAAAAATTTGCTAAGCATATCACAGTTCACCAAAGATAATAATGCAATTATGGAGTTTAATTCTGACTTTTGTGTGATAAAGGACCAGAATTTGAAGAAAATTCTTCTTCAAGGAGCTCAGAAAGATGGTTTGTACCATCTTCTAATGCCAGCTATTGAGTCTCACAAATTCCATGGTCTTTCTCCACAGTCCAAGTCAGTTGTCTATTTCTCTAATTTTCAGTGTAAAACACGTAATCTGTCTACTGTTTGTGCCAATTATGTTCATGTTTTACACACTGTTTTGGCTGATAATAATTATTCTAGTGATAAATTCTGTGTACCACACATTGCGAATAATGTACATGAGCATTGTAATTCTATTTCTGATGTTAATAAAACTGCAGCAGCACATGTTTTGTATTATGGTGTTAATGTTGATTCTTCTAGTACTGCCTCTAATTGTGGTTCACCTGCACACTTGTGGCATCTAAAATTAGGACATCCATCTCGCAAAGTACTTCATCAAATTCTTCATTCCTTAAAAATCACAACTAGGACACCATTTTTCTGTGATTCTTGCCAATGTGGCAAAGCTTATCAATTACCCTTCCCATCCTACACTACAGGAACTAGAGCCCTTTTAGAAATTATTCATTCTGATGTTTGGGGTCTTGCTCCCATTCTTTCTTCCTATGGCTTTCGCTATTATGTTCATTTTATTGATCAACACACTTGTTATATATGAATCTATCCTCTTAAAGCTAAATCGCAAGTAAAAAATGCATTTCTTTTATTAAAAAACATTGCTGAGTTGTTGTTTAATTCTAGGATAAAAGTGTTTCAAAGTGATCAGGGGGGAGTTTAAAGCTCTTCACACCCTTTTCCATCATTTAGGTATCTAATTCAGATATTCTTGCCCTCATACTCACCAACAAAATGGTCTTGCTGAGAGAAAGCATCGTCATATTGTTAAAACTGGTTTAACCCTCCTTTCTCAAGCTGTGATACCATGTAAGTTGAGAGAGAAAACAGAGATGTAAACGAGAGAGATGAAAATGAGTAAAGTGTGTTATTTCTGATTCAATTGATTTCTGGAAACATCTAACCTTGAAATAATAACAAACTAACAATTGAGTTATAACTATGCTGACTCTACAATTTCTGTTACTGCCTTCACGGATGCTGATTAGGGTAGCTATCTTGATGACAGAAAATCTACCTTTAAACTGTGTGTTTTCTTGGATAAAAATTTGGTTACTTGGGGTGTTCGCAAACAAAAGGTGGTGACTCATTCTAGTATGGAAGTCGAATATCGAGCTCTTGCTCAAGCTGTAACTGAGGTGATTTGGATTCAATCACTTTTTTTTTTTTTTAACTTAAGCTCAGTTTGCAGGGAGTTCCTATTATATGGTGTGATAACACCGGTGCCACTTCGCTTGCTCATAACCCCATCTATCATGCTCGCACCAAGTATATTAAACTTGACATGCACTTCTTGCATGACAAATTGCTGCTCAGGTGTTTGAGGTTCGTTTTATGCCCTCTAAAGAGCAGCTGACTGACATCTTTACAAAACCCCTTCTTACTGCCCGTTTTGATAAACTTAAGGCCAAATTAATCTTGGATAAATTTGAGTGTAATTTGAGAGGGGATATTAGCAATGCTACTGTTGATTCAAGTTCAGCTTCCAGTTCCAAAGGTTCCGTTGCTATGAATTTTGGTAATGCTGTGAACTCTGGTTTTAAAAATTCTGCTATGAATTCTGGTTTAAAAAATTCTGGTGTTGAGCATTTTGTGACTGTTAATTTTGGTGCTAAAGTTGCTATTAATTCTAGGAATTTTATAATTCATTCTGCTGACAAATTTGTGGCTAGTTCAAACAATTCAAGTCATGCTGATGGTTTAAACTTTGATCCTGGTTAATGAAAGTCTTCAGTGGTTGTGCTTTAGTTATTGTTCTCTTTATCAAACTCATCTTGGACTCCTTCCTAGATAAGTTTGAGAGGGGATGTTGAGTAGAACAATTATAATTGTATTTGTACAGCTTGTGTAACTATGCCACATCAGCTTATTGTAATTGTAGAGTTAGCATAGTTAGATCTCATTTGTTAGTGTGTTATTATTTCAAGGTTTGATGTTTCCAGAAATCAATTGAATCAGACATAGCACACTTTACTCATTTTCATCTCTCTCGTTTACATCTCTATTTTCTCTCTCAACTTACAGAACTAACATTGACACAAGCAACCACAGAAGCTGCATTTGATTCGAAAATGGCAGGAAGCAAGCCTACCTCTGCAGCAAAAAGATACCACGAAGAACAACAATCTGAGTATAAATGGAGGTAGAGATCTTTTGCGCAGAGGATGCAAAAACCTAGCCAACGTGGTCTCTAATAACAATCCCAACACCGATTATACAATTATTTGAGTCCACAGTAGCTTCCGTATTAATTTTGTACACATTACGAATAGGAGAATTCAAACTTTTGAAGACCTTATCCTGCAAAGAAGCTGTTTGAGGATGCATAGCTGCTGTACGAAAGTCAGCTAAGAAGCTTTCACACCAGTTCATAACGTCAGCAGCAGGAAGAACCAAGCTAGAGTGAACCCAATTATTTCTCCTAAACCAAAGTCGCCATATCAAGACACACAACAGCTCCAGCTCCTCTTCTGCAACTAACAGCGAGCAAGAATAAGAAAATCCAAACAAGATAGATACTGAAAACTAGTGAGACTAGCCAGCACTCCACTCGACTTGCGCAGCGTCTTCAACGTAACATAACCCCAGCAAGCATGCAACGTAGATTTCACCTTTTCACATCTAAAAAGACAATCTATAGCTATGCCAATCCCTTTGTGAACCAAATTCAACTTCGTCGAGATCCAATCATTGCAAGTTCTCCATAAAAAGACTTTGATTTTTTGAGGGAAATTCAAACCCCACAAACACTTCCACCAAGAGGCAGTAGACGAACCTCCTAAGGAACTTGCAGGTGCAGCCAGCCACCTTCCAATCCTAGAGCCGCTTTTAACTGAATATTCGCCCGAAGTCGTGTAATGACAGCACAACCTGTCAGCCATAAAAACTGAAGATGTAGAAATTGCTAAATAGCCGTTATATCCGAGAGAACAAAGGATTGAGCAATCAAGGATTCATTCCAACCACCCGAGTCCAATTTCAGCATATTAACAGTAGCTGACTCCCCTAGAATAGGCCTCGAAATTGGCCGAAAGGAGGTTGACTTTGGTAGCCAACGATCATAATAGATAGAAACGGATGTGCCATCTCCAATTCGCCACCAGTACCCCTCCTCGATCAAGCCTCTACCCTACAAGAGTCTCTTCCACATAAAAGAGCCATAAAAACAAAACTTGGCATTCAAGAAACTCGTAGTTGGATGGTAACAACCTTTGAGAACTCTCACAGTAAGCGATTTAGGATTACAAATCAATTTCCAACATTTATTTATCTAGCATGGCTTTATTAAACATCACAAGATCTTTAAACTCTAAACCACCCTCATCTTTACGTTTACAAAGATTCTCCCAAGATCCCCAATGGATCTTATGCAACTGCCCATTACTACCCCACTAGAATCGAGCACATACCCTGAATCTCTTTGATGAGAGACAAATGAAGCTTAAAGAGATTCATACTGTATGTTGGGATAGCTTAAATAACCGCTTTGATCAGAACCTCCTTTCCACCAGCAGAGAATAAACTGCTATTCCAATCTTTTATTTTCTCCCATATCCTATCACGAATGCTAGAGAACAGTCCCCTCTTATCTCTTGAAGAAAAGCTAGGAAGCCCCAAGTACCGTTCATGACAAGGAACAATATTAGCGCCCAACACCCTAGCCAGAGCCAACCCCTCCATCCTAGAAATTTGTTTACTGCAGCACATTGCCGATTTGTCAAAATTGATAACCTGACCCGAAGCTCGAGAATACTATTCAGGAAGATTTTTAATCACCTGCATGTTGGACATCACCGCACGAGTAAAAATCATATTGTCATCAGCAAAAAAGAGATGAGGGATTTTAGGTCCCGATCAACTACAACGAAAACCTAAAATCAATCCTCTCTCCTCAGCACTACTGATCATAATTCTCATTATAACCAAGACAATTTATTTTTTAAAGCTACGAAAAGCCAAAAAAAAAAAAAAGGAGATATTGAAAACCCGAGAGTAAAAAAAAGGAAAAAAAAAGAGAGAACATGGATCCAAAATAATCCGTTTAATTAATTAATTATCATCATACTTATCATTATGTTTATCATTTCACCAACCAAATTATTCTTAGCAGATATGGATCCTCATAGCTTAATTTCAGATCCATTGAAATATCCTAAAAGAGTAGCTAATTGAAATGCCAAAAAGTTTGAAAACAAAAATTCAAGGAATGACTTGTAACACTTTATATACGCTGGTCTTTTTTCATCTTTTAGTTCACATATTTATTACAGAAACAATAGATGTACATCAAAGTAGTATTATGAAATAATTCAAGTGTTCCTAGAGAAGCAATTAATTCATAATATCATAAATTGGAGTTTGGATTATCTTCAGGTCTGAATCATCTGACTTTTTGTGAGCTGTTTTAATAATACTTGAGTTTGAATGAAATATTTGACTATATGAGTGGGAAAAAAAGTAATATCATCTTTCTCTCTTTTTCTCGTTATATATATATATATATATATATATATGTGTGTGAGAAAAATATAAAAGAAAGACATATACGTTACAATTTAATGAAGTTAATTTAAAATAAAAGAAGTTGGTTTGAAGTAATAAATATAATTAGATTTTTGGTTGAATTATAAGGATTAAGGATATTGGGGTTGATTGAATTTAATTTGAAGACCAATATATAGTTAGTTGAGATAGTAAGTGAAAATGTCACATTAAATTTGTGGTGCAAAATATGAGCCTAGATGTAATTAAAATTGATAAAAATAATAACATCTAAGTTAGTGAACTGTCCAATTACTTGTATATAAAGTACTCAAAAATAACATATGTATGCCTTTTTAAAAACATTTTATAGACAGATATGTATCTTCTATTTAGGATATTATATATAAATGATGGTGGCTGACGATTTATTAAATTGTTGAAAACCATGTATATAATATATACCCCACACCCAAAATGAACAAAGAGATAGAATCTCGATAAGTGAAGTCTTTAATTTTAGAATTCTTTTTCAATAAATAGTTTCATAGAAGACATTAATATATTTTTGTTTTTCAACGAATGTTGAAATTAATAATGATCTTTTAATGTGCGAGAGACTTCTTTAAATGCATTTTCAAATAAAAAGATATGTAGATGTTATCTTTTTTGGTGGGTGATTTATTATTATGAAATTGATGATTCTCTTTACTTCATTTAGTTGGTTGGAGACAAGAAACACATTTCATATGCCCTGCAAAAAATATCACTCGAGCCTTAATGATTTCAAGAATGTCACATTAATTATTTTTGATGGAGTAATTGCAAGTGACATTTAATTTAAAGCTAATTTTTCTTTGCATCGCGACGATTCGTATAAAAATAATATGTTTTACAGATCTAATTAACACATTAAATTAATTTTGATGATGTAGTGTTTATCTAAGTTGAATTTTAGGATATATGAATTTATAATTTTCCTATGTTTATAATATTTATATTTATCAATAAATTACACTTTTGAATCAATGACTAACTTTATCAACCATGGATCAACACTAATGTATTGGGCCAAGGCCACAACTTGAAAACTGGGCCCAATTCTACTTAAACTGGATCCAACCAGACAGCCCAACCAATAACACAAACTTTGAATTTTCTTGCCAGGCTTTATCTTATGTCTCTTTTTGGGGCCAACCCAGGTTGTCAAAACAGAGTTGGGCTCAGAACTGTAAATTGTGTTTTGAGCAGTTTATTTCACCAAAAAAAACTTTGAATTGTGTGAAAAAAGAAAGCAAACCCATGTCACATCAGGCACAGTGGACATGGCAAAATGAGATAATGTGATTTGATCGAACATTTTTTGTTTCTTATTTCATTTATTATTGTATTTGTTTTGGAGTGGGTTATTATCGTATCATTAACATGGATATACTTTGGCTACTGATAATTTTTGTCTTGGTAAACGGCTAGTGATATTTAAAAGGATCGGTTCGTTGCATTATTATCTTGAATTTTTTTTTTTTTTTTTTCAAGCTTTGTATGGTTACATTACATAATATTATTGTCCAGAGAGGAGAGGACCAGTCATGGAAATCGTCACTGGGATCCAACCAACATGATTGATGATGTTACAGCAACTACTGTTCATAATCTAGATATTGCTTGAAATGATATCAACTCATGAATATGAACCACTCGGTTCCAAAAGAGTAAAGACTATCATACAATGAATTCATGGATTGATAAGAAAACTCATGGTGTTGTAGTACGGAGACTTGCAATCTACTCTGAAAAAAACAAATGACACATCATTTGATGCTATTTATTAGGCCCTTGATCAATAAACTGTTGATTGGGGTGTTGATGATTATAAGGTGGAAGACTGAAAATAAGAGACCACAGCAAACAAGAAAAAGAAACTTCAAGGTTTGAATTGTCTACTTTTGGACCCAATTAAACAGCAAAACAGAATGATTATGCCGAGCCAATTATTAAAAGTGAATAATTTAGAGCAGCTAAAAAGCTTAATATTTTTATGACAACAGAGTTTTGCAGACAACATTCGTGAGTTATCTCGGGGTATCATTTGCTCAAATTCTTATAAAAATAAAAATAAAAATAAAAATTAGTTCCTACGTTGCACAGTTTCTCGGATAAAGGCACTTTTGGATTTAACAAAAATGACAACATGTCATTTCGGTTTGGAAATGCAAGTGTTAGCAGTACCATATGTTTTTTTTTTTTTTTGTAAAATAGACTTCACGAAATTTGTTGTATAATATATGGTTTTTCTGCGCAGTGTGTTAATGTCATTGTGTTAGTGACATTAACATTTCACAAGGCATAATTCATGAACACTTGGTGGAAAATCAGATGTATTCGGATTACGAAATTCGTTAGAAAAATCTCTTTAGTTTTTTGCTTTCTTTTTATTTTTTTTAAGAAAATTAGAAACCTAATGATATATAAGCCTTGTATTTATAACAAATATTTGCATTGCATTGCATTATTTTTTTAATTTATCTAGCATTGAAGAGTACATATTCTTTGTCAAGAGAGATGGGGGCCAGTGCATGCAAGAGAGCTCCATGATTGATGGTAGACGAACTGTTTGTTTGATGGAATGATGACATCAATTTGACAAATGAAGTGATGGCTTTCAAAAGCAGGCACGGTCATTCAATGACTCGATTTTGTGATAAGAACCGCCCCACGGTGTTTTTTTGTACTTGTAGACGAGACTTTCGATCCTCTTCTATGTAAATTATCTTCGTACTGGGCCAATAATGCACGTTTTCTTTTATATATTGGACCAGTTAGTATACATTTCACCCTTGTCTCTCCATTGATAGATATACCAGTCAGTGGTATAGGTGAAATTTTTATACATTTTATGAGAGAAGTGGTAGTTCTAGATGATCAATGCATGATTGTGAAGTATTTCGGTGGATAGAGACGTATTACATTATCTATAATATATATTATCGTGTATCAAGTCATTTTCAAAATGTCTGTGTTTTAATTATCCAACCATACTAGAGTTACGAGATATATAAGTATGTCAATAACAAGAAAATGTAGAAGAGTGATGATACAATAGCGATTAAGAAGTTGTTAATTTTGAATTGTGTACGCCTGAGTCGGAAATCAATTCTGATATACACACACAGAGATTAATGCAACAAAGGTCTAGCAGACCAAATTTAGAGAGAGCTTGGAAATTAACTGAACTGTTCAAGGTAATGTTGAAGAGGATTGGAATATTGATAGATTAATACGAGTTCCTGTGACAAATATGTTACAAATTCCAGGAAAAATCACTTCCATTCAAGCTCTTGTCAATCTGTAAGCATTTAAACATATATGTATTGAATGTTCATAAAATCCTCTAGTACTTGTTTACTTCATTTCTCTTTGGAGTTGTTGAGAGAGGATCTAAAATCTAGCTGGTAGATTGGAGGATATATTATTGTATATGTGGTCAAATTATTGATGAGAATTCCTCTTTTGCTCCCAAATAATTCTGGGGTTACTTACTTGAGAGATGCATGTAGGTTGACTTTGAATTATCAGCCATCTAATTTATTAGAATTCCAAACTAAAGTTTTGGGGTCTTGCATTTCAATTAAACAAAGGAAGAGAAAAAGTGGAAAATCAAACTGTACCTACTAATTTATAGTGCTGCAATCAAACCTTGAAGAGGATTGGAATCATAGATGATAGATGCATGTTTTCAGGTGCATTTTTTATTTTTGTACTTTTTTTTTAACTGATTATGTAGATTGACATATATGAATAATAAATATATTTTTCATTGATTTGCTCACTGTTGTTTCTTCTTGGCATGCGACCACGTGATCTGACATGCTTTTGACACAAATATATCAATGTGATTGAGTTTCGGACAGGTTTAGGCAGAGTTGGTGCTGAATTTACTCTGACAAGTTCATCTCTGGGTAGAGTACATGCATGCAGATTGAGTTCAAAAAACTGCTAAACCCACGCCTTACTCTTCTGTCATGGATCAAACATTTTCAAATTCATAGTAACCCACCAAGTCCAATGGTTAATGTCATTTCTTTTGAATTCAAAATGGTTTCTAAATTTTGGATCTTGATTGGGTCACCAGGTAAAGTTCTAACTTGTACAAATTCGACTAGTAAAAGTAAACAGGTTGGATTACGTTGGACTACGTAACAGTACTGGAGAGTGGAGAGGTTCAATGAACTGACCAACCAAGTTAATTTATGGTATTTAATTAGTTTGCCGGGTGAGGTCAGGTTTTCCCTGGTAGGCTGTAACTAGGTTACTGTGATCATTTTCTCTCAATAGTCAAAATTAGTCATCACTATCTGCACTGTATTAATGGGGACAGTAGTGGAGCTCAGTCTTTTGATCACCTAAGCAAATTTAACTTCAGCTAGAGACACAGGCAAATATCTAGCTTCTATTCTCATGCCTTCAGGATTTCATTGCTGTATTCGAAAAAAAATAGGAAATAAAAACTGGGATTCTTGCATTTATAACCATAGATAAACGGCAGAGGCACTGCACATAAATGAACAGCCTAGAGCTGCTCATTTTTTTGAGATAGATTTTAGTGTGTACATGTTGGATATTACTAAGAGAATTGAGCCCAATTTGACTAGTCAATTTGGGCTGAAAATTCTTCGTCTTCTTTATCCCAAAGCTAACAGGAAGAGTTGGGATTTTGAAGGCCCTGGTCAAGTCTGAAATTTTCCTGAAGTTGAATAATTAGTGATTAGTCCAAGCTACGTTTTTGGTTTCAATTGATTCATTAATTGTATTTGATTGAAAGGTAATGTCCCAACAAAGAAAATGGCTGCCACTGCCAAAATGCCTTTAGTTGATGATGTGTATCATCACAATTCTCATTTAGTAACCACAAAGGTCAACCCCCGGCCCTTCTCATTTATCTTTTGTTTTCTTCTTCTTGCACGTTCTCTCTCTGTCTCTGTGAGGGGCTCTGGTTATCTGATGCAACTGCTGATTTAACTTCCTCAACTTCTCTCCTGGCCCACCAGGCCACACCAAGATTCTACATTATGGGTTCCCTTTTCTCCATTATTTTATCACCTTTATTTATGTTATAAATTCTCTCTCTTTAGAGAGGAAAAAAAAAAAAAAACCCTCTCGACTCCTGCCAGAACAAAACAAATCTATCTTCTCTCTCTCTCTCCTATATAATTTCTCTTCTTGTTAACATAGAATTATAGATTGATATGGAGAACTCCATGAATTCATATTTGCAGCAGAAACCTGGTGCTTCCAGAGAAACAACAGGATCTCCTGATCATGATGACGATGATGATCAGGAGAGTGGCTGGACTGCTTACTTCGATGATTTCTCGAACCATAGAGAGAACAGTTTTTGCTCTAGTTATATTGATAGCTCTTCTCTGGTCTCTGATGCTGCTTATTCTGGTGCTGCATGGAATCATCTACCCCACAACAACCACCACCACCATCATCTTATCACTGCTTGTTCTTCAATTGGAGGCTCCCAAAAGATTCCAAAAAAGTTGAAGTTCATGAAGAAAACAAGGACCAAAGAAATTTGTGAAGATGACTCTTTAGAGGACACTGCTAGTTCTCCTGTCAATAGTCCCAAGGTAAGATTATCCTTTCTTCTTCCACCACAACTTCTTTTCAATTTCAAATTTTTTTGGGATCAACTTCTTCACTTTTTCTTTTTCTTTTTTAATGTTTTTATCAATATTGATCATCAACAGGTTAGTGATTTGGAACCAATTGATATGGGTCATCCCAGGAAAGCTGATCATGATCATATGTATAGTTCTCTGGTAAACTTGATGATTTTTATTTTTTATTTTGTTTGACCTTCTAGTTAATTAATTAATACATATAAAGTTTATATATATATATATATATATATATATATATATATATATATGTAATTCTCGTTAGGAGGAGTAGATTGGTTTGGTGTTGGATGGTTAACCTAACAAATTAAATTAAAATAATTACATGGGTTCTGATTAATATTTTCTTGTAGGGAAAGGGAGCTGCATCAGAACAATATTACTCACAACTGCAAAGAGAAGAAAGAAGTATGAATAATTCATCCACTGGAAAAAATAATGATTGTACAGACTTAAACAGAAGAGGCTTGTGCTTGTTTCCTTTGTCCATGTTAGTTAACTATCTTGGTTGATTTTATTTTTATTCTCTCTCTCCTTCTCTCATGGCTTCCATGTAGTACAACTTTGTCAGATTTGTAGAAAGAAAATTTCTGGCTTATATATAATGTTGTATCAGCATATATCTTTCTCTTCATTTGCATACTTAAATCCTGTTCAAATCATATTTCAGGAGAAGACAATAACACAAAACGTATAAGCAAAATCATATGTGAATATCATTTTCACAAGCATTGCCCTTTTCAGGATAGATAACTGTGTGTGTAATATTCTCATAAAATACTAGAAGAAGAAGAAATGACATTTAGGAATATATAAAATATTTAGATTTGTATATTAATTATTTCATAATCATATATTATATATATTGAACCACTCTATTAGGGTAAGTTTTGAATAACTTTATACTGACTCATTATGACCTTAATAAATTTCATTACAAAGTACATTTACAAGGGTTAGAACTAAGATTGCCTGTTGAGAAAACTTTTTTTTTTTAATTTTATATATATATACGTGTACACACACATACACACATATATATTTTTTTGTTTGGTGGATGGAGAGATCAGTGAATCCATAGTAGGATTATTCATTTATTGCACCTGCCAATCATGGGATACAGCGAAGTAACTATTAATAATTAGAGTAAAATATTATATACTTCATAGGTAGAAACCTCAGTAGTGTCTCCTATATATAGCAGAGCCAATATATATATATATATATATACCTTGGACACGTTGATCTTCTTCCCTTAAGTTTTCTTGATATATATTACTAACCCCAATAAAATTAGAATCCTATTTGGAGAATTGAATAATCTTATCTTAATTTCTCGAAGGATTTTACTAATATATATATGAACTGCTATAGTTGCTAATTATATAATTAGGTTGGTGACATATAAATGGCTTGAAAATCTCTCTCTCTTTTTTCTTTTCTTTTGAAAAGAAACTCTTACAACATAGTAGTCGGCATATAAGATTAAGATGTCACAAAAAGAAGAGTAACTGCATTGACTATTGTATAAAGTAATTCTAGAAGGTTAATTTATTAAATAGTTATTGCCTTCCACGTATCTTATTTAGTTTTTTTATATACATAATTGGAAGCGATAATATATTTTGTTGAGAATAAAAAATAAAACATAAAGGGTTTTCGGTAAAGGAATATATATATATATCAAACAAGAAGGGCATCAAATGAGTGCAAAGAACCTTGTAGAATTTCTGGTTTAAAGCAAGAAAAGGTCTCCCAATATGCTACCAAATTAATAATCAAACAATCCCTTATTTTATTTATTTTTCTATTGTTTCTTCTTTGACCCTATACAAGTTAGTGGATATACATGTTAAATATTTGTATAGATACCCATTTGGTACAATATTATTGAAGTGGCATGGGGTGGGATTACATATATTTTGAGAATCACACAACAAATTTTGAAGGGATTTGAGCTCCTTTGTGCCCTCAAAGTAGACAATATAAAAAGGGCGAAAATGATAAAATGGAAAAGTAGATTGATAGGTTTAAATATTAATTCCATCTCCAACCTCTCTTGCAGGCCATTCATTTAAATTATTCAGAAAAAAGGGCTGCCATGGAAGACCCCTCCATGTGCTCAAGCATTAAAGGCAGATGAAATGAAGCTAGCACACAAGAGAACAGACTTTGTTGTTGATGACAATATTCAGCTAAAATACCACCATTAATTATTCTGCTGCTGGTTGACTCTTTTTTTTTATATGTCTAGCTTAACTATCACATTCTTCTAGATCTTTTTCTCTCAAGTTCCTCCTATATATTTGACTATTAAATCACCTACTTCTAATCATAAATGATTATTCAAGAAAACTTAGCAAACGGTCATATTTCTTTTCATGCTTAATTATTTTGATTCTCAAACTTTGAAAAAAAAAGGGCTATAATACGCGTTTTATAGGATTTTTTTAATACTTTAGAAGGATTCAGATCAAAAGAGGATCATTATTAATAAAAATATTTTATTTTTTATTTTTTGACTATATATATATATGAGGCACAAGAAGCACAAGAATTGGTGTAAAATTATGAACTATTCACCTAATATTTAAAGTGATGTTTGTCTTCACGTGGCAAGACATATTTGAAACATGAATCTGGTAACTTGATATTTTAACTTACTACTTTTGTGTGCTCTAATTAAAAGAAGAAATAACTCACAAACACACTAGAAAGTGAAAACATTTTTTAACTACCTATTTAGTTCCAAATCCCCAAGAAAAATTAAATTAAATTAAATAGATTGTCCAACAAGGCAGTTTACAAAGCCTCAATATAATTCTCCTAATTTACTTCTATTGGTAAATAAAACAACATGTGATGAATAAATATTATGCGACCTACATAATATTTAGAAATTAAATTTTAAAAAAATTCATATATATATATATATTAATTATGGAAGAGAAATTAAAAGAAGAAGAAAAAAAAACTGTTGAGTTTTGTGTCACTTGGGGATGAGATAAAAAAAAAATGTCGCTACTTGGGATGGTTTGGATTACGATCAATAATGCAAAAATGATGTTAAATGGACAACAATTAGTGGGCAATGCAAAAGGACAATTTTCTTTGAACCAATGGTTTTAGATGGGATTAGGGACTCAAGTTAGGTGATCAATCAAATAGTTAACAACCACTAATGATGTGATTTGAATTCTTGAAGTGGTAGATCACAAGTCTAATTCAAACTACTCCCTTCAATACACTAAACATCACCAAGATTACGATATTATAAAGCATCTCCACCAAAGAATAATTTAAATTAAAAAAAAAATCTTTTATTATATTAAGAAATGCGCGCATTAGAATGTGCAAGTTGTAATTATTATTTTTATTATTATTAAATATTAGATGAATAATTAAGGCCTTTTACTAATCTACAAATTATTTTTTTGTTTTGTTTTGTTTAATTTACTCGAGCAAATTGTGTAGACCACAAAAACACATGTATCATGTATTATGGTCAATTGATTATCACATCGTTACATAATTATAATCAATTAAATCTGTCTAAAGTGGTTCCTAAACTGCTTGATTGGAGTTTATAATATGTATATTTTACAAGACATGTGTCCACTTTGTGTAGTAGCTTTAGGGAGTAATTATGCCTAATCAAAAGTAAATGGGGGCCATATCACGCTTAATGTTTCTAATATACAATTTTTTATTAATTTTTTGTTTTTGTTGTTTTCGTGATAGATACTTTGTGCTTGCAATCGTATTAAAACCATGAAAGTTGTTGTTAGTAACTAATATACCCATAATCTAATTATGTACTATCTTGTAGACAATAATTAAGCGATTACTATCACCCTCTAATGTGACTTGATGATAAAAACGCTCATTCAGTTTGATAATATCTCAGGTTTGAGTTGTCAGTACCGCAAGTGGTATGTAAAAAAAAAAAAATTAAAGAATTCCTTAAGGAAGTTCAAGTGGATCTCAATTTAATATCATACTTAAATGTATTAAATAATTATATTACGGTATATAGATTTAATTTATCATGTATCCATTGTTTTGTGCTTACAAATATTTCTCACCACATATTTATAATAATTAAAAATGTAACTACTATTTTAAATAATGTTATATATAGTATATATATATATATATAAGTTTTTTTTTTTTTTAACAAAAAGCTGATATTTTAATCGGTTCAGAATCTATCTAAACTTGTTGAGATTAAATACTATATATTAACCTAATCATATAAAGCTTTATTTGTATTTTTAGTTGATAGATTATGTTAAAGGTATAAGATATAATAAGTTTTGAGTTTAGTTCTTGAAGAATTTCAAAATTTCCTAGACCTATCTATAATTAAACTGTATCTTAAAGAAAATCAATAAAAATCAAGCAAAATTAAGGAGAAAAAGAGACAAAACTGTCTTCGTATAAGTAAATTCTTTAACGGAAGAGAATAAAATAGAATCCTTAAAAGTTCAAGCACATCCAAATAATCAAAGAAATTGAGATGAGAGAGAACAAAATTGTTTTAATTTCCAATCAAACCACTAATTGGAGAAAATTTGCATGTTTTTTTTAGCCACAAAAGAGGAAAAAATCACATCTATTCATACTTCAAGCGGAGTGCACCCTCCCCTATTATACTTATAGTCGGCATGTATGGAGAGAGTTATTGTGAGAGTAAATATTCGACCGCTCATGTAAGGTTTAATCTTCGCAAGTTCCAACCGACTTTTGAACCTCAATTCGTAGTCAAATTTTTTTTAAGGAAAAATTTCAATTTAGTACCTAATGTTTGATGAAACATCACATTTTTACTTACCTTTTCTTTTTTAGTTCGCATGGTCCCTCATGTTTCCTAAATGTATCAAATTAGTTCTTTGACCAACTATTTGACTGTCAACCATCACTATTTGATAGTTTTGCTATTGAAGAATTAATAGAATTACAATTTTACCTTCCAATTAAAATACAATAAAAATAAATAAATATAAGAAAAATTAAAAAAGAATATTAAATTAAATTATAAAAACTTAAAAATATAATATCTATTAAAAAATATTCAAATTAAATTATGTTATTAGAAAAATTAACATTTAAAAAATTAAAAAATAAATTAAATTTGATTTTTTAAATTTTTTTAATAAAATAACTTAATTTAAATATTTTTAATTCTCAATTTTTTTAATTTTGTTCTTCAATTTTTTTAAATGTTAATTTTCTAATAAAATAACTTAATTTGAATATTTTTAACAGATTTTATATATGTAAGATTTTATAATTTAGTTTAATATTATTTTATTAATTTTTTCTATTTAATTATTTTTATTATATTTTGATCAAAAAGTAAATTTGTAATTATATTAATTGAATTCTTTAAGGGTAAAACTATATTTTAGATAATTTTGTGATGGGAAAAGTTGGTTAGAATGACCAATTTAATATATTTAAGAAATATCATGGATCATGCAAACTAAAAAAGAAATATAAATAAAAAAGTGATGTTTCATCTAAAAAAATATGGACTAAATTAAAGTTTTCTCTCTTTTTTATTAAAAAGGAAAATTCCTGAAACAGGCTGGCAACTATATAAGGACACAACAAAACCTTTCAAATTATTGAGCCAAGAAACCAATGGCTTCAATTGGATCTCTTACACACTTGGGTACTGCCCCAAAATAGTTATTATTGCTTTCATGAAACCCCCAAAAAGCCTTTGAAATTGAATTGATTTTTTTTTTTTTTAAAAGAAAATTGAAATTGAATTGAATTTGATCATCAGTACTACTCAGTAATCTGCGTGATTTACGGGCATGGGGGTGGTGGCTGTGAGAACTACAAATTGATGGAAATTTAATTAATGGCCCCACCGGAGTTGGGTAATATATCATTAATTGGAAACCATGTGCATTTTGTTGAACCTCCAATTCAGTGATCACCTTTGTATTTGACTTTTCTTTTGCAAACAAGTTAATTTAATTAATGTTCTTCATACTAATGCCCCGTGACAAATAAAAGAGAAACTTTAATTTATTGTAGCTTCTATTTTTTTAATTTTTGATTGCTTCGTCGGTTTAGATATTTTTTAGTTTTTTTTTTACATATATTTACAAAAACTTCTTATAATATGGTTTCAGAAATTAGACATAAATATTTGTCCTTTTTAGTTTAGAGAGAGAGAGAGATCACAAAAGTCTCTTTGATGTCATCATTAACATTAGGTATTGACATAAGATCTAACTTTGTATCAATTAAGTGACTCATTATCGTATCATATAATATATTCAGTTTATTTTTAGATAGTAAAAGTGATGATGATGTATACCATATTGACTTTATGTTTCGTGGTAGCAACACTTTTTGACAAGATGAAAATGTTTATATGTAAATCTCGTGATAACATTTCGCTTTATGTCGTGAATTTTGATCTTACTACTTTGTAATAAAAGTTGTCTACAAAAAATCGAATCTTTCTAGAAAACTAATTTGATTTATTTATCTTCGTCAAAATTAAATCTGATGTTGATATCTGTTGTATAAAGTAATTAAATTTTTCATCAAGTCATTCTTCACGGTAAAATTAATGATTTATATTGTATTGACTTTTAAGAAAAAGAAATGTTCTCAATACCCCGTGACCAAAAAAGAACGATGGCCATTGATTGATGCCCCCGCTAGGAAAGTTGGACATTTTCTTGCTTAACAGAAACCTTAAAATAAACTCGTGAATCTAAATTCTTTGCTTGCAAACATTGCACAAGTATATATCTTCATTTATAAAATTTGCTGGCCGGCCTCCAACAACCTCTACATTAAACAAAGACGTCTTTTCTAAACTCAACTAAGAATAAAATCTTAGAACCAAATCTCCCATCTCTCTCTCTCTCTCTATATATATATATATAATGAAGAGAGAGAGACTTGAATTAAGGTAGCGTTAGATCATATTGTCTACATTCAATCATTTGTCACGCTCATGTAAAATTCTTTGTAAGATTAGTACAGACCTCAATTAATAAAAGAGGTACAGGGAGCAGTTGGAGTCATAGGTATGTTCTTCACCTAGCAAAACCATGTGAAATAATTCAGCTTTGTTTGGTTATTGTAAACCGACTTTTGATAAACAAACACTCATTAGTAATTATATTATTATTCTATCAAAATATATAGTGTGTTTAGTTTGGAATAAACACACGACATTCATAGAATAAGTGTTTGTAGAAATCACTGTTGAGTTTTGAATAAAAGGCAGATTTTAATAAAGGATGCTAATTAGTTTTACATACTTAGTGCTTAACATTTTTATATTCTTATGCGAAGTGATGTATATATTGTGGATAACTTTAGACTCAAAAGATTAAATTTATGATATTCATTGATATATATCCTTCTATTGCTTTTGTATTTTTCCATGGTGAAAGTCATTTCATATTTTATTAGCTTTATATGTGGGATCTCTAATAATTGATAATGTTCTTTAACATGTTTTTTTCCCGTGTGGAATTCATACAGGACTTATCAATCCTGTATATTTTCTCACACGAAATTTGATTTTATAATGTAATAAAATTTATTTCGTAACGTTACAGAGTTGAAATTCCGTATGAAAAAACGTGCGAAATATACATATTGAACTATTATAATTTTGGAAGTTGAGAGGGTGACATGCCCCACAATCTCAATATTGTGAGTGTGAGAAGTTTATCGGTAGATATTTGGTGTGTTTATTTCTTTGTACCTAAAGTTTTCAAAAAATATATAAAATTAATGTCTTTGGCTATTTAAAGACGTTTTCTTCAATGTATATTTTAACTAAATTAAACACTATATACAATATACATAAAGAATTGTATTGAGTGCTATTTAAAAATAATAATTTTAATGAATTAAAGGAATTTCCCAACACAATTACCATAATTTATCTTAGGTTTGTACTGATAGCCATTTATGTTATTGTCTCTCAAAACCCTAACATCCAACTAATTTATATTAATGAAAATAACACAGCACTTAATCACATTAATATATGATAAAGGACGTGTAGTCTTGTCACATGAAAACCATTAAATTGAATTGAATTGAGCAAAGGGTATCGTACTTGTTTGAAATGGCAGTGCAATTATATGAGTTGGCAAACCTTCAATATCACATTCACATGGATGTGTAAGCAATTCTTCAATATCTATCTAGTCACTGATCAGTATTAGATATTGTGAATTCAGTCCTTGACAAGGCCTCACCGGGCCACATCCGTAGAAATTAATTCCGAATATTCACATGCATATGTATCAAACACTTACAAATTGAGTTGTATTGTAGATCAGTGTGTATTATCGCCGGCAATTGCCCAAATTTCAATTGTAAGAGTCAAGTTCAAGTTCAATATTCTTGTCGATTTGATTTGAATTTCGAATATGTGGATTTCTGGAGATTGGATTTGGTTTAATTGGAATATTTAGTATGAAATTGTGATCATGCAGGGCTCTTAATTGAATAAGAATCCTCTTATGCCTATGATACGAGTCTTCTTGACCTTAATATTAATCTTGTTGGGGCTCTTAATTGAATAAGAATCCTCTTATGCCTATGATACGAGTCTTCTTGACATTAATATTAATCTACGGATGTAGGATAAAACAATTAAATCTCTAAAACCACTTATAAAAATCAAAACAAATGTCATTTCGACCTTTTATTTCCTTTTGATGGTTGAAATAATCTTTTAACCTTAACCGTTGTCGGTTTTTTAATTCGGCAAATGCCTTTTAACCTACATTGTATTTTTTTTTTCTTCTTATTTCTTGATGTTGAAATAATTTAACTTGACAAAGGGAATTAATTGATTTTTCAAATCCCATTAGGATTTGGATAATATATTCTAATTTGAATTAGAAAATTTGATAAAATATTACAACTAACAATCCTAATAAAATTAGGCTTACCTATGATATATGATTCGAACTTACAAGAGTCCTATGTGGCCATTATCATTAATTATGGTTAAGATTTTTTTTAACCGATATTTGGAAAGGAAAGAAGGTATATAATTCGAATTCATAATCTCATTAATATTAACGTGAGGAATCAATCAACCTTATTTTGTCATTTAATAGTCTATGAAATATGCATGGCATAATATTATGTGACTAATTGAGTGATAAGCATGTGAATTTGTCGTGGATATAATAAACCTTAGACGCTGTAACTGTTGAAAATGAAACACTCAAACAACTTCTATTTAAACTCAAAATAAATATTACAAGAATACTTTCACTCAAGAACTAAGATATTAAAACTCACTTTTTTGCTTCTTCTTCACTCACTTAGAAGCTTTACTTTTTCTTGATGCCTAGACCAAAATGGGGAGGGGTATTTATACTACTTACAAACAATTTTAGACCACACAAATAAATTAATCCAAAATTATAATAATTATACACCTAATTCTTCTACAACTTTCTAATTGACCATATGATTTTTATGCCTAATTACCAAACCCTAGAAAATTCTAAATAAAGGGCTTGGACCTTATTTATGGACTTGGACTCTAATTTATTTTGGCATAGGTTTGGGCTCCCATAATGGTTCGAGCCTTCAAATAGTTTGGGCCTAAAATAAGTTTACACTTCAACACTCCCCTTTAAACTTGTTTTAGCATGCCAAGCAAACTTCTTAATCTCGAAAAATCTTCAAACCTGAGTGACTTGGTGAAAATATCTGCAATTTGATCTTTGGACTTCACGTACTTTATTTGCACATCCTTTTTCGCTATGCATTCCCTTATATAGCGGTAACGAGTATCAATATGCTTGCTTCGATCATGGAACACTAGATTCTTTGTTAAGGCAATGACTGACTTGTTGTCGACATAAAGCTTAGTTAGTTCCTCTTGTATCATGTTTAAATCCTTCAATAAGTTTCTTAGCCAAACTGCATGACAAACAGCTGAAGTTGCAGCTACGTACTCAGCTTCACAAGTTGAGAGTGTAACTATTGGTTGTTTCTTTGGCAGCCATGTGAAAGCGGTGTCTCCCATGAAGAATACAAATCCAGTGGTGCTCTTTCGATCATCTACATCTCCACCCTAATCACTATTGATATATCCAATAAGCTTATCATTAATAGAAACTGAATAAAACAAGCCAAAGTCAATTGTACCTTTCAGATAGCGAAGAATTCTCTTTGCGGCTTTAAAATGGGTGATTATTAGAGATTTCATAAAGTGGCTAGCCAATCCGACTGCATAGAGAATGTCAGGCCTCGTGCAAGTCAAGTAACGTAAACTTCCAACCAGACTCTTGAAAAGTGTTAGATCTACGCTTTCACCTTCTTCATACTTGGTCAATTTGACTCCATATTCTACTGAAGTACTTATCGGCTTACAGTTCTCCATCTTGAACTTTTTCAGGATCTCCTTTGCATAACTTTTCTGTGAAATAAAAATTTCATCCTTTTGTTGCTTAACTTCGATGCCGAGATAGTACGCCATGAGCCCTATGTCTGTCATATCAAATTCCTTCCTCATTACTTTCTTAAATTCATCGAACATGTTTGGGTTGCTTTCAGTGAAGATCAAATCGTCCACGTAAAGGCACACAATTAAAATGTCTCCATCTTTGATCTTAATATATAGAACATGCTCGTAAGGAAATTTGTTGAACCATTCACTTGAAAGTACTTGTCGATTCAGTTGTTCCATGCCCTTGGTGTTTGTTTTAACCCGTAAAGAGCCTTCTTCAACTTTAACACCTTGTCTTCGTGGCCTTTGACTTCTTAGCCTAATGGTTGCTGAATATAGACTTCATCTTCAATAAATTCATTTAAAAAGGCAGACTTCACATCCATTTGATGAATCTTCCACTTGTTTTGAGCTATCACAGAAATTATTAGTCTAATAGTCTCTAATCTAGCAACTGGAGCAAATGCCTCATTATAGTCTATTACAGTTCTTTGACTGTAGCCTTTCGCAACTAGCTTTGCCTTGTGCCTTTCAATCTCTCCCTTAGAATTTCGATTTGGTTTTGTACACCCATTTGACACCAATTGCCTTGTGCCCCTTAGGAAGAGGAACAAGTTCCCAAGTGTTGTTCTTTTCAATGGCCTTGATTTCCTCATCCATCGCATATCTCCATTTCTTTTCTTGAATAGTTTCTTCAAAACTCACTGGTTCACAATCAGTTAAGAGGCAAAAAAAGAGTAAGATTATCAGATCTCTCAGTTACCTCATATAAATCTTGAAGATCTCTTGTTCGTTCCGTTGCTCTTTCTTGTAGAAATAATGGTGGTGAATTTTCGTTATTTGTTGAAGCTGGTGATACTGGTGGTGTAGTGGGTTCTTATTTTGCTTGCTCCATTCTTAATTGCTCTTTATGTTCTTCTTCAAGGTGAGGAAGAAAGTTGTAATCTTCATCATGTGTTTACCAGTCCCATGTGCTTTCTTCATCGAATATAACATCACAGCTGATGATAATCTTCTCATTGTCTGGATTATAAAGCTTGTAACCTTTAGAGAAATTATTGTATCCGCTGAAAATGAACTTCTCACTTTTGTCATCAAGCTTATTCATGCCCTCGTCTAGAATGTGTGTATGTGCTACGCTTCCAAACACTCTTAGATGAAAAATTTCTGGCTTTCTTCCATTCCAAGCTTCTTGCAGTGTTCTTCCCAACACACTTCTCGTTAGAGATCAATTGGATAAGTATATTACACAGGCTATAGCTTCTACTCAAAACTTCATTGGCATTCTCTTGCTTTTGAGCATGCTTCGTGCCATGTTGAGGATGGTTCTGTTCTTTCTTTCAGATACTTCATTTTGCTGGGGGGATCTTGGAACTGTAAGATGACGTCGGATTCCATTTGCTTCACAGAACTCTTGGAAGTGAATTCTCCTCCTCGATCTGATCTCATAGCCTTAATGTTTTGGCCACTCTCTTTCTCCACAGCAGCTTTAAATGTCTTGAATACTTTGAAAACCTCTGATTTCTGCTTCAAGAAATATACCCAAGTTTTTCTAGAAAAATCATCAATGAAAAGAAGGAAATAGTTATTTTTACCGAGAGAGCTTAACTTAATCGGTCCACACACATCAGTATGAATGAGCTTTAGTGGCTTCTTGGCTCTTGAATCTGACTCTTTTGGAAAGCTGTTTCTGAATTGCTTCCCAAGTAAACACCTTCGCAAAGCTGATCAGGATGGCTGATGCAAGGTAGTCCTTTCACCATTGTCTTCTTAGATAATAGCTCCAAACTTCCGAAATTGAGATGCCCAAATTGAAGATGCCATAACCAAAAGGCATCTTTATAGCAAGCTTTCAGACACTTTGCAACATCGTTTTGAATATTCAAAGAAAACAATCTATTCTTTGACATTTTTACTTTAGCTATTAGATTTACTTTGCCATCTCTTATAAAAAGACTACAATCCTTCATATGAATATCATAGGCTTTTTTTAAGAGTTGACCCATACTCAAGATGTTGCGTGTCATATTGGGCACATAATAGACATTTGAGATTAATTGATGACTGCCATCTTTAGCGCGAATAAGAATGTTACCTTTTCCTTTCACTAATATTTTTGAATTATCTCCAAAATAGACATTGTCAGTCACTGATTCATTTAGCATTACGAACATACATCTTCATCCATACATGTGGTTGCTTGCACCGGTGTCGAGGTAGTAAGTATTTTCTTGGTCTCCATTATTGTCTCTGTAAGCTAGTAGCACCGTCTCCTTCTCGTCGATCTTTACTTCCGCATAATTGGACTTTTTGTCAACCTTACTGTTGGGAGCTTTACATTCCAAAGCGTAATGCCCAAATTTTTGACAATTATAGCATTGAACTTGAGATTTATCGTACCTCGAGTTCGAATTGCCTCTCCCACGACCTCTTGTTGACCTTTCTCCTTTCTCGTAGTTGTTGGAGTTGTTGTTGTTAAAATTCCAACCTCGTCCGTGACCACGGCCTCTACCTCGTCTTCGGCCTCGGCCTCTACCTTGACCACGCTGGCTTCTCTCGTAGCCTTGACTTTCTTCCTTCTCCTTCAGTTGCATCTTGAGGAGTTGCTCATTAATCCCTTACTTCCTCTTATGTTTTTCTCAATATGCTTGCAATGATCCTTAGAGTTGCTCGATCGTCATTTCTTCTAGATTTCTAGTTTCTTCAATCGTTACGACAATGTGCTCAAATTTGGGATCCAACGAATGGAGTATCTTCTCTATTATTCTCACATCTTCTAACTTTTCACCTTTTTCCTTTCAATTGGTTAGAAACAGCTGCTACTCTTGAGAAATAATCTAAAATAGATTCAAATACTTGCATGTGCAAGGATTTGAATTCATCTCTTAATGTTTGGAGACAGACCTTTTTTACCTTTTCAACTCCTTTGTAAGAGATTTGCAACTTCTCCCACGCTTGCTTAGCGGAGCTTGCACTCGAAATCTTCTCAAAACCATCATTATTTAACGCTTGATAGATGAGGTAGAGAGCTTTTTTGTCTCTCTTTCTTAATTCTTTCAAATTCTCCTTTTGCGCAGTGGTTAAAGTAGCTTCATTCTCCAGCTCACTATAACCTTTCTCTATGACTTCCCAAACATTGTGTGCACCCAAAAGAGCTTTCATCTTGATACTCCAATTATCATAATTGTCGTTCTTGAGTTTTGGCACTTGGAAGGATACCATACCATTAGCCATATCTCTTAATATGATGAGAATTTCAAAATTCTGATTCCATGGACGGACTTAGAACGTCGAAAAACCTTAAGATGAACTCAGACCAAAAATCAATTTTTTTTGTCAAAGTTAACAGTTAACTGTCAAACTAGCCTGGTCAATGGTCAACGTCTTTAACGGCTAGGTTAGCGGCTTCGCGGCTCGGTCAACAGGTTTGGCGGCTCGGTCAACTCGGCTGGACTCACTTCTAACTCGATTGACTCGGCTCGGACTCGGTGAGTTAACTCACTCTCTGGCAGCAAACTTCCGGCAGCCCGTGGTGGCTCGTTTGAACTCCGATCGGGACGATTTTTATGGCGTCAGCTTCGTCTCGGCGAGAACTTCAATTTTGATATGTTATAGTGCACACCTTCCAACTCGGCTCTGATACCACTTTGTTGGAAATGAAACACTTAAACAACTTCTATTTAAACTCAAAATAAATATTACAAGAATACTCCCACTCAAGAACTAAGATATTATAATTCACTTAGAAACTTTGCTTCTTCTTGATGCTTAGACCAAAATGGGGAGGGGTGTTTATACTACTTACAAACAATTTTAGACCACATAAATAAATTAATCCAAAATTATAATAACCATACACCTAATTCTTCTACAACCTTCTAATTGACCACATGATTTTTATGCCTAATTACCAAACCCTAGAAAATTCTAGATAGAGGGCTTGGACCTTATTTATGAACTTGGACTCTAATTTATTTAGGCTTGGGTTTGGGCTCCCATAATGGTTCGGGCCTTCAAATAGTTTGGGCCTAAAACAAGTTTACACTTCAACAGTAGCACCCCTATTTGTGAGCATGGACCATGGCATCTATGCATGGCTTGGTGGGGAGGCGCCAAGCAAACATAAAGTATGTTGGGTGGCATGTTCTTGTGGCAGTCTTGTGAACAGTGCTTGTGTGTGGGCAGCGTTGGTGCGTTGTTGGAATCCTACTACACTAGTGAGCACGCTAGTGCGTGTGTACGGAGAAGTGGCTGACTAAACTCGGTGGTTTAGTGCCAGCACGGTGCAAAAAATTTCTAGGCAGAAAGTGACCGTGTGATAGACGCCCTCCCCCTACAAGCCCAGTTGGTTTCTAACTTGTTTGAGTTTTTTTTTTTAATAAGTTTTTGTATTTTAAAAATAAAAATAAAACCCATTGTTGGTCTTACTTTACAAGTGAATTTCTAAGCTATTCATTGATATTTCATCGGAGAACAAGAAACATATATTACAAGTTTATAATCAGGAGTGAAACCATACATGATACATGAAAATAAAACTCCATATGTGATAATAACAATTAATCATAACTTGAGTTCGGAGGTGCACTTGGACTCCACATTCTGGGTAGCGATCCAAACAGAGATATCACAACTACTAAAAGCTGTTGCATGCAACTTGAATATCTTGAGCAACCTGACTTTCCCATGCAACGTCGCTGTGGATGTAAAATTCAACCAACCAGTCCCAACATCACCCAAAAAGAATGAATTTTCCACCAACTTATCCCCCATGACCTCCGCAGAGGTCGTGAAGTTAAGCTTCCCTCTCGCCGGGACCAATCCCGCTTCGATCGGGATTTCCGCCACTGTCTCTCCGTGAAATTCCATATAAGCCGTGCTGTTCTCGAATTTGAAGCTCCCGTAGTTGCGGTTGCCAATGGTGATAACCATGTCTAGGGTGGCGTTCACGCTCACGGTTGGGAACAATGTGAAATTGACGTTTTGGAGACCTATGGGATGGGCAGTGATTTCGGGCCGTTTAGGCTTGAAGATGGTGAGTGACAATGTTGTGACAACGATGATGAGTGCAACCAGGACAATTGCACTCACTACACAGCATATTTTGAGACCTCTACGCCGCGGACTTTTGCCGGAATTGTCCATTGGAGACTATAACACAATGGAAATTGGTTGCAAAAATATTGGTGTGTGTTGAGTTTTTGAGGGCTCCTGTATTTGACTATTTGTAGTTTTTGTTTGGATTCAATTAGGTTAAGTAGAGATCCGATTTACAAGTCAAATAAGGAGAGGGTATTGGAGTCCATGTCTAAAAAGACATCACGAATGGCTACAAGGTTCAATTCATGTTCTGGTACGTAACGGAGTGCATGTTAAATATGTACCAATCAGTTTATAATTAGAATACTATACGAGTTACTATCATCTAATATTTTTTTTTTTAATAAAATAAATTGCTGTCAGATTCAAAGGATACTTTTTTTTTTTTCCTTCTATTTTGTTTTGATCATAACCTATTGCTTTAACTAGTCAAAGTAGCATGATCGTGATATTTTATCGTGTCATATTATAATATAAAATTATAAATGGTATTGTTTGGATTGTATGAAATGCTATATTTCATTTTTAGAATAAGTTGGATAATATAGGATCACAATCAAATGAATTTTTTTTAATAAACAAGGAAAGTTTTTTATTTTTTTTTTCTTAAAATTGAATATTACCAATGTTCGCGAAATTGTTTTAGATATTTATCTTGAAATATTGAAGACAGATATTGGCAAGGCTAGACTTGTAAAACCAAAAATGTTGTTGGGCCAGGCTTGTAAAACAAGTGGACAAAATTATTGCAAAATCTCAAATTGGGCCTATTTGTGAGCTAACCCAAATATCAGACCAGCCTGGTAGTTAATTGTTTTTTTTTTTTTTGACATAGGTAGTTAATTGTTTTTATTGTTCTAAAAGTGTGTCAATACATACAATACGAGCATTCACAGTGCATAAGAGCCAAATACAAGATTTATTGTGTGTCACATCATCATTTATAGGTCTCATTTGTAAAAAAATAGATCTTCCTATTTGAATTGTATGACAATATATCTCTTTTTTCTACAATGCAATTAAATTAAAAAAGATAAATTGGATAAATTTTTTTTTACTTTTTTCAAAAAAATCATTACTATTTATTAAAAAATATAATATATATATATATTATATAATATATTTTAAATATCAATATTATCAATAATTATTTAATAAAATTTTAATTAACTTAAAACAAAATAATAATATTAATTAAAAATTATCACAACTGAATTACAATAATAAAAATAAATATAATAATACAACATTTAAAAACTACGGTCTACGATCCACTACTACTAGAACTACTATTACCATTTTATCTCATTATTTCCCTTTTTTGCTGTAATAGCCAAATTCTTAATTCATCTGAAGACAACGAGTTTGGATCGCAAAACATAATTATTGATTCAAAAATTATTTTTTTTTAATTATTCGTTGTTTTTTCCTCTCTGCATGGTTTTTTTACCTCAAATTCCATTTTTCTTCCTTTCATCTCACGAACAAAATTTCTTTTTCTTTCTTCTGTGACCGTCCTGAGCGCTACATCACGTTCATATAATTTGTTACTCCTAGTCTCATATACGAGAATATCCTCAGATAACAAATTTATGTTATCAATCTTTATTTTTTGTTTTCTAGCTTTTGACGCTTTACGTCCAGAAAGACGTTCAAGTCCTTCAGGTTGACTAAACAGTGGACCATTATCATTAAGGTTGACTGCACTCAGTGATGGACGTTCATGAGGTGATCTCATACACTTATCGACACCTGAACTTTCTGAGTTCAGGTCAAACCGATAGTTGTTAGTATCACCAATATGTTGTCGTCCTTTCACACCTTCCACGTAATGATACCATTTTGCAATGTCCTTCACAATTGCCCAACATACTTCCAATCTAAACGGTTTATCGTGAGTTTCTTAGAAGATGTGTTTCGCTGCAATTTTCTATCAATAGCAAAATCAAAAGAATTGTGAAGATGTATTACAAATTTATGTAAAATAATATATTATATTGTAAAACTTTAAAATATAACTTACATTATTTGCTGCATTGAAACCACTAGTAGGAGCCGTTTAAATGCGCAAAACACAAGCAGGATATTTATTTAGATCCAACTGAATCATTTTGAATTGACTATTCAAAGCAGTTGATGTACGAGTAGTTTTGTAATCCAACATTTCTTCAAAAATATTTTTGATATTTGACCACAATGAATCTCGTTTTTTATTAGTATCAGTAATCGCATCCTCAGATATGCATAACCATGTCTTACATAAAGTTTCATCCTCGTGTGGTTGTCAGTTCTTGCATTTTTCTCTTGTTGTTCTTTGTCTTGGTGTTGAAAAATTTTGATGTACCTATGTAGTTTCTTCTGGAGTAGGAGTTTGTTCATTTGTAGTGAATGGAGGTATCGGATTGAATAACTTTTGTAATCTATCAGTTGGTGTGTAACCATATAGCGAAAAGGATTCATTTTGGGTGTAGCCATGTGAGCTTTTATACCCATAGTTGTAGTTGTTGTTATTTTCCTCGTTGTTGTGAGAAAAAAATCTTGGATCCATTGAAGAGTACTTATAATAATTGAATTTTGAACCAAACATATAGCTCATTCATGTTAATATAGGGGAGAATTATAGTGAAATTATTAAAGTGTTGCTGCATCAGAAGTTCATGTGAAATTATTTGTCAGATACCTTGAAATGTGTTGATAGTAAAATAAATGAAATTATTAAAGATTTGTTGTATTTGAAGTTCACCTGAAAGAACTGTAGTGAAATTATTAAAGTGTTGATACTATTTATTTAGGTGTATTCACATCTTGATGCCAGTCAATTGATTATTATAGAGAAGTTCACGTGAATACTTAAAATTTTGTTTCAAGTCATTATTTATCTGATACCTTGAAATGTGTTGATAATAAGACAATTGAAATTATTAAAGTCACGTGAAAAAATTGTAATGAAATTATTAAAGTATTGATACTATTCATTTAGGTGTAGTCGCATCTTGATGTTAGTCAATTGATTATTATAGAGAAGTTCACGTGAATATTTAAAATTTTGGTTCAAGTTATTATTTGTCTGATACATTGAAATGTGTTGATAATAAGACAAATAAAATTATTAAAGTCATGTGAAAGAATTGTAGTGAAATTATTAAAGTTTTACTTTCACAGAAGTTCACGTGAAAGAATTGTAATAAAATTATTAAAGTGTTGAAATTATTAAAGCTTTACTTTATCACAAGTTCATGTGAAAACTTGACTTTAGGTATTGATAAATAGTCATTCATCATCACAATCATCCATCATACACACTTCACTTCATTAACACAAGACAATCATCTTATTATTATCTTCAATTTTCATCTTGTTGTCAAATGGAACCATCAAATAGGTATGAGTATGGGTACGGGATGGACTCTTTCGATGAAAAAAAGTCTATTGTGTTCCGTCAACGACGAGAATTTCAACCTCTATATATACGAGTTGTATTAATGAGAGATGAAAGGGGTCGTAGACGATATATTAATCGAAACCAAGCAGGAAGCCATGATCGGATTTAGAATGACTACTTTATAGATGATTGTAAATACCCATCAGAATATTTTCGTAGACGGTTTCGTATGAGACGTGAGTTATTTCTACGAATTTTATCGGATGTGGAAGTTCACGATATTTACTTCACGCAAAGGAATGATGCTCTTGGTCGTCAGGGATTGTTCGAATGCTCTTTTTTTCATTTTTTTTTTTAAATTTTAAAATAAAAGATATTAATTTTTTTTAATTAATAAAAAAACCATATATTATGTCGATAATTGATAACATGATCCAACATGCTTTTGACGACAAATTATGGCACCAAGTTTGTTAATGAAAGATTTGGGTTCCAAAACAGCTCACAAAAACAATCATTAATTAATAAAGTAAATTAAACGGCACAACTGTACAAGAATGTTACAAGAAAAAAAAGGTGTCGTTTCGTTTGATTAGATTAATTATACAATTAAACGCCGGCCAAACATAGTAATTAGCAAAGTAAACGAAAAATAATCTTTAATTTTAAAACATAAACATCAGAAAAACTAAAATAACAAAAAACCCATACCTCTATTTTGGACACACTTTCCGATCCTCTGTCGTTCTCTTTTCACTGTTTTTGATCAAACAAATTCAAAACATGAACGACCTCCTCACGGTAAATTTCATTTCATTTCATCTCCTTTCTCTTTATTATTTTAATTTTCAACTGTTTATTTCAGATCATGAAACTGTTTATTTGATTTTTTTTGTTTCAATTTTATTTTTACTTCAGTTTGGTGGTAAATTACTAAATTTGGTCATACGAATTTAGGTTTGGGAGCTGAAATGCTCTTGCACAGACAGTGTTTGATTTTATTATTAATATTTTTTTATGTGATTGTTTGCTCGAGTTTACTTGGAGAATTTTGTTGATTGAATTGGCCCAGTGACTGCTCGCAAGAGTGAATTTTTATGATTTTCTTTTTATCTTCTTGTTTGATTGCTGAGAGAAAACATGGAAAAGAAATTATAAATATTGTTTAGTCTTTGTTAAGTGGGGAAAATTTGTTTTCTTCATTTGCTTTCCTTTTTGAACTTATCTCAGGATCGTAACAGAGCTTATTGTCATGCAGTTGTGAACTTTATACAATGAAAATTGATACTTTTATTTAAAAAAAAAAAAAAAAAAATCTTTGAGAGATTAAAATATGTATGTGAATTGAATTGGTTTGGAGTTACTTTTTTTCTTAAAGTTATTTGCATGGTTTGATGTTTTTGCTTTGATATTGTGATCGTCCATTCTCTATACTTTGATAGAGAGTTTGTTTTGACTTTTCCCAATTTGTAGAAACTTTTATTTTGTGTGAATTTGCTTCTTCTTTTTAGGATTCATTTGTTAGTGAGGCCAGAGGCCAGCCTTCCAGAGATAATGATATTGAAATGGGAACAAGGGTTCCGAGGAGTAACTCCGATATGGGAATGGAAGCTTTCAATAAGCAGGTACATCATAGTCTTGTTGTTTATGATGTATAAAGCATTATCTCCGTCTTTTATATAAATGAGCTTCTCATAACACCCATTTGATCTTGGTAGGTTTAATATAGAATTATTATTCTGTCTTCATGATTTGCCTTCTCATTTTTGGTTTGCATTTGCTCTAATTTTACTTTCTTGTTTTGTGCTTTGCAATTTAGATACAAGAGATTGAGAAACAGGTTGAGAAGCTTTCCGTGCTGCTTAAGAAATTGAAGGTGTGTATCGCACTCATCCCAGCTTAGGTTTATAGTTTTCAGAAAGACACTTATTGACAACATCTTTGATAAGATACGTGATGAATGTAAGACATCCTTGGGATGGTTATAGAGATAATATACTGTAGTTCTATAAGCGCAATTATTCAGCTTGAAAGTTATGCCATCATCTTCATATCTCTACGACATATGATTCATCATGTTATATTTCTTTTAATTTCTTGAACTTTGTAGGATCTTATATATTGTTTGCCTGCTATATTTGAGCTAGAGAGAGAAAGAGATACAATTGGGACAGGAATGGTCATGTTTAGTTCTTCAAGTTTCTAGTTCAGCTGTCCATAATGCAATGTCAAAGAGGGAGTAGGAAGAAGAAAAAATTGAAACAAGTACTGATAACTAAGTTAAAACTCTAAAATGATACAATAGTCATTTTCTGCTAAGTATCTACTGAGATTAGAAATGTTAACAATTTGTAAAGATAGACTTGGGTAGTCTGTGCATTAGCCATCAAACCAGCTGGAGATATGGCTGATTTCTGGTCCAAATGGTACAAACCTCAAACTTGATCTAGTTTACCATACCACAACATTTGCCTACATTCATACAGATTTCATAATTTAATATTTTCATCATTTATTTATTGTTATCAATGCTATATCTAAGTAGCTATTTTTATTTTTTTTAATATCATTGCTGATAAGGAAATTATATTATTGAACCTTTTCGAAGATTCAAACGTGTGTATTAGCATTTGCACTGTTGTCACTCAGTAATTGTTGTTAGATCACTGCACAGACTAAACCACCATTATAAAGTGTAGATCATCATTTTATTGCCATGTTTATTATATCTTGAGAGCTTCATTATTGATCAGCACAAATTATTTTGAATATGAAACTTTTAACAGGATGCAAATGAGGAGTCAAAGTCTGTAACAAAAGCATCTGCCATGAAAGGTAGAAGACTACATCTGTATTATTGACTTTTACTTTTAACATTTCACATGCAAATGGAATCTCTTTGTTATATTATAAGATTAGCCCCAAGTTAGTTGCAAGTCTGAGTGTCAACTGTGAATTAGCTTTGCTTGGTAATTGGTGGTTTAGGTAAAGTATTGGTCTAGGTTTTTATCAAAATTTGAAGCCCTGACAGCTACTAATTTGAGACATAGTTTGCATAGATATAGGCGACTCTTTCAGTCATGGCAGCAAGATTTTGATAAAAGGGTCAACAATCTTGCAATATTCTTCTGAGTTCCCTGTTCATGTTTGTTCGACATGTGCATATAATCTAAGGTTACTGTTAAATTGTTGCAGCTATCAAGAAGCGTATGGAGAAAGATATCGATGAAGTTGGAAAGATTGCACGGCATGTGAAAGTGAAACTAGAAGCGATAAACAAAGAGGTAGTACTCCATTTAGTTGTTCTTCTAAATGCCATCCTGTTTTGTATAAATAGCCAGGCCTTTTAAATTATGTGCTAATTCTCTGTTGTTCGTCATTAGAACTTAGCCAATCGGCAAAAACCTGGATGTGAAAAGGGAACGAGTGTTGACAGATCAAGGATGAATGTAACAAAGTGCGTTGTGAATACTTTTAGATACTGATATTACAATTAGGTTTAGCAACTTGATGTATAAACTACTTGTTTGAATTGCAGTGCCTTAACTAAGAAGTTCAAGGATCTAATGACAGAGTTTCAGGTAAATCTACACATTTTTGCCACTCATTCTGTACTCAGATTCTTCTTAGTCTTCTCATTGTGGTGTGGTGTTTCAGACCTTAAGACAAAAGATCCAAGATGAGTATCGTGAGGTTGTGGAGAGAAGGGTTATTACAGGTTCGATTACTTGGCTGACAGATTAACAAAAGTGAAAAACTTTTTACTTTTATAGTACTAATATAAAATTTGGCATTATGCTACTATTTTGCTAATGGGTGGAAATTCATTGCTCTACTTGTATTGATATTAATGGTTGAACAGTCACGGGAAGCAGACCAGATGAAGAGGTGAGCCCGAATTCTGAAATCATACTTTCAGCTCTATGCTTGTGGATATTATCATAACTGGCAAAAAAAATTTCAATCCTGTTTTAGACAATTGATCACCTGATCGAAACTGGAAACAGTGAGCAAATCTTCCAAAAGGCAATTCAAGAGCAGGGACGAGGACAGGTAAACCCCTTATTATGTCTGTTGTCAATATTTTGAAGATCTCTGTTATCTGCAACGTGTAGCAATATCTGAGCTTTTTTATATTAATTGGTATTCACTTGTTTCAGAAGTTGTGGCCTTCAGGGTGTAGGTATAAAAGCTTTTTTAAATGGCCAATTCTTTTATATCTTGAAATCGAATACAGCTGTATCTTGTATTCTGAGTGAAATAACTGGTATCGTAAATATTAAGCCAAATGTTACTATTTTATATTTCAAAATATGGTTTTCATGCATGTTACTTATAATGGTTGAAGCATTCATTAGGAGTGACTAAAGCATGAGACTGCATTGACCTCCAAGTCTCACTCATATAGTGAGTTATAGTGACAGTATGATGTCAGTTACTATAAACTAGGTCATATACCTTCATGTTTTAATTAGACTTTAGGATAACTTATTTTATTGCAAGAGAGTATTTAGCTCCACATTGGAGTCAGTTTTGATGTGTTGGTCCATCGTGTAATGAAGTAATCCTTGTTTAAGGAATGCCAACAATTTAAGTTTGGCTGGCTTACGAGTTTTAAGTGCCTTTGAGTCTGTGTTGTTTTTAAGTAAGGAGACATTTGACCCTTTGGGAAAAGATAATTCTATTTGTAGCTTATACTATTGATTTGGATATAGTTGAGCAAAACTGAAAATCTTTGGGAAATTCATTTTGATTTGTTCAACTTCTTGATGGTGATTAGTTCGAAGTCCAAAAATTTTAGTCGTCCTCTCTACCTTTTCTGTGTCTTCGAAACTATTTGTGCATGCCCTGCTTTATCTGAAAACTGTCAACTCTGATGTTTCTAATGCCATAGTGCATCGAGAAGATTGATTTCTACATAATATTTCTACATAATTTAGTCCTTGGATGCATAAATATCTTTATCTCCTGGTTGGCATCAAATTCCTTGGCGGTCATTCATCTGTGTTGTGAATACAGCTGCCTACTCTTTGCTTATATTTCATCTTCATTGCAAATTCATACCCTTCCTACTTGGACTTTTTTTCTACTAATTTTTGTTATTTGGACTATGTTTTCAGGTGATTAATACCTTGGAAGAAATCCAAGAGAGACATGATGCCGCGAAGGAAATTGAGAAAAGCTTCTTGACTTGCAGCAGGTATGCTTGCACCTAGATTAGCCTAGACTATCCGACCAACTTGTCTTATATGTGTTTGCTGTTTTCAGATTTACCTTGATATGGCAGTTCTAGTTGAGGCTCAAGGAGAGATTTTGGATAACATTGAAAGTCAGGTATGCTCTCTCACTCTACCATCCTCTTTTGGTGAGTCAGCATGTGTTTGCACTCATGTGTCAAAGGATGTACCACATCTTTTGCTTGGTTCTGTGTGGTAACGGAAATTTCGTTCAGGTTTCAAATGCAGTCACTAGCGTCCAGACAGGGACAAGTGCACTTCAAAATGCAAAGAAATTACAGAAGAATTCCCGAAAATGGATGTGCATTGCTATTATAATTCTCCTGCTTATAGTAGCCGTTATAGTTGTCAGTGTCATCAAACCTTGGAAGAGTGGCAAAGCTTGAATCTGCTTGCCCCTTCTGTTACTTGAATTTTATGATAGTTGTAGTTGGGATGGGAAGTATTCATGGTTTTGTGTGTCAAATGTGCATTTTACCTCTTTGGTGTGGCTCTTCCTTTTTTATTTTTTTCTTCCATTTATTTTACCTTTTATTTTTCTTTGATGAAATTTGGTTTTGTTGGTAGTTGTGTTTAATTGAATGAAAAATGTCTAAATCAAGCATTCTAATTTATTTGCTAACATATTAATCTTTGCTGTTCACTTCTTCTTCTTTTTTTGTTTTTCATTTGTAAAAATTTAAGTAAATAAATAACAATTTATTAAAAAATAATAGAAAGAAAATGAAGTTGAATTCTTCAATGATCTTGAAAGTCAATGAAGAATTCAACTTCGCTTTTTGCCACCTCATTTGATTCAAGTTTTGTCGTTCTTGTCTATCGGCCAATCAATTGAATTGAAACAAATAAATAATTAAAAATAATTTTGACTTGTCGAGGTTATACTTGTATATTTATAATAATTATATTTACATATTTAACGTTGAAGGGATATCAACAACGAGCCTAGTTAGGGTAAATAACAACAAAAACATTTTTATTGGTAATGGGCCATTGAGTCTATGGCAATCTTTTCTTCTAATATTAATTTGAACTTCGTTTAGATGAAGTGTTATTTGTCAAATTCAACCATAACAAATAAATAATAAATAGTATAATAAAAAAATAAATAATAAATAGTTACATTATTATATTTTTGTAGAATTTATTCCAAATAGTATAATCTGTCATTTCTTTTTACCAATTCATACTACATGGTTAGGGGTAGGGGTAGAGGAAACCTAGCATTATCGGTCGTACATAGAGAGAAACATTGCATTTTAATTTTTATTTTCCTCCCTTTCAAAGACCGATACGAAATTAGGTCAGGAGATCGCTATGACCTATTTAAATTTATATATAATTCAAATAGACCTATTTAAATTTATATATAATTTAAATATCTACTCGCGTAACAACAGTAGCTGAGGAGAGGTTTTCTTATATTACATTGTCCCTTCTCATACTTTTTATGGATAGAAAGTTGGTGTGCAACATTGCATTTGAATTCGCTTCCAAATCCAAGATTGCACCCTTCTCATACTTTTGACTTTGTCATGGTATGGCTCACACGAGGAAGCGTTCTTCTGTGTACGCAAAATTAGCCCAAGGTCTGTTTTGACAGGGCCTGCTTTAGAAGCCCAGGCTTGCTCCGTATGTTGCTTTAGTTTTGCAATTTGTTTCCTGATTACCAATCACATTGCTTTTTTCGCTTTATTTTTTTTCAACAATGTTAATGCTTTCTACTTGAATCCCAATTGCATCACAATTTATTAATAGGTAGTTACTAACTTGTAGAAGGTGATTATATCGTAATTAATATATATAAGTTGAATTAGTTGTCACTTATTCAATGATCATGAGCTGATCAGTTTCACTTGTTTCTTTTACCTGTAGGTGACAAATGCAGTGGACCATGTTCAAATGGGTACAGATGCTCTTCATACTGCAAAGAATTTGCAGAAGAATCAAG